>OX104134.1:86077203-86160164 GCA_944470555.2 Heterobilharzia americana | reverse complement strand
GAACTGTATGCGTTCGTCATAAAGTTTTGCTGGCACGGAGCACGCTGACAAATGTGATTACTAGGTTTCCATACGGGTGAAGGACTGGTTAGGCAAACCTGAAAAAAGGAGTAACGAAAGCGAGCGTCAGGCGAAATTCGAGGCAGAAGCACGAAAATACTACACGGAAATATACCAACCCTGATACGCGTAGGTGGGTCCACCGTGCTGACCACAAAAATTACTTGGAGAAGTATCTAAGGCACACTGTTGAGAGGTGAACTTATGGGGAAGATGAAGGTGCGTACGAAAGCAGTGGAAGCTAACTGAACCGGAGATATCACTATGGAATAGAGAGATTAAAGGATTTAGGACGAGATATGTAGAAAACCTACGTACAAAAGTTTGTATATGACGAAGGCTAAATCGGCTGAAAAAATAGCACAGACAATCAGTTCCCGTGCTTCTCTTAAAGAAGTGCGTTGATTCGATAGTAAGGCGAAGTAGACTCCGGCCTCTTTCAAAGGGACCAGTGTAATTTATTCTTTTCATGGAAATCTTCTGTATCTTAGGCGAAAATGCTGTGTTGGTAGATATGGCCGCCAGAAGGTTGTAATGAAACGATGATTTCTTCAAAGCTCTCCAGGATGTAAAGTGCCAGATAATAGACCATAAGACAGGCGGACAGTGGTATGTCTGACTCTTTGCATCTTGTTGATGTGACCAAATTATGTGGGCCTTCAGTTCCATTCGGAACATATGGTTTTGAATTTTGAACTGTACACGGGCACAGCAAAGCAATCGGCACACTTAAATTGTGTTGTAACAATAGGGGTGGCTGAGATTTATGTAGAGCAAATTTAGCTTCATCCTCTTCATAAACACGTTGAGGCTGATAAGTTCGGGACATCCATCAACGTGAGCCGACATGAGCGTCATATAAGAAAACGGACTTCACCGTCCCAGGTGATACTGACTTCATCTGCCTTTCAGTGGACCGCCGAAATACCCACTTTCTGCTCTGCAACGACACATAAACGAATTATGTTCTTTTCAACTAGATCCTTTTCAGGCTTTGGTCTGATATGGGCAGCTAAATGCACAAATTATGAAACCAGTTGTTTAAATGATGGCTGATAGTCACGAAAATAATGACAACGTTGACAGTGTTGACTTAGGCAGAGTGGTCCTCTTGACTTAAAAAGAATGCAGCAGAGTAAGGTGACTACATCAATTACGTTTATACTGTGGAAAATTTTGAGCGCGATTACAGCATTTAGCCGTGACTGTTAAGGCTTCTCAAAATCAATGGGCTTGAGAAGAAGGAATGCTGAGTGATCAATGCCTGCAAGTCGTTGTCTACTCAACTGGCGTCCATGAATATGCCTCATTATGTAGTCATCTCAACCGATGGAATGTTGCTCATAAAACTTGCTATACCTTTCTGTTTATTTCGCGCTGGTTAAATCCAACACAAATGATACCGAACCGTTAGTTAAAGTTATTACAAAAGCTCTACATTGATTGACTAGCATCAAATTAAAAGCTTAACTCAAAGATACTCCCTTTCCTTGTGAAGATTTCCACGAAGCATTTGTCCTGGTAAAACTTTCAAGTAGGATTTTATTTTCCCACATGTTCAGTAAGCCTTGACAGTAACATTTATGATCGTCAGATGTTTCAACTCAAAAAACTGATTCATTTCACTACCTTGTAAGTGATCCAAAACCCTCAGAAGTCCTACTTAGCACCCTAGTTACTCTTCCCTCGAAACTGAAACCAAACCTCAAGTATGAGTTAAGAGTTGTCGTCTTCAGAATTTAAAGCGATTGGTTCGGTAATTTTTGGCTTACTTTAGGCCGGGAGAGCAAACAATTACTTTTAAAACTGAATCGAATTCATATGAATGCTTCAGTATTTCCTCTGTCCACAACACTGCCCTAATGTGGGGAAGGAAAATAAAGATCAATTATTCCTCATATCGGAAGGCAAAACATCAAACATAAGATCTCTTATTTCAGTCAAGACAAATCCTAAGTGATCGTAACTTTACAACATTTGTTTAAATTTGTCAAGGCTCATCACAACTTTCGCTTCTGAGATTCCGCAATGTACAAAATGACTCATAACCAAAGATGTGAATCTATATTAAGAGGATTCAAGCTGTAGGTTCACACCAAGACGAAATTCTTATTGCAGGAACTGGATGAATTTGCGTGATGCTGAGTCAGGAAAAATTCTTTGGCAAAGCACTGACGACTTGTAAGTTTGAAATCACACAATTATTTTTTGTGGCTCTCAATTGAAAATAGTTCCATTCCAGAGGTTGAACACGAAGGTATTTACATAATTTAGTTTATTTCTTCAAAAGCTCACGTCCCAAAGAAAATCCTTAAGTGTAAATCGATTTCTCGTGAAATCAACTTTTCTTCGGAAGAATCCTTGGAAAACTTTTGGCTGGAACAGGAAGTATTGTTCAAAGACCAGCCAATTGAAAGTAAGCATGGTTCAGTGTTTTGTTTATTGTGTGGTTTCGAGACTACGACACAGGGTGTTGGGAAAATATTCGAAACCTTAAGATAGAAAAATATTTTTCAGACTCCGTACCTCTTATCTTTTATTATTTTCCTTATCAATGAGATTTGGCTCTACTTGACGTTCTTGAAGATTCTATCGTGGTTCCGGCGCGCTGAAAATTTGAATTTAAGTCACTGCAACTAATATGGGACTGTTGTATAGATAATGTTATCGACTACGCACGAAATGAGACTAAGCGTTGAGTCTCATAGGTTAAAGTCTACAAAACTTAAGTTAGCATTAAACAGGTGGACAAAGGAAAACGACTATTGCACTGTTAAAATCCATAAAATGCTGCTCGTCAAATGACTTGACATTGGATTAAGCCTTAGATGGAAAGGCTGAAAGCGTTCTTCTATGTTAGTGTTAGTAGTTCTGTCTATATATCATACATTAAGTACAACCTCCAAATGGCTCTCATAATATTTGCCGTTTTCTGGTAAATGAAAAATTGAACTTATGAAGAAAATCTATGGAATGGTGCTCAGTGACATTTTATCAATATCCAATTATATATCACAACTTACTATTACTCAATTGTTTCAATCTTTCCACCTGTTCGTAATCTAGTCTTCATTTGACTAGGCATAATAGTGCCATGAAATGCTTTTCTGACTTTTAATAGGAATACCAGCGATTCTTTCCTTACTGCTATTCGAAAACCCCGCACAACTTATTGCTTAAAATCTGAAATATGTTACTGTGCTGTTTGTCAAATGTCGTGTACCAGTTGGATATGTAAACATGTTCATAGTCTCATGTGGCGTCAGTCACTTTTGTGAGAATGAATTAAGGTTAAAGTCATATGTGTTTGATTTTCAGAGGTTATATGAGACCAGCAGCGAGTCTAAAGTATATAATAGAGACTCGGGACACTAGGTTTTAAGCACAAAAGTAAAATATAGTCGTGTTCCAGATTTTCAGTTTCGCGTATCTGGTGATTTTTCTACAATATTAATAAAGCATTCATGACAAAATATCGAAGTGAAGTGAACATGAAATCGTCATCAAATGTAACTACATCGATGTATGCTATATGGAAGGAAACGAACCTTATATTTTGGTTTGTTTCACATAAATAAAAACTGCACACACCAAAAGCTAACCTGACCACAACATCTGGGTTATATTTAACTTTATTAGTTTCCTGTATGAAGACAGCAGTGTTTAAAACTACAAAGTTGGAAGTAATCAAAAGTCTAATAGTTGTCCCTGAGCATGCTGAGAAATTTCATACGAATCTAATTTCGCTTTCATATATGCCTAACGTAGACTATTCAGATCCATCTCAGAATATAACTACCACGTAACACCTCCTCGTTTTCTTAAACTTTACGAGAAAGTGCTTTTTTCAGAAACCTGGTCCGAATTAACTGGTGATATTATTCATCGCTTAAAAGATGGATTCTAATGTAATAGACCAACTGAGCAGATTGTTCTTAGTGGGAATAAGCTTTGCTTTATATTGTTCTACCTTAAATATCATTAATCATTTCCCCCAATGTCCCTCAGAACCACAGTAGTTTAAGCTCATGCGTGTACCTGCATCAAATTTTCTTCCGTTCAAAATCTGTTGCGACCTAAGGAAGATCGTGGATGCAGGAAAACTCACCACGTAATGCATTTTCACTGAAGAATTTAACTTTTATAAGGCTAATAACCTTACTTTTTATTCAGTGGAGATACAAATGCCAAAATCATGAATTTCAATTTACCTAAACTCCATTTGGTGTTTCCAGCTTGAGGTATGCATGAATTAGTTAAAACTGTAGAAAGTACTTTGTTTTTACATTTATTCATATATTGTTTATCCTCAATGTTTTGCCTTTTTTGATGTCTTTTTCTCACTTATTTTCTTTTCCTCCTATGTTTCCAAGTGTTACAACTTTAAAAGATGAATTTACATTCAGTTTTTATTACCAGCCACCCATTTGTTTTTGGTAAATGGATGATAATCAAAACTTTTCATTTTAAAACATACTGCGTCTTTTTAGGCATAATGCAATATATATAATAAGCTTGAGTTTTAAATGCTACTAAGTGCTTTTTGTCCAAATGACACATTTACCTGTAGTCGTGAACTAATTAAACATCGGCTTGACTGTCTTTTGGGAGATTGCCTTAGAAGACATTGTAAAATAAAAATATGAGTTCATACACACTCAGCTGGAAGTGTCATATCTGATTTTATTACCAGTACTGCTTTCTAGTTTATAGCAATAAAATATTATTTAAGTTCAATACCACAGGGTTTAAAACGTTTTAAATTGCATGCCTTATCATCTTGCAACAAAAACATCTTTGTATTAGGATTGTGAATACTTCTTACTGGCCTACTTGCTAGATTGTTGAAAGACGTTTTCAGTTAATATATCTTAGGTGTTGGAACTAAAAGTAAAATGTGCTTACGTTTTGCGTCTAACTGTTGAACCGTTATCGACCCCCATCAAATTTGATTCTCTAGACTTATTGTGTTCGTCAGGAAGTAAAAACATATTCAGCAAATAGTTCACTTAATACATTTACATAATGTAAACAGAAGCTAAGGATTAACTGAAATATGATATAATAGTACTTCACATTGACCTTTTTAAATCTCCATATAAGTAATTTGACAGGTTCGTGTGTGATTAGACTGTTTAAAATGTGTAGGGTTAATACATCACAGGATTTGAATTATCCTCCACTTCTCATTAAGCTGTGTAAAAAGTCATTAAGTGCCTTCATTCTACCTGAAAAAATCTAAACACCGAGTAAAATCAAGATAATTCAAATCACATTGGAAAACGAACAGCGTTAAATAAATTCCTGTCTCTGATAACTGACTGACTTTGGATATTACTTCTCGATTGTTATAAGTTATAGTTTCTGAGTTCAACCAAGTGAATTAAGATTGTGATCATGCGCATCTAACTTAAGAAAGTGTTCATGTGTTCATATGATTTCGGCTATCAAAGTTAAGTAATCAGGACATGAATTTTTAGTCTTTATTCTAGAATTGCTGAATCTCATTTCCAAATGAAAACCTCTAGTTCGAAAATGAAACATTTTAAGAATTGACTTATTTTAAGTGTTTCCCTGGCAGATGTCTAGCAGTAACGAGAACCCCTTTCAAACTTACCAAGAATCTCAAATATACACACCGGGACAAAACTTAGTTTGTCATACACATTAACGTCGCAAGTGCTTGTATGTACACTTCTGTAGACGATTTTTATTTTTCAGGATTTTGTCCTCATACTTCACTGGTCCAGTACAGGTGTATCGTATATGTGGGTTATTTTCTGATCGATAAGTGAAGATCGTATTTTAGATTACAAATCTTGGTTAGGATTCATTAAATAATAGCTTATATTTCTCATGAGACTATATCTCTCAGATGGTGCACTTGTATAGTAGTCATGATGAATATTTAAAAAATACCGAAAACTTTTATTTAATTGATATAAAATTTAGCCATGCTACGGTCAGTCTGCCCTAAGGTATTAAACGCTGGTAGTGCTACAAATACATCTATAATGTCTCGACTTCTTCCAAAGTCGTGTCTACCAGCTGCACAGATAAGAGCGAATTGCAGCAGAACTCACCATCCGTCTAATTAGTAGTCAGAGAAGGAAGACGTATCAGTTAGGTAGTTACAAGATAGCTGAGACATGCGTCACATATACGACATAGCTGTCTGTCTCAACACACCTTGTTGGCTTATATAACAGTAGGTTGCAAACAGTGCTAATGATTTCTGAATCAAAAAATAATGGGGATCCATAGGGTATTTTGTTGTTAGTCTGGGTTATGTAAAACAGTTTAGGTGATGTAATTGAATTCCTAGAAACCATCGGTGATGAATTCTCAGTTGGACAGTTCAAAGTCGAGCAAAATGATCTAACCATGTTTTACCCTTGTCGTCTTCAAAATTTATAACGTATTATAATTGTCTTCTCATACCTAGTCCGATCCTTACGGTAGTTTAATCCTATCTGCACTCATTTCCTTTCTGTATGCTAATGGGAATCACTACAAGTCAAACCAACAGAATTCCGTATGCTATTCTGCGTTGGTATTTCTCTCCATATGTAACGTCTCGATATGATATAATGTAATGGTAGTAAGGATGGTAAACTACACAAAGTCATCTGTAAATATTCTGACTATTTTGTACTGTTAAATATGATTGTAATGTTTTGTCTAAAAGGAAGCATTGAAACGACTATTACGTCACACTAATTTCAACTAGCTAGATGGTTAGTTCCTCACTTAGGCATTTTACGAGATTTATTTCCTCAGTTGTGATGAAATTCATTGTCACTGTCTTTCAGTTGATATAAATCCTCGAAATTTGTTCGAATTAGAAGGAAGTTATGGGAACCTTTTGTCAGTCTGCAGTGGTGTAATGACTGCTTGTCCAGGTTTCTCAATATTTTCTGTAGTCATGTTCAAATAAGATATTTTTTACCTTTTGAAAAGGAAGTAGTCATATTAAATGAGTATACGGGTGGGTGATAGTATTTTTTTCTGAATCCATGGATACTGGATTTGGGTCTCAATGCTAACAGTAACATATAGGTGAATGTAGGCACATCAATCTGATGAATACCAAATATAAGAACATTTTTCCTAGATGATACTACTGAGTACTACCAAATATATACCCATTAAGAAAATATCATCAGATATCACGGTCTCTCGGTCAATATATTTAATGTGCTATCAAGTCTGCTAGAAGCTTACATTAACGGCATCCTTTTCTTTTTGTTGTTTTTATATCAGTATAAATATCTTATTGAATTGAGTTTTTATTGAGACATACTGTTGTAGGATGTTCCTTCTGAGTGATATATTCAAAAGTGACTTTGATTGCGAATCATGATTCATAGTTAACTTACGCTTATCTAATATCCTTGTGAAGAGCAATTTATTTGACCCTCATTACACAACCTTACGGAGCACCTTTACAGTAAGAAAGCCACATCTAAACTACACTTACTCTTAGTTCCCATCAACTGAACAACTGGATTTGTTTGATTTTGCCTTAAAAATAGGACGGGAACCTCAAATTAGTCGGCAGTTGTCTACTAGCTAGTTAATAATTTTCCCATCACCCTTAACTGACTGTTTACAGTTAGGATACAGTCATATAGTCATGAATTTCACAATGCCATCCATTAATTACCAATTAGTGGTGGACTGTTACATCTCATGCATAAATTTTTTAGACGTTACTATCATCCAAAAAACTAATTCTGCTAGAAAATATGTATCTGAGCATTAGTCCATCTTGATATCTACTAAACTGACTAATCATGCTTCGTTTGTAAATGTGGGCATTTTGTCAACAACTTTAATAAGCATATATACACTGTACTTCAGTGTGTGGTTTTAAGCTTGTACACACTATCTGTGACTCTACAATAAGTTCTAATTGTTTGCGATGAAGAAAAAGGAAGAAGAAGAAGAATTAAAAGGCAGTGTGGAATACTTGATTAGCAGACGTAGATTATGTTCTACTGTAAGCAGAACTACCTTCATATACTTGAATCTATTTTCTTTCTCATCTCTGTCACTGACAAAAGACAGACGTGAGGTCATATAATTTTCTAGTCTCTTTGACCGTAACGAAATAATTAAATGGTTACCAGTAATTAAGTATTTGATAATATCTGTAGTTATTTGTGATAAAGTGACAGATTAATAACCGATGAAAGGTCAAATTCCTTATTTTCTAACCTCAATTTTCAGGTAAATGTGATTGTTTGATCAACAGTACTTGCATCACCTCCATAATCTCAGGGTTTAAATTATCTGAAATAGTTGAGGAACAGTTATCAGCATTAATTTCATGATCAGTTGTGTGAAAACGCTAGGCAATAGTTAGTGCTGGATTTCTGTCTAAACTGAGTATACTAATAAATTATTTCGGATTAATCATGTGATCTATTAATCAGTAAAAAAATATTCTTTTCAACAGCTAAGGGTTACTCTGTTAGTTCTACCTGTATACTTTTATTTATAAACCCAAGTGAAGCTGCAGATGTAGTATGAAGCAGAGTCAAAGTAATTTTAACATTTAGTCTTTGGAGACGGAAAGTTCAGTTGGTATACTGTAGTTAGCTTTAAGTATTTGTTTAGTGAAGACAACTTTTCCCTCAATTATTAGCTTGTTTTTGTAATTACAAGTAGTTAGTTTCCCCATGTACATAGTGGCTCACAAAACTCTGTTCACATCATGTTTCATTATATCATGATACTGGTGCATGCTTGATAGGCTCACGAAAAAGGTTATTTAAACTAAGCACATTCGCACTAAAAAGGTATAGCTTATATGGAACAGACACTATCCACCTGGTACTTGTTTGCGAAAAATCAGTCGTTTGATTATGGCATCATCATCATCATCATTATCAACATAGGACCAGGCATTACTGCGTAACGGTCCGAGTTGCCACACCTCATATCAGCACATCAAGTAAAAAGGTAGTGAGGTGAAGGATGAAGATAAGTGAATGCAGTCAAAAGAAATATAAAGTATGAGAAGAAAGGAAAGAGGAGTGACAAAATAGTGAGATTCGGTATAGCGTTGTTAAGATGAGGATAATGTGTGTATACATCTGCGCCACTGACTTCGGTTCTGAGCCATATCACCTAGGGTCTCCAACCACTGGTTCCTCTTGTCCCGTGGACCCCAACCACCTAGTCTGCATCGTCCTACATGGCTTAAACCAACAGTCAGAGACTTCATACATTGGTGCCATGTTTTAGTCTGGCCACCTCGGGCCTTTTTCCAGCCTGAACCCACCTCAGCCAACATTGTGTGACGAGGCAATCGGTGACTAGGCATACGTAGTACGTGTCCCAACCATCTCAGTCGATGAAGGTTCACAACCTCGTCGACTGACTTACCTCTTCTCCCTAAAACTCTACACCTAACTTCTGCATTACTCACATGGTGACACCACGGAATACGTCCTATACTACGAAGGCAACGGTGGTCAAACACCTGAAACCTTTTTGTATCCTCCACTTTCAATGGCCATGTTTCACAGCCATACAGTAGAACAGAGCGGACTGCTGTGCAGTACACGCGACCCTTAATAGACAAACGAATATCACGGCGGCGCCATAGGTGGCGCAAATTGGCAAAAGCCAATCGAGCCTTTTGTATCCGTGCAGAAATCTCATCACCAACTAACCCACCAGAGTTGATCCTACTTCCCAGGTAAGTGAAGTGGTCAACACACTCAACCACTTCACTCTCTATTGTTAACCGCGGTACCGCTGAAGACCAGTCCTGGAGCAAAAATTTGCATTTGGGTGGTGAAAATCGCATCCCAAACATTCTCAAATTCCCACTCAAAGTGTTCAGAAGACTCTGCATCTTGTCAGCGTCTTCACCTAACAGGACTATGTCATCTGCATATTCTAGATCTAAGGAAAATTCACCTGTGATCGGGTCAACGTCTTTGTAATTAGGTGACGAGAGGGAAACCTCCATAAGAATATCTATGATAAAATTAAATAAGAATGGGGATAGTGGGCATCCTTGACGGACACCACTTGATGAGTATAGCTCCCTGGACAACTCACCATAGGCTCTAACATGCCCACAAGTGTTCGAGTAGAGAGCTTTCAATAAGGTGATGTACTTACTAGGCACGCCTTTCAGTGACAGACACTGCCATAAGACTTCTCGATCAACGGAGTCAAATGCCGCCTTCAGGTCGAGAAATACAGCTATTGTCGGGCGTCTGTAAGCATGCCTATGTTCCAGGACCTGGCGCAGTGTGAATATTTGGTCGATACATCCACGGCCAGGTCTAAAGCCTGCCTGGTTTTCTCGGGCTTGCTGTTCCCGAGCTCCACTCAGGCGTCGGAGAATTATGGCATCATTTAGTCTTGTAATCAAAAATGCTCAGAGAATCTATTTGATTATTCTGTCCAAATGTCTAAATTGCAAATATGTAAATGAAAACATAACTACACTGTTAAGAATGTTGATTCTGAAGTGTTTCGCTGAGTAACAGGTAGTTCACAACTTTAAAAAAGTATATCTGATAAAAGTAATCTCATTTTGATTATTGCTTAAAACAATTTTATGGGAATTAAATATATTCCTCATACTTTATTCCTATAATAGTAAAAGATTTTAAGGAGTAAAATCTAGTTGTAATATATATATATATATATATATATATATATATATATAGGACGCGCGTTTCGTCCTCTTTTGGAGTCGTCAGCTGAATGTACATGCACCCTAGTCAGTGATGTTGTTCTCACTGAGACTTGAACCTCATGCCTATCCAGCATCCTGAATTCCACTGTCAGCCTCAGTTAAGCCAATTATAACAATAAATATTCAGACAATATTGAGACATCCTCATAGGAGCCCATTTGCCAACAGAGGGCGTTTAATTCTATCCTATATAACCACAGAGAATTGTAAGTATCAGTAAATTATAATAACTATTACCTGTCGTATAAGAGATGGCTATCGTGCCCCAGTAACCTGGTGGATAACGCCTAAGCCATTGAAGCTATGGGAACGAGGTTTGGGTCTCACCGGAAACAACATCATCGACTAGAGTACGGGTATACCCAACTGACGAGTCCCAAGTAAGACGAAACGCCTGTCTTGGATTTGTCTGCTAGCCGCAACCTAGTTAGTCATAACGTCATCCATCTGGCTTGGGATTCAGCGTGTGACATATTCATAGGCCATGGTAAGGAGTATGTTTGTCTCAGAATTAGGATAGTAAGTAGGTGGTAATTATTTAGGTAGATACGTGCTTCAACATTCAGTTATGCATCTTTCATCATTAGACCAACTGACTTCATTAACGGTTAGATCTTTAAGAGTTTTAAAAACACTGTATTATTATCCCTTCCCGAGATTAGGTGGTTTATGAAGTGACAAACCATCCGCAAATATCGATAAAAATGTCTAACTTTCAAGTTACTGTCATTGCTCAAAAGTTCCATCTAGGATTTTTTTCAAACCAATATATACGACTGAATATATCAGTTTAGTGGGAACAAAATAAATGAGTTGTATTGGTGTTTAAGTCAACACAGTTAAAATATGTGATCTAATCAAGTGCGAATGAAATCAGCAATATAAAACTAATTCAGATGCGCACCAGAAAACTTGTTGATTAAGTGTAGCAGTTTTCTAAAGGCATCTACTATTTTGTGTCAGGAACATAGACGTTATGATAGCAGAGAATCTCACTTGTGAATTTCATGATTGGGTACCTTCAGACACCAAATGAAATCGAATTATATTTCAAACAAAAAAATTCCATTTGTTGATTTACTTGTAATTCTCCGTTGGTATACTGGGTCGAATTGTTCGACCTCTGTTGGCATATGAGCTCCTATGCATATTACCGCTATACAAGAGGTGGCTATCGTACCTCAGTGGCCTAGTGGATAACTCTTTGGCGTTTGAAGCAATGGGCACGAGGTTCAAGTTTCATTGGGGACAATATCACTGACTGGGATGCATCTACATCCAGCTGACAAGTCCCAAACAGGACGAAATGCGCGTCCTGGATTCCTCTGCTAGCCATAACTGGATAAATTACCATAGGAAATTTCCAACTTCCAGAACAGCAATAATTTCAATAAATCTTAGACTATGTAATAGGCGATAAAAGTATGTACTGCTAATATAGGCTCCGTATTTTAAAAACAATTTTGCAGTTACTTTGGTTACTTATCAGTATTAGTGAGACTTCTTCCTGGGAAGCTCATGAGTAAGAAAAGTTTTTTTGTTGGTGCCAGCTTATGTCATATGTGAAGTTTATTAAAAATTTTCAATTACTAAGTAGGGATTGAATGTGATGCGCAGCAATGCACTCTATCCTTCTCTGATACTATGAAAATGAATTTGAATGGTTTTATATTTACACATACTTTATACGTCTTTCATTTGATGTCTCATGAATTTCAGCCGACTTACATATTTTCAGACTAACTCTTTATTTATGACTATGTTGGTATATGACCTTCCTGAGTACAGTGTTTCAAGTCAATGATGAAGGAACCTAAATGTCGTGAATAAAAGTTTTTGTAATGGCATAAACTCACCTACTTTTTATCCTGATCTTTAATTTCTTATTTTGTTTTATACATTTATTTCCTCTCCACTAATCTCTGAATTGAACATTCTCCTAGTTTTAGTGAGAGGCATTAGCTTGAACTGACTCACTTATACAAAGTTCTGTGTATTGTACTTGATCAATAAAACTAGATTTTCATGAAGACCGTACTCACAACAAGACTCAGTGTAGCCTTTTGAATAAGTACCAACAACCATGTCAGACAGCTTAGTTTAGACCTTCTGTCACTTAATTCTTAACATCCAATCCAGATTGATCCTAAAATACACCCATGTGATGTTTCAATCCGAAAGAAATCCTTGGTCGCAGTGGGTATCTATAACCAAAGTCCACCACACTGAATCCTGTTGTGGCTCGTTAAAATCACATTTTTCTTTCCTATCAAGCAACAGGATTAACCGCAAACTTTGAGAAAACAAAATTTTTTAAATTTTGTTATATGGGTTTTGCATCACTATAAGTAGTAGATCGTTCATATACATAGATGATCTATCTCTGTTCAACTATTCTTACATGTTATGAAAAGATCCTAAACGAGATGGTCTTCACCTACTCATTTTATATCGGATATTTCAGAAAAGGCTATTTATTCACTGAAAATTCGAGTAGATCTGTTTAAAGGTGTAGTATTTTTTTCTCTTAAATCTTAAGATCAACAATCTATAAATTCTGCAGTGATTGATATGAGCCATTTAGAAAAATGTAGGCTTCTTTGCTAAGAACATCTAGACGTTAGAGGTTAAAGGTTAATGATTCTTTGTGGAGTGTGTTACAGTCAACCACAGTGGTGTGGATGTGTTCACTCATCATCATTTTCAAAACTTTGAGCATTTGATTGGTTCTCTTCCTTCAAGTATACCCTTTCCTTATCTTAATATCTCTTTATTTCCATACACTTCCTCATTCTGTGCTATTGAAGAATGCGGTTATCTTAGATGTACTTTTGTGAATGGTTTTACACTGATCTGTTTATCAGGATTGAAAGAGATTTGATGTGCACAAAACACTCATAAAATTTATCGGCCTAAAGGTGGAAATAACTGTATATGATACAGAAACAGGTGACCATAACTAGGATTGGCTCAGTTCAGAACCGTCGGTTGCGATTGCAGTATATTACCTTTGAACCGGTGGGCAGCTTTGTTGATGCAGAAAGAAGCCCCTTTTTTGTATTACTAATAGAAATGGTATATTTTTCTATCTAATGTGAGACTACTTACACGCTATGGTGTTAGGATTCAGTTGACAACCAGTCAGAAATTCTACCACTAAGCTAGTAAGACCACGCACTATCCCCCAGTA
Organism: Heterobilharzia americana; assembly: GCA_944470555.2. Taxonomy (NCBI): domain Eukaryota; kingdom Metazoa; phylum Platyhelminthes; class Trematoda; order Strigeidida; family Schistosomatidae; genus Heterobilharzia; species Heterobilharzia americana. Next base: position 86,146,188 of record OX104134.1, on the reverse strand, counting down.
AGATTGCATTATATACAGGAGTCGGTCACTAAAAAGTAACCAATCTAGCGGTCTAGTCCACTACCCACGATTGTGACACATCTAACTGTAGCGCTGGATAACGCTGGCTTTGATTTCTGCGGGCTTATATGTTCCCTCAATTTTTCAGTTATGCCTTGCTGACGAATGCCAACAAGCAAGGTTTCCAATGGATTATCTTAATCATAATCATAACAACTGATAGCTGAGAACGTTTAATGGCTAAACAGCTCCAAGCCCCATTATTTGCTATTTATTATGTTGACTGTTTAAGTAATCATTCTTCGCATCTGTAAGTCATTCATTCGATGAAGCAAACGACAAATGATCAATTAGACTTAAGCTTAGTTCCCAAACTGGAGGATGACATGTATGTGTTTGAATAAAAGCTTATTTTTTATTTCTCAAGATTGGATATACGTTTGAAATTATATGCATTGTGGTTTAGCTACTTCACCAGCCTCATTCATCGTTCATGTGGGAATATGTACTCATTGTAAAAAATTGTGGCTGAATTAATTGCGCACTTTTCGATTGCCTGACTCGGCCTTTCTATTTACTCGTTTTGATTTAATAATGGAACGACAAACGAAACTCACTCAGCTACCTTGTGCACATCTTTGCAGTAGGCAGTGAGCCACAACTACTGTGTGAGGGCTATTGTTACTACTACCGGGCTCCTCGAATCTTGGCAGATGGGGTACTCGAACCAGTGACCCAATGGTTAATAGTCATCTCTCTAAACCACTGAGGAAGGGTATGGATGTTAATTTCCATGTATGCTTGTGCTAGTGAGATAACCATAAGGGTTGACTGAAATTATCCATTACAATCCTGTTATGCATTCTCACGGTTTATATTTCTGTCAGACAAGTGATTTTTATTTAGTAACATAAATTCTATAATGTGGGCAGAAAATAACAACAGGTAAGTAATTTTGAACTATGTCAACCCTGATAAATTACCTTGAACATTAAGAAGATTTATAGTTTATTATAAGGTTGACATTAGTCTACTGTTATCTGAACTTTGACTCATACCGAAGGTCAAAGAATATCGAGCTACTTTTACTGAAAGGGATTACTCATTTTTTTGCCATAATATTTGACCGACCAGCTAATATGTTGACATTGCTTATTATGAATGCACGAGACTATAAATTGAAAGATTCCGGATGTACTGTTACCGCTTATCATTTAGCGATGATTATTCAGCTTTATGTAAATTTATTTAATCTGAAGTAGATGTGAATAAGAACGTTCATTCATGGATACAATTGTACCAGGAAGAAGATTTCAGCATTTATTTGAGTTTGAGCATTGAAAGTTCTGACAAACCATATCATGTAAATTGCTGAATTTATAATACGGCCTTTACATGATACAGATTCTTTGGGTAAAATCAACTACCAAAAATTGGAGAATAGATGGCTTCCTATCTACAGTTCCTCCAATACCTTACTAATTAAAAAACTAAACTCCAAAGTAAGAAATATAAGTCAATTTAAGAAGTCTAAAACTGCGATACAAACAACTGGGAGAGGTTAGAGTTAGGAGCTGAAAAAAGGATAAAATAAACCATAGTATTTTGGCACGAACAATCAGAATTTCAAATTGAGGAAAATTAAAATTTGATAAATGAGATTGATTAGTTAAAAATAAGCCCTTTACTCAAAATTTCATGCATCAATACTACTGTTATTCATTTAAAACTAGAACAGGACATATAAGCGAACAGTATTGTTTTCAGTTAGATCCTCTTCAGACTTAACTCTCATGTAAATAACTAAATATGTATAAAATAAAACCAGTCATGTAGAATTGTCGATTAATGTGATGTGTTTTAAAATAACAACAGTGATAATGATAGAAAAACGTATTACTAATAACGTTGATAGCTTCATAAAAAGATACATGGACAAGCGAGGGAAAATAAACTTAGATTTATTACAGCTCAAAAGAAACCTCTGTCCATGAAACTGCAATTTAATGTAGATGTAGCCAGAGAAGTATTATATCATAGGCTCTATAGAGCCATTAAGAGGCTTTCTACGCTGCACAACTCTGCCTATCACTTTCCAGCCGACTAATTGTTATTGCTCAAACAAAAGATAAGTTATCTAGTTTTGTCATTGCTACGTGTATTTACAACCTATACGGCGTACTACTAGACAACTTAACAGACGTGTTGCTGAGCATCTGCCTTCATAGTTGGGAAAGGAACAGATAAAATTCATCAAAAGTTTAGTTTTATCTCACCTCGTTGATATTGGTCACTTGGTAGATAAGAACAATGCTTTCAAGATTATTCACCGCGTACCACCTGGTCTTTCGAAAGATAATCAAACTCGTCTTTAACACACAGCAGCAGCTGTGAGAATTCGAGCTACGAATCTTAGTCTTTGTATCCAGAAGAAGATTGTGCATCCCATATTTATCCTTTGACCAGGGAATACTTAATAAATAAATTTACCACTGAAATTTATTCTAATCCTTCCATATACTTACTATATTCGTTTAGACTTTGCTTATCCGCTTACTCCATTCTTCAGTATTATGCAACTTTTATTTTTGCAAGCTATTGATCCACCTTGATTATCGGAGCTTTTCTTGGTTCCCGTCTTCATTATCTTGTATATTACAACTACTTCAGACAACACTGTCAACGTTCTCATTATTTTTATTACTATCACTTATCACATTAACGGACAAATCTACACGGTTGCTTTAACTTTATGTATATTTAGTTATTTATATTAATATATATATATATATATATATATATATATATATATATATATATATATATATATATATATAATATTCATATTAAATTACCTCTCGTCGACCGAGAAGTAATTTCGAACCTGCTTCAACACTACGGAATACCGCGAACCGTTCTCAGCCTCATCCAACAACTATATAAAGACGCCACATACCGAGTAATTCATAATGGGAAGCTTAGTGATGCTTTTGAAGTGAAGACAGGAGTGAAACAAGGCTGTCTACCATCACCCACGATATTCCTGATTGTGGTCGACTGGACTGGATCATGCAACAAACAGTGAGGAGCGAGAAGAGGAGGATACGCTGGACTGCGGAAAAGAACCTAGAAGACTTGGATTTCGCCGATGACTTGTGTCTGATGTTGCACAAACTTGAAGATCTACAGGCGAAAACTTACAAATTGGTAGAAGAGGCAGCGAAGACGGGACTTCCTTCAAGTGAACATAGAGAAGACAGAGGTGATGAAGATACCGCACCAACAACTCCAACAACAACAACAAACTCCAATCACCATCAACGGGAGAAACTTAAAGGAAGTAGCCTCCTTCACCTCTCTACTCTAGGAAGCACTGTTTCGACTACAGGCAGCACAGGCACAGACGAGGATGTCAAAGTCAGAATCGGAAAATCAGCAAGACAGGCCTTCCTGCATTAATCTGAAACCGGTGTGGAGATCTTCTGCACTCCACTCAGCATGTGGAACAACATCCGGATTTTCAACATCAACGTCAAGTCAGTGCTCCTGTATGGTTCAGAGACTTGGCGCATCACAAAGGGATTTCCAACAAACTACAGACATTCATGGACAACTGCCTACACTGGCTCGTTACTGAAGGTCAGATGGCCAGAATAACAAGAATAAGCAACAAGGAACTCACTCTGGCCGGGTAACCAACCAACCAAGAACCTATCACTCAACAAATATGCACTGGAAGGAAGTGGAGATGGATTGGGCATACACTGAGAAGGCCGACTGGGGATATCACGCGTCAGGCCAGTCCCTTGAGTGGAACCTGCATGGGAAGCGACGAGTTGGGCGTCCGAGGGTGACATGGAGGAGATCGTGTGAGGTGGAAATGAGAGCTTGTGGGCTGTTGTGGAACCAGGTTCAAAAGATCTCAGAGAAGAGAGTTCACTGTAGACGTGCTACTGAAGCCCTATGTTCCATTAGGAACCCAAGGGACTAATAATATAAAATATTAAAGTCTGAAGAGGATTTATTTTAAAACAATATTGTTCGCTTGCATATCTTGTTCTCATTTACATGATGGAAACTTTTAAAATTCCCCCAAAATACTAAACTTATGTGAATATTCAGTCTGTCCAAATGTACTATATTATGTACATAATTTTTTTGTTGATTTGTTCAAGACCAGTTGTTTGTATATTTATCACCATATTATAGTAGCACCAACCGCCAATCAGTGTGGCAAGCAAACTGTTAGAATAGTCATATGAAACGCAGAAGTAGTGGTTTCTTTATATATATTGCTCTAGGTATCTTCACATTTTATCTTTTCAAATAACTCTTCCTAACCAGGTAGGTAGTTAACAATAAAATATGCATCGTAAACCAGCTTCTACAACTTTTATCTCTGCCTTATGAAAATGCCGTTATTTTACAATTTCCATACTGAATGAAGTGGATGCAATGAAAGAATAGTTTATCCTTTTTAGTGAGTGTTATCAACTAATGTGGTAATTGTTCTGTAACAAAATGCACATTTGTTTTTGATGTTATGTGTATTTTTCACAAGAATAACTTGGCTAGCAACTACACCCATGCGGAATTCTCATTACATAATCAAGGCACCTTTTTTCCATCTTTCTATGGATCCTCTTTTTTTAAAGTTGCATGCCACATAATTCTTAAATATCAAGACTGGTGGTAGTCATGACTTTTATACTTGGATATCACGTAGTCAAACAAATTACAGAACCAACTGAAATCATAGTACTACAGACAAACGTTTCAACCTCAATTCAACTGTCTCCAGGTTCCATGTTTGTGTGTTTGCTTGTCTGTCATTTTAGACTTCATATATTCGTGTATCTTGCATGTACCCATTAATTCCATGTTGATGTTGATGGAGTGTTGGCTAAATAGTTTGTCACCAGGCTGCGAAACAACAGCGTGCATAGTATTTTTCTGACTTCTGTTATTCTACGTAGATTGTCGGTGACATTGTTTTAAGAAGACTGAGGTTATCTGAGCAAACATTTGGCCCAATTCTCGTTAATTTTGGGTTCAATATTTTTCTTATCTTGATATACTTTTAGAGATATCTATTAGATTATAAAGTGATATCCTCCTTCACTGAACGAAAGTCTTACTGTAAACAGCTGTATATGTTTATGAAAATGATGTTACTGAATATAAGCGGGTAAATAATCATTGGTGCCTTTTTATCGTTATTTTACCAATATAGATTCTGACAAGTTTTGTATTAACTAATCACACTGTGACAACTGTGCTAACTTGAATAACAGTCAGTGAGTGAACATACCAGCTGATGTTCTTTGCTTCTCCATATGAACACCCTTTTTGTCCCTAGTCTCAAGTCATTGTTTTAAGTTGTGATATCCTGAACCAATACAATGATTTTGTGAATTCGTTGTTACATGTGTATGCCAATCAGTATAGACAGAGATTATTTAAAATCTAATCCATCTTCATGATGTAGTACAATATTGATTTCTTTTCGTCTGATGCTCATAAATATTGTTGGAAAGAGATATCAAGGACAATCTGCTTACTAATCATTTTAAATCTTGTGATTGGTGTACTTTTAGTTTTGGACAGAATTGCCACTGAATCACGTGAAATCAACCGAAAAACCTGCAATGCATTTCCGAAATGATTTCTGTGATGACGGAAATACAAATTAACTGTTCTGTATTGAACAAGTGTTGCAAATATAATGAATTTAATAGGCTTTTTCGGAATAGAATTTATGTAAAACTTTAATACTAAATCTAAGACATGAATATTAAATGTTAACCGAGGTTTTGATCTCAACCGTTAAATTCAGCCTTACTAAAATGGTTGTACGCGTACACCCTTATGCAAAAATAAGTATCCAGATGGCACCCATTCCATATCTAGTTCTCAGTGCAGATTCAAATTTACCAGTTAAATATACACTATGGCCATTAAACTGAGAGGCAGGATAACTCGGTTAACTCGTGACATTAAATGAATTACACTGTTCTGTCACTTAGAAAAGTCTATTTGATCGATAAACAACTAAAACAAGGGACAAGATAACAAAATTAGCCTTCACCAAAAAGAAAATTCATGTGGATAATCTTAATCCCGTAATGAATCAATTGGAGCTTGATTGATCTCATTTTAAAGGTCTTGACATAAGCATTGAGTGAAGCACGCTGAGGAGACGTGATTTCACATTCACACCTCCACTCCTCGGCAGCATGCCGATGCCTGCAACAGGGGGTTCATGGTCGGATTTGACAGTGGAAACCGAAATCTCAAACTTATAAAAAGGCTGTGCGTGGCCGGCCTCAAGCAAATGTCCCCTTGGGATTTGTGGTCATGCACTATCTCTTCTATTTCAGGTACGTCAAGAAGAACTAACCTTCCATGGTGTAAACGGCCGAGGAGTGTCAACTGCCCGCGCGCTTCCAGTAGTCTATGAAGAATCCTAGCAAACATGAAACCGAACCCAGACAGGGATTATTACTAGTCATCTCCTAACAACTAACTGGGGTATCTCTTGTGGAATTTGTGTCATCTAAGTGAACATTATGATAGGCTTATTTACACCGTCGTATTTTTCCTTAGTATGTCTCGACATAGATCAGTAATTATCACAGTGGATACTCTTTCTTCATAACTATCATATCAGTTATTTTACCACTAATATGTTTTGTCTTCTGCTACTAATTCTGATTTGAATGGAAAACAGCAGTGAGACAACATTAAGTAGTATTTCGTGTAATCCTTGGATTAGCGGATTATTATCCCGGTGATCGTTGGCAACTCTTTTATTTCAGAAGAAGCCATGCCTTTCATTACAACATATGTTTTTTTCTTCAGACATTAGAGGAAGAACAAGGTGAGCTGACTATGTACCTGTGTGTTAGTCTGTAGCACAAATAAAACGGCACAACAACAACCGTACTATCTGATTCACTTATGGTACGTTGAATAGGGCCTCTTTTGGGACGCAAAAGTTGGCTGGTGGAGGCAGTAAATGGAACAAATTTACATTGATTCCACTGAAACATAAGTTGCTGCTTGTCCTACTTTGGGAACCAAACTTTTCATTGTTTAATTTTCGAACATTTGTTATTCTATGCTAGCAGTTGAATACGACATAGTTTTATGAGGTTTTCCCCCTTTCAGCAATGTTTTTTTTATTCTGAGTTGTATGATAGCGCATTCAGTTAGTATAAACAAACCTTCTACTTTCGTTTCATTTCAAAAGCTTCAAATCTTGAGAGAATTAAGATCTCAGGCATTTTGGTACTGTAGAGTTCTACTATCACAGCGATACAATTTTGATTACTGGATGATTAATATAGGAGTAAAACTTGGGCACTGTGGTAGACTGTAATTCCATTTTTATCTGTTTATTAAAAATTTCACACAGTGAAACAGTATCATTTACTGGATAACGTTTCGGACGCAACTTATCATCGATATTCATATCGTTACAATAACTTGTATCCGAAACGTTATCCAGTAAATAATGCTGTTTCACTTCGTGACATTCTTAATAAACAGACAAAAATGGAATTACTGGGTGATGTTTCAAGCATAATTGGTTGCTTACAGGCGTACCAGAGTTTTGATTATAAGCTCCAAATGTCATCCTCTATTCAATGTTGTTTCACTGTGTGTGATACACGACAGGAGGAATATAATATAGTGGAAGTAAGTTTTTCTTATTTGATGAGAAATCACAAGGACACTTCTCAATATTCGATGCAAACAAGATTTCCCATGAGATTCGATAACGTACCGTGTAGTCGTATCCTGCACTCAAAAGTACCAGGCATAGAGTTGTGCACTATCCAGTATGTCTGTTGTAGACTTAACAGTTTAGGAGTTGTAGAAAATGTATGTGAATAGCCATTTAATTTAAATGTTCGATGCCCTACTAATTTAACAGACCATAAAATTAATTTGATTTCATACTCCATGAAATCAGTGTCCCAGTGTTAGCATCTCTACGGTTATTATACAGCGATGTAGGTTCGAATAAACTAAGGATAACGAATTTCTACCCAGATTAGCGATAAACCTCACTAGTGAGTGACAACAATCATGGGACCTAAATAAAGCAGAGGTTACCATCGATTAACTCCTAATATCTAACATTTAACAGTGTCACATTTCCATATGCTGCAACTTAGTGGTCCCACTGAAACGTTTAGCTACAGACAAACTCTGACCAGCACTCAATTGAAAAACTACATTACTACAAGTAACAACTATATTTTGAGTCAATTTCCATGAATTGAAAACATCATTAACCTGTAAATTCTTTTTCGAACCAAGCGCTGTTACTTTAACATTGAGCAGGATACTTTGCCACTCATGAAAATCGCATATTTATAAGCCTATGTGGAAATTCAAATCAGTAGAGTTGATCAACCTCATGTACATGCTTTCACCGCTCATCTAATTTTCATCAAACTATCTAGCCAGTAAAACACTAAATATCAGCAGTGTATGCTTTTCAATATCCCCAGTAACAAGTTTATTACAAGTCAGTTAACTCCTACAAATTGTCGGTGTACACCTGATCACCTTATTTTCACATGGCTTTGCAATGACGTCCTTTCATCTGACGTTCACTAATACCTCATTCAATCTATTTTCTAACCTCTCCTTCTTAAACATTCACTGTGAATGACACGTGATTTTTATGTCCTAATATAATTGTGCTTTATTTATGAGTTCACGTTCTCACAAAAACAAAGGGAATTATGGTTTTAAGCATTAAAGAAGCTGTAGAAAAGCTTCCTTATATTTTAATACACACCCTGTGAAGGAGGCAATGGTGGGTGGAAAGAGACAAAGGAAGGAGAGAAAAGTAAGTAGAAAAATTCATCTTAACTGGCTACCATAGTGATGATATTAGTTTAATATTACTATCAATGGCCGTTTTCATCAGTAAAATATCTGTTTACCAGTAAAACTGAAACCTAACTAATCCACCTACTTATTTTTATTCGTACAATATCCTGTTTACTGTATCGTAGTTTTCGTGAATAAAAGTGTTTCTACACGCGAATGAATAACTGCAGCATATTTGTATAGGTCAATCGGTGGGTGAGCGATTTAGATGATAAGAATGACTGAAAGAACAGTGGAGACGAAGTTTGTTTAAAGTGCATTATTATGCCTACGTATTTCCTATTAAGTTTAGTGCAGCTGAGATTAATGTTCCAGTTCTCCAAGGGAATGAAGCAATTGTGTATTTATTTTGGCGAAGTATAAGTTAAATCGGGCGTTTCATAATTAGCTGGGGAAAAAAAGATAAATGCATGATTTCCTATTATTTTTGTTTATTTACTGTTTTTTCGTATGGAGTATGCTATTGTTTAGAATGAAGTTCACTCTAATATATGACTGACTTCAGTTTCATATGAAAGCAGAATGATGATAAGAAAGAGATGATGATTTCCTGTAGCTCTAACCAGGAAAATTGAAAATTGACTCCATTCTTGTCGCAGGTATATTCAATCTTGTCGATGAAAACATTTCCTTTTGGGTACTGAACTTATCTGAATAACTGCATCCACATAAATCCTGAGACGGTTAATTCAACACATATTTCATTGACCATTCATAACTCGTGCGCTTTCAACTGTATAGTTATAAATAATTGTTATAGCATTCATTATCCATTTAACTGATATCTTCATTGAAGTATTAGACTGCTGATCCGAAACAAAAAGGAGTACGTCATTTGGTGTTCTGGTTATCTTAGTCTACAACTAAGAGACTTAAGTACTGAAGGTATGTAGCACATGTATTATATTGCCGATGTCTTTAAGGCCTTCCTCTCGTGTTGTAAAAATATGAAGTGAGCAATTTCGAGAATGGGCTTAAATTATAACGTAAAGAGAAACCCTCACTGACTGCGGTGATTGGGATGCGTTTTATGTATTCTTAGCCACTTTTAATCTTTCGGTAATGCCATCATAAGCAAACTCATACTGGACGATATCTACATGAATTGATTAACTGCCTATTACTCTTGCAAATGTAGGTAGGTGGTAAGGTATACGACCAGTATACAAGTATATCGATGATAGAGACCGTACCGATATGCCTCAAATTGAACAAGAATTCTAACAATGCATTAGTGTTTTACATTTAATTTTAAAAATAGTTTTTTACTCTAATTAGTGACATTGTCGACTGAAATGCACCTTTCGTTTTGTTCCAAACTGAATTTGTTTGTTTGATTTATAACCCAGTATTAGTTACTTGGGGGCGTTCCCAGCATAAATTATTGCTCATAATCATATCAATGTAATCACACTACTTTCGACATTCGATTGTCATAGTTATGTCACTCCATATGAGTTGTTTTTATTGGTAGTAAAATTTTCCATATCTCTGGTATGGGTGTTGTATCATTTCCATTACATGTGTTGGATGTTGATTCGATGAACAGAGATTTAGTAATCAATCTCTCTCTGCACCTAATTATATTGGACTTAAGTACAGTGGTTTTATCCCACCATATTGTGTAGTTGTGCTTTAATACATGCTTTGGAATAGCCGAGTTTTTTTCTAGATTATTGTTCCTATTGGGGTCTGTCATTCTATGTTTAGCGAAATTCCTATGTTCGGCTATTCTAACTGACCTCAACCGGCTAGTTTGACCTATGTACTTGACCTCTTAGTCATTACATAGGATTTGATAGATTATATTATTTTGCTGAATTGCTTCTTTCGGGTCCTTAAGCCGACAAAACTTATCTCTGAGTGAGTTTGTAAGTTTAAATGTCACCCTAATTCCAGCCGTGTTGAGAGCCTTGCGTAAAGTTCCTGATGTACCTTCCTTATAGGCCAACACAATGGAATGTATGAACTCCTTTCTACTCGTGTTACTGATATTATTTCGTTTTTTGTGTTTGTACGAATTTTTTAATAAACTGTCAAGGACACTCATTAAATATTAGGGCTTCTTTTATGTGCTTCAGTTCCTTGTTTAGGTTCTTGCACTGACTAATCAGTTTTCTAGCTCTATCATTTGGACATTTGACTAAACCTGCCTTAACTGACATTGGGTGAGATGACTTGAAGTCTAGATACCTGTTCCATCCGTGTGAAACGTGTCAGCGTGAGATGATACCTATGTGAAAGGAGTTTATTTACAGAGCGTAACTGTCTTTGTCTGTTGAAACTAGTCCACATCATTTCGACATGTCGCAAGGTCAGACGTAGGATATTTGTGTTAGATCGATGTCTACTGGTGCATTAGGATTAAATAAGTGTTTTCGAAGCAGTCATATAAATCAGTGTCTTATTACCCTATCAAATATAATTCAAGAGTGTAGATATTACAAATTTAGTAGTAGTCTTCTATTATCTATCAATAAGAAGTAAATAAAAAGTCGTTGAAAGGTTTTTAACCTAGGTTTACGGCTTCTCCTTTTTTAGTCATTTTGGTATTTTACATCCTCCTCTTTTCTACGATATCTCCTTAATTTTGACCTACTGTTGTATGGATATGTTGCTAACTGTTTTAAATAAATGGTAGACAGAAATCGAATTTGGAACCCTCGTGTCTCGAACTACAATACCTTTGTACCTACACCCCAGTGATGTTGTCCCCACTGAGACTCGAACCTGTTACCCAACGCTTACAAACGCCAAGGTGTGATACACTATAACACAGAGGAACGACGGCCACTTCTTGTACAACGGGTGGTAGTTATTACTATTTATTGACATACCTGTTATTCTCCGTTGTTTTGTTGGATCGAATTGTTCGACTTCTGTTGGCATATTGGCCCCCAGGTGGATGCCTCGATATTGCCTGAATGTTAAGTAAGATAATTTGGTTGGTTGTGGTTAGCAGAAGGATCCAAGGCGCACGTTCCTTCGTGGCATAGTGGATGACGCCTTGGCGTTTGAAGCGATGGGTACGAGGTTCGAGTCTTAGTGGGAACAACATCACTGGGGTGCAGGTACGTCCGGCTGATGAGTCTCAGGTAGGACGAGACGCGCGTCCTGGATTCTTCTGCTAGCCACAACCAACCAAATTATCATAATTAACATTCAGGCAATATCGAGGCATCTGCATAGTGAGCCCACTTTCCAATAGAGGTAGAACAATTCAATCCAACAAAACAACGGAGAACAACAAGTATGTCAATAAATGGTTTCCTATTCGGTTCTTGAAATTACTCAAGACATGGATTTATTTTCAGCAACAAACTAAAAGCTCCCTTCAAATGATTCCGTTAAGTACCTCTATTGGCTTCGGAATGGTCTTAGATATAGATACAATTAGGATACGTGGAAAACTCAATTCCTATAAATTTAGAGAACGGTCAATAGAATGGTCATGCAGACTGGAAAATAATGACTAAATCTCAAGGGTGAGTGATGTATGGAGTCATAATTTATCTCTTCGTGCTGTTACCTAGATAAGCGGACAAAATACCATGGGAGGTCAGAGGAAGATTTACTATCAGTCAGTGAAGCAATTGACTGCTGATGTATGTACGTGGCCTTGGTCTTCAAATGCTTGAAATCAACGATTACAGAATATCACTGATACCATTCAAAGACAATCACAGTGGCAGACATTTATTCGCTCTTTACAACTGGTGAAGTCCTAAATACTTTAATAGCTCAACGGCATACGCTGCTTCTTCCATCAATATATTACTTGTCCTCTGGGTTCCTAGTGGAACATAGGGCTTCAGTAGCACGCCGCCACTTCACTCTGTTCTCTGCAGTCTTCTCAACCTGGCTCCACAACTACCCAGAAGCTTTCATTTCTTCCAAACACGATCTCCTCCATGTCACCCTCGCCTCGGACGCCCAACTCATTGTTTCCCCTTTGGGTTCCACTTGAGGGCTTGGCCTTGCGCGTGACGTCCCCGAACGGTGTTCCCAGCGTATGCCCAATCCATCTCAACTTCCTTCTGCATATTTGTTGGGCGATAGCTTCTTGGTTGGTTCGCTACCCGGCCACAGTGAGTTCCTTCTTGCTGATTCTTATTGTTCTGGCCATCTGATCTGATCTTCAGTATCGAGTGAGCGTAGGCGTCAGCTGTTCATGTATGTTTGTAGTTTGTTGGAAATGCTTCTAGTAACACGCCAACCCTCTCAACCATCACATAGAAGCACTGAACTGACGTTAGTGTTGGAAATCCGGATCTTGTTCACGCTCCCTGCTGAGCGGAGTGGAGTGCAGTAGATCTCCACACTGATTTCAGACTAATGAAGGAAGGCCTGTCTTGCTGTCTTTCCGGTCCTTGCTTTGATGTCCTTATCTGTGCGGCTGCCGCCGCCGCCTGTAGTTGAAATGATGCTTCCTAGGTAGGTGAAAGAGACGACTTCCTTTAGATTTCTCCCTTTGATGGTGGTTGGTACTTGTTATTGTTGTTATTGGTGGTGGTGGTGGTGGTGGTGGTTGGGTAACTTCATCACCTCTGTCTTCTCTATGTTCACCTGAAGGAAGTCTCGTCTTCGCTGCCTTACCTCACCTCTTCCACCAACTTGTTAGTTTTCACCTGTAGATCTTCGAGTTTGCTGCTTTTCAGATTCTGTATTATTCTATAGTAATTTAACCATAATAATGTTCTTCTTTTTCGACTCTGTTGTGAAGCTTGGACAACTGAATTCTTAACCAATTTTTAAGGTTCTGTGGGTTTATCTATCTAGGAAGCAGCACCTGAGTAATCTGTGAATTTCTGTAAAACTTAAGTTGCTTTCAGCTTTTAATCGAAAGCATCTTCAGGCAGGCGAAGTATGAGAGGGGATGAGTTTGGTGTTTGTTTTCTGTAAAATGAATAAATTCTTAATATTGTTTCATTCTCATAATGACAGAAAACTTACTTTAAAGCTCACATTTCTTGTCCGCTGATAAGTTAAATGCCTGAAGTTCTTTTCTTTCGTGATTTTACATGGTTAAAATAAAAAGATGCACACTGGCGGTATTTCGTCAATATTAAATGCATTTAATAACTAGTAACTTTTACAACTGATTACCATTATTATACTTTAGCTAGTATAGTTCTCGAATATTTCCTGATTTGAATCGGACTCATTAAAAAATGTCTCAATCTGCACATGACTTACCCTTTATTAAAAGTTAATAATTGCAATAGTGTTTATCTCTTTTTAATTCAATCTTTCGCTCATTCATATAAAATCATGGATTCACAAATAGTGGAAAAACTAACAGAAAAATCAAGTACTCGTGTTTCATCTTATTTGGATTGACGAGTTGAATGCGCCTGGTAAAGTTCTTACAGAAAGCGGAATGCACATTCTAAATTCTTCTGCTAATTGTCACTGAACAGATAATATCATATTTAAACTTCTTATAATATTGAAGGATATATATAAGAAGTCAGTATGATAGCGGATATCTACCAGTTAAGTGAAGCAATCTAAGTAATAGGAACATGAAGACGTTTTTCTTTTGAAATAATCTGGCCGAAAGAAGATGTAGTCACTTTTACATTCTACTTTTTGAACTCAATTCCATTTGACTTTGATAGCCTGTTTGATTTCACATAGGTGATATCAATAACTTCTTCGGTGATTGATAAACAACACCATGATCTAATCATTTACAAGAGATAGACACTTATAAGCAAGTAAGATAACCACTGTCTTTACCATTAATTGATAACTTCTTGTGTTACTTATGCCTGCGAAAGTGAACATTTTGTTCCTTCGCTCAATACTTACATACATTTGTGGAATATTTCCTAACAGTAGTGTAATTATTAGAATTTAGCATAGACTTATCTGGATAATTTAAATGTAGGACACAAGCGAAAAGCGACATCCACATTCTTGGTTGTATTGTGTTCTCTAAGCTCAGTGGTTTATTCCTATAGCTTTCATCGTCTCCGAAACACACGGAATATCGGAGAACTCCTATAAGCTTGGAATTAAGGTCAGTCAGTAATTAATGAATGTACAGACAGACACCTCGCCTGGTTAACTAGTTCACTAGTTACTAGCCTGTCCTAAGCCCGGGTAAAGAGGGAAAATTGGGCATAGGGCTAGCAACCCTACCTCGTAAAACAAATCCAACCGCTAAAGAAACTTCAAAACACAAACAAAATATAAAAAATAGAAACAAACTTATTCCTCACTAGAATCGGAGAGGCGAAATGACGCCAGTTGGTGAAAGCCTTCAATAAGCCAACTGGCCGATGTGTCTTCTCTTCTCTCGATGAAAGCGAAAGTAAGCATGGGGACATGGAATGTCTGCACAATGTTTGAACCCAGAAAGGCTGCCCAGAATGCAAACGAGATGAGAAGGTATCACATTGAAGTGCTAGGAATTCGCGAAATTAGATGGAATAGAAGTGGACTCTCCAAACTGTCAACTGGAGAATCAATAATCTACTGCGATATTGTCACCTAGACGACAACCACGAGCACAGCGCACTGAGTTATGGAGTGGCCACCATGATGTCCCCAAGAGCATCGAAGGCTCTCATGCAGTGGAAACCAATCTCCTTCTGCAGGATCATAACAGCAGGGTTCAACTCAAAAGGAAGGAAGGTCACAATCATACAGTGCTACGCTACGCACCTACAAATAATGCAGGGCAAGAGAACAAGGAGGAATTCTACAGACAACTGCAATCAACACTGGACAAGACCTCAGTTGGCGATATCAAAATTCTAATGGGTGAGGTGACATGAATGCCAAACTGGGAGCAGAAAACACAGGAAGAGAACAAACCATGTGCCGTGAAGCGCTAGGTGAAATGAACGGAATGGAGAGTTGTTTGCAGAATTCTGTGCATTCAACGATTTGGTGATTGCAGTGAAGCACTGTGTTCAAGCACAAGGATATCCACAAAGCGACATGGATTTCACCAGACACCAGGACACATTACACTAAAAATCAGATCGACTTTATCTCAATCTCAAGAAAGTGGAGACGCAGCCTACTTGACACAAGGTCAAGAAGAGGGGCAGATGTAGGCTCAGACCACTCACTGTCTAGTGCAAGGAACCTACCCTCAAAATCAAGTTAAAAGCCTTCAAGGAAGCTGGTGATAGACCACACACAGTTCAAGTACAACACTCGGAACAGAAACAGAAGGACGAAAGTACACAGAAAATCTTCACGGCAGCCATCCCATCAAGACAAAATGGGAGGTATCGAGGAACATCCCTGAAGAAACCTGTGTGGAAGAACACTGGAAGTCTTTGAAAGAGATGTGGAAAGAAACCTGCCTAACCGTATTAGGAAGGAAGAAGAAAGAAGATAAGGAGTGGATTTCGATGGACACATGGAAGCTGATAGAGGTGGGAGAGGAGGATGTTGAAGCAGAAGATGAACCAGTGCAAGGATGAACAACGGGAAGAGGAACTGAGTACAATGTATAAAACACTACACTGGACAGAGAAGTGAAGAAGAGTGCGCGGAAAGACAAAAGACACTTCCACAACACACTGGCAAGTGAAGCAGAACAGGCTGCAGGTGGGAGAGGTAGAGACCTGACAACATTGTATCAAATAACCAAGTTACTATCTGGGAAGAGATCAACACACATGAAACCAGTAAAAGATGATGAAGGAAATTTAATTACCAAAGAAGAGAAACAGAAGAAATGATGGGCCGGCCACTTCAAGAAGCTCTTGAATCGACCACCACCTGCAACTCGTCCACAAATACCACCTGCAGCCCAGCCGCTGAACTACAAGTGAACATAAATCCTCCAACAAAAGTCGAAGTCCTGAGCGCCATAAAGCTACTGAAATGAGGGAAAGCAGCAGGACCAGATGGAATCCCACCAGAAGCACTGAGAACAGACGCAGAGACAACAGCGGACATGCTCACACCACACAACTATTGCAGAAGGTCTGGAAGGAAGGGAAGGTACCTGGCTGTCGATTGGAAGAAGGGCTATCTTGTCAAACTCCCGAAGAAGGGAGACCTCAGTGTTTGCAAGAACTGGCGCGGAACCACGCTCCTATCCACCCAGAGCAAGCAGAATATTAAGCCACATCATCCTCGAGACACTAAAGGATGCACTGGATTCAAAACTACGACCGGAACAGGATGGCTGGCTGGCTGTCTTCAGGAAATACAAATCATTTGTGGACCAAATTGCAACGACACTACCCATCATCATAGAACAGAGTATAGAATGGCAGTCAACTGGATCTCTACCTCAACTTCATCGACTTCGAGAAGCCCTTTGACAGCGTCGACCGAGAAGTAATTTCGAACCTGCTTCAACACTACGGAATACCGCGAACCGTTCTCCGCCTCATCCAACAACTATATGAAGACGCCACATACCGAGTAATTCATAATGGGAAGCTTAGTGATGCTTTTGAAGTGAAGACAGGAGTGAAACAAGGCTGTCTACCATCACCCACGATATTCCTGATTGTGGTCGACTGGATCATGCAACAAACAGTGAGGAGCGAGAAGAGGGGGATACGCTGGACTGCGGAAAAGAACCTAGAAGACTTGGATTTCGCCGATGACTTGTGTCTGATGTCACACAAACTTGAAGATCTACAGGCGAAAACTTACAAATTGATAGAAGAGGCAGCGAAGACGGGACTTCAAGTGAACATAGAGAAGACAGAGGTGATGAAGATACCGCACCAACAACTCCAACAACAACAACAAACTCCAATCACCATCAACGGGAGAAACTTAAAGGAAGTAGCCTCCTTCACCTCTCTACTCTAGGAAGCACTGTTTCGACTACAGGCAGCACAGGCACAGACGAGGATGTCAAAGTCAGAATCGGAATAATCAGCAAGACAGGCCTTCCTGCATTAATCTGAAACCGGTGTGGAGATCTTCTGCACTCCACTCAGCATGTGGAACAACATCCGGATTTTCAACACCAACGTCAAGTCAGTGCTCCTGTATGGTTCAGAGACTTGGCGCATCACGAAAGGGATTTCCAACAAACTACAGACATTCATCAACAACTGCTTACACTGGCTCGTTACTGAAGGTCAGATGGCCAGAATAACGAATAAGCAACAAGGAACTCTGGGAACGAACCAACCAAGAACCTATCACTCAACAAATATGCACTGGAAGGAAGTGGAGATGGATTGGGCATACACTGAGAAGGCCGACTGGGGACATCACGCGTCAGGCCAGTCCCTTGAGTGGAACCTGCATGGGAAGCGACGAGTTGGGCGTCCTGCGAGGGTGACATGTAGGAGATCGTGTGAGGTGGAAATGAGAGCTTGTGGGCTGTTGTGGAACCAGGTTCAAAAGATCTCAGAGAAGAGAGTTCACTGTAGACGTGCTACTGAAGCCCTATGTTCCATTAGGAACCCAAGGGACTCATAATATAATAATAATAATAATAATAATAATAATAATAATAATAATAATAATAATAATAATAATAGTAATGATAATAATAATAGACACAATCTATCAACCAATAAGAAAAATGATAAACGACAGGAAGGTCAGAGATCAAGCAGAGGAGCAGCCAACAAAAAAATCTGTGTAGTCTATGATACAACAATCAAGTGAAACAATCAATCACAAATCCGTTCATCAGCCAAGCTACTGAGTCACTCACGGAGAGATATTGACAGCTCTCTTCATACTGAAGTTAGTGCTGACGATGTCGTCTAGAAAGACGACGAAAGCCGTACGGATAAACAACCTAACTCAGAGAACATAATACAAGCAAGACCACCCACCTGAGCTACAAATATTTTCCACACATACACATTTTTACCGACGAACTGTAATTTGATTCCATATAGATCGTTTATTTGATATGGCACATAGTGATCCAGTATTACTTACCGGATGACGTTTCAAGTGGAATTTATCACTCATATTCATACCATTGCCTCAAACCAACTAATATCCGTCAGTGTGCACTGCAGTGCTGAGCTCCCTAGCTTGGTGGCCATATTGTAAAAATGATCGATAGAATTCGGTCTGTATTCAAGACTAGACAATATGAAATTGGTCGTTCTCCCATGACCAATCAATGAAAATAACGTGCACTTTGCCATGAAGTAGTATTATGACAAAATAATACGTATCACTGTATATTGTGGTGAACCACAGTCATCACATGCAATCGGATTGGATAGCTACATTTTGTCAGAATTATAGTGGAAATGTATGCATATACAAGCGTAAAATCCTACTAATCTCGAAAACCTGCACATTTCACATCTCATAGTATTGTAATATTTTTGTGTTCTGAATATTGGTGAAATCATATGTTGATATTTGCAAAACAGGATGCCTATATTTAATATTAAGACAGTTAAAAGGCGCTGTTGATAGTCATTGAGCACGTTATTCTAATTTCATCATATGATGTTGAAAAACGTGACATACGCTATATATTATTAAGAATAATCTTTGTTCTTCTATAACGTAATTAAGATATTCCTTTTTCAGTAGTAACTAGTAAATCTTTTGAATGAAGTATAAAATAATAAGTAAATCTTATTTTACTAGTTTAGCAATGTTACATTTATTCTTTAAAACTGTCAGTCGACAGTTGTAAAATTAAAGAAGACTAGATAAGGAAGTTGTAGAATATTCTCCATTTAAAAGTTACCATTTCAACATTTTCAGTTAACCATTAGTTTGGTTTGGAGTATACTGGAATATTTTGAATGAATAACAGGAAACATTCGATGCCTTTTCAGTAATACACTCTCTAAGGCCCACTACTTATCAAACTATAATTGTTTGGTGGTTGTCTTAAGTACGATACGGTCTCCGATGATTGGTAATTTAGCAATGAAAAAGAAGGAAGACGCTTGTTTATATCGTGAGTTAGGAAGTTATTGCATTATCCCATTTCCTAATTGGCCAACAACCATAAAGTTAGAAAATCTACTGGTGATAACTACAGTCAGTGAATAGATTTTTCAACTTCACCTTATAGTAAACTGTTTTCATTATAGTTTCAATAATAATTAGTGGTCTGAAAAGAAATAGACTGTTGAACATGTACACATACTAAAACATTCACAGGTGAAAAAGATTATGAATATTGCAGCGAGCCTACTATGAGTTGTCACTATAGAAATATTTTGAAAGTGATTCGTACCAAGTATTAATTCAATGGTAACGGTTTCTTCTGAATACCGTACCTTCCTTACCGATTGTGTCATCTGAAAGAATGACTAAGCCCAAATAAAACCGAATATCGCTTGTGTGTTCAATGATGACAAACCGTGAAGTGGTTTATCGTCTTTTATTTATAAGATAACAAAGGTTTAATATTCCCTTTCTGGAGTTAAAACAAATCTAGCTAGTATTTGGCTCATAAAAGGCAGTCTATTAAGCGTCTTATATGTTACACTAACTCTACTGTTTTGAATTCTTCCATCGTAGCCCAAACTCCCTCTAACCTCTGTCAAAATTGTGCCTTTGATAAATGAGGAAACTACTTCTTAGATCAGGTAACCAAGATAGCTTCCTTACCTACAATAGACTTGGTATATTAAAATATCTATTTCATATTATTCAAGTACGTAAAGTGAATAGGTTACTTTCTTAATCGTTTAAGCTCTCATGTTCAAATACTAATTAAACTGGCGATTCATTCGAAAACTAAACAGTATTCAAAAGCTATAGTAATGATGGATAGTGGCTAGCAATCGAATCCAGCATGCGCATTTTGTCCATTTTGGAAGTGGCCAACCGGATGTACCTGCCTCCCGGTGAGTGATGTTCCCACCGGGATTCGGATTCGGGAGCGATCGCTGCAAACGCCAGAGCGTTATCAACTACACCACCGAGACACGATGGCCACTTCTTGTGCGCGGGCATAGTTTTAATACATTTGCTTGTATTATACTGTCGTTGATTGGACCGAGTTGATCGGTCTCTATTGGCATATGGGCTCCTGTGAGGATGCCTCGATATTACCTGTGTTCTAATCATAGTAATGATGGATAGTGCCTAGCAGTGGGATCCAGGATGCGCATTTCGCCCTGTTTGGAACTCGTCAGCTAGATGTATCTGCCTCCTAGTGAGTGTGTTGTTCCTACCGTGATTCGGACTCCACTGCTAGCTCTGGCGTTTGGAGCCATCGCCCCCGAGTTCGAATCCCGGTGGGAACAACATCACTCACCGGGAGGCAGGTACATCCAGCTGACGAGTCCCGAGTAGGACGAAATGCTCATCCTGGATTCCACTGCCAGTCACTATCCACTATTAGTATTCAAAAATATTGGGTTGTTTTGAAACATTTTTAAGCCACCTATAAACTCAAAACATTGCAATGTGCTGTCAATCTACAGAGCTGGGTTTTTATATCTTTGGTGTTTGAAAGTAGTTTTTGTGTTTTGTCAAGCGTCATTTCTTGAATCTCAAAAACGTAAATTATTAGCAGAGGAACACATGTTAAAACACCAGACGCATTGTTATCCTTAAATATAACTGACGTTCGCCAACAGGTAGGAAACCTGGTTCCAAAGTTTTCCTGTCGATCGCCTGCAACCATCTAACATTGTAATACTGTTAACGACAAACATCTTTTTTTAGTTTCATGACCATGGAACACATTCAACGCTGTCAGTCGACCGTCTTTTCAGTAACTGCTTCTTATCCTACTTGCATAGCTTGATAACTCGTAATAAATAACCATATTTATTTTTGTGTGTGGTAAAGTTCTTTAGTCAAAGTTCATTCCCTATGGTCATACACGATCTTTGAAACAAAAAGTTTTTAAAAATTGACCTTCTATTCACTTTTTTCTATTGGCAAACTCTAAATAGTTATTCTGTGGTCACTGAATTATTAGTACTCTTAACACTGTTACACTTTCCTGCATAGTTTACTGGCGATATCTCCTAAAATCTTCAATGAATTTATTTATTTATGGGTACACTCTAATTTCTTTCTAAGTTGGAATGAAATGTCAAATTTTCAGTTGTACTTTTCTCAATTAGCTAAGCATAATTGGAAGGAATGCTTGAATGCATCACGTTATTCAGGGATAAATAACTGCTTCCTACTTTATTATTGGAAATATATTTTACAGTAGTGCTTATTTTTTTACCATCGTCAAGCTGAATAGAATTTAAACTGCCCTAAAAAAGCTTAAGTGAGGAAAACTTCCTTATCAGAATGGCTATTTATTTTACTGAGTAATAACTAATGATTATTAGTCCAATTTTAATGATGGTTGGCACTGGTTGGAGTTAAAGTCACTAAAACATGGTAGCACCTCTTCTTTCGAATTGTTATTGTTAGGTTAATGAAGTAGAAATACACAGAAACAAATATTAATTGTCTCAAAAAGAAATTTTTTTCCCCTGAAATCTTTTTTTCATGCTTTAATGTGGATTGTAAATTTAATAATGAATTTAAGTGAGGTAGATATGTATGCATTCTGGTTTGCCGTGAGAAATATAAAAGGTGATAATATAACCTACCATAAACACTACCTCGCATATAAAAAATACACAAAACACAGGCTCCATTGTCTAACTGTCAATAGTTATAAACTCATAACTGAAAACTGGCATCTAATAGGTTAATTTGACCATTTGGTTAGCTCTGTATACCTAATTAAATTTCCAATCTGTCCTTAAACGAAATGAGGTAAACATATGACTGATTAGCCCAAGCATTCACATTTCATGCAGGGGGTTTCAGGTTCATATTCTGCTCCGTCTACTTCAATCTGAGAAATATAGTGGTATCATAAACCCTCAAATATTGATCATGATTCATACTTTAGTGCACAACTATATCAGATGGATGATTGATAAGATCACCAAAAGGAGACTTGAAATACAATGTTAGAAGTAAGGTGATAAATATTTGAATGAACATTATGTTTCTGCTTTGGTCACAAAGGCTTATCTGTCAAACCAAGAAAAGTCGTACAGTCCGAGACTATTTGTGCACGAAAGTGGTTTTTTCACCTGAGCTAACTTAGATTTCAAGTTCTAACTCCTGGTCGATCTACCAGTGATGTGTAGAAACTAAAGAAATACGATATTTTCGCGTGCTGTGTTTGAAATTAACGTTCACCTTCGCGCCTGCTGACGCTAATCAACTAAGCTTATCCTCAACACTTAAGAAACTTCTATTTTCTTGATTGCTTGAATCCTCATCATTGAACACCATAGCCAAACACCTAAGCAATAATTCAAGCCACAAGTGATGCCTTATAGAACTGGATTATGTGTCCACAAATCAATGGCTGAATAGTAGCCAATTTCGGCACCAAATCCTACATGGTGATCGAAGTGTATCTACCAATGGACTGGTTACTGATGAAACCTCAGTTCGGATACAGAAGACGCGTCCGGGATTTGCTAACTTGCATCATCTCTGACACTGACTGATAGATAAATGACGAACTATCAAATGACAAGTATACTGCTCTGCAGTCTGTTCTGTCCTGCTACACAGCTACAAGACATTACCGTTAAAAGTAGAAGACATGAAGTGGTTACTGGTTTTTGATCATAGGTGTCATCGTCGCATTTCATGCGTTTGTTGGAATCACCGTGTGAGAAATGTTGAGGTCTGGCGAAGAGTAATAGGCAAGGCAGGCAGTCGATTAATGAGGTGGTGAACCTTCATCATCTGAGGTGGCTTGGGCATAAAATGCGCATGCTGAATCACTGCCTACCTTGACACGACACTCTATGTAAAGTGAAAAATCCTTTCCTCACTGAAAATATTACATCCAATCTTCAATATAGATATGTGTGCCTCTGATTTTAGTAATGATAAATATTTAACGTAGTCTCTAGGACTAGTTATTCGCCTGCATTCAACTATAGAGTAGTATGGATAAATTATTTTTGCACCTTTCGAAAGATTATTGAATAACTTATTCAAATGTACTTGACCTTCTGTAGTCTGGGTAACTAGGTGACATGATTTACTGTTTTATAGCCCGGTACTAACAACGTGGGATAGAGGTCTCAACATGTCTGCTAATTCTACGCTTATTTGTTCTTAACACATCGAAATGACTATTAAAATATTTTTTAGCCAAACTGACGTGTTTAGGATAGTTCTCTAAGAACATATTTGTATTCCTAGGTTTGTGAATTCCTGGATAAAAATGTCGTATATTGTAGTACTTACTAATTTTAAAAATTGATCGAAAACTAATTCTATGTAACCTCTTTAGTTCACATAACATTAGTTCTGCTTTACTTTAGTGAATGCTTTTTGACTTCTGTCATATGTAAACAAAAAGTACACATTTTTTATCCCAATATATATTGTAACAGAAGTGGTAGCAAATACACATAGTTAAAGATACATATGTTCAGATTCAGCTGCAGGATTCTTCGCAAGTGTTTCAGTGGCATTCTATGCATCATCATCAACAGCGACGTTCCGTAAAGGAATGAAGTAACATGATTATACACTGTAATTTACATCAAATGCTCTTACCTCTTTCCATACTGATCGGTTGGTTGGCATATTTTAAAACGTATTGCGTATTTTGGTTGAGTGATAGATCAATAAGATATTGTAGTAGGGATAAAGTCAAGACAAGGGATAGATTTATGCAAGACAGGAAATTTACCAATCGGATATTTGTCTACGATCACTAGTTTCACATTACGAAAATTTAACCCACACTACCAACATACCATGAAGACTGAATCATCTTGTTGATTAGATAAACCATTTCGATCAACTCTGTTTTGAGACACAATCTACGATGCTGATTTACTTTAGAATAAGACACTGACCATCTTTAATTTCACAGTTATCTTGATATTCATGTTTCACAACCTAGAGCTAAAAAGTATCCAGAATATGCTTTGAAATGACTAACTACTAGTGCAAACCAGTTTGGGCATTCTGATGTTGATAGACTGAGTGAAGCGGAGAGCTTTTTCATTCCGTTCGGATTGGAAACAAAACGCTTACATTTTCATATATTTTGATCATGAGATCTAACTCTGAAAATGTTTCAACCCAAGTTTACAGAAAACCCATACTTAGCCGTAGTAGCAACGATCTAAAACGCACAAAGTCATCTGCGCGAAAACATTGTTCAGGAGAGTGCGGAACACTGTATTGAAAAGGTGGAATATATTTAAGTGGCTTTCTGTCCGAAGTGTGGCTATCACGACACTTTCATCAATGGATGTTTGTCAAAATCACCACTACCCAAAGTCAGTGATGGATAGCAACAGATAGTCTGCCTCATACATGATGAACGTCTTGAAGATTTCAACTAGATTAGTGAAGTATTTTGGAATCGATGTAGGCTACAAACCTACAAGATCTCTTCACTGCATGTTATATAAACCAAAGGACAGTAAAGGCACAAGACAAAATGAAGGATATTTATAAAATTAACTGCAGAAACTGCTGATTAGAATGCAAGTTTCCTCCTTTCCGTCTATACCAACACTGATTAGCAGTGAAGCATCACCACAAAACATCGCTTATATCAATCTATGCAGAAAGTTGTGGATGTGAATTTGATTTGGAAAATATGAAAATATAAGATAAAGGGAATACAAAGAATCCATGAGCAATGTTGGAAGCCTTGTGGTCAACAAAGTCATTGGTTAGTAGGCATGTTGACATTGTTCCAATCTTTGAAAAAAAGAGAATTTGGGGATGCATATTTTCGTCGAAGTCTCGTCAGATTCTCACTCAAAATACAACATTTCACGCCAGAAAACATACACATATCGAATGCTGACATGAGCTTAAATAACGATATTCATCAATGGATTTGGCTAAGTTTGGAATTATAGGATTTTGAATTACTAACGGATAACAGGAGTAACAAGTAAGGGATTATCAATTACAATTTCATTAAATAAGATTCATAACAGATAACAAGTAACTATGGAATATTATGCCAATCGGAAAATTGAAATCGAAAAATGGCAAACGCTAATTCGAATCCAGACAAAATATGTACAAGTTAATTGAATTATTATTTGTCATTTAACGTCTATCATTATGGAAGGCCGCAGAAGAACAAGAAAACATTTGAGATTTTTATTACAACAACTCTAATAGTTTGAAGAGGGCGTATTCTTACTGCTTTTAGCATTCTATTAGGTATACTTCGAACTACCTATAGAGCAGATTTAACGTGTACATTGTGAGCAATGTAAATTAAGTGGAGCTAGGTAGAATCCTTAATTCCTGTTTTGCTAGCTATACCAAGAGATGGCCAGTCTCATGTTGTAAAAGGGTTCTCATAGTGTAGTGAGAGCTACTTATACGAATGCATATAAGTAGTTTATACAGTAACGTCGGAAGTGACAACGATCGACTGGTGAGGAATCCTGTAAAAATATTATGCAACGTTGGATTGGAATATAAAGCTCAAGAACCGCGCGGAATGATATGCAGAACAAGATACTACTTGCAAATGTATGACTAATTGTTAGGTTTGGTATTTTTACAACGCTCACTTTAATCTCTCAGTAAACGGATCTCTTTTCAACGATGTCGCTGCCTACCTTCCGAGTGATGAAACCTTGGCTTAAAGCACTCAAGGATGTAGATATCCAGGTGTACCTGGAGGATTTCTGGAGCTAGTAGGAACCGAGGAGCAGAAGCTGTGGCGTTGGGCACCTTACTGAGAGACCGGGTGAGGGCAAGCTACAGGCAGTATAAGGTGAGGTGAAGGATGTCAGGCAAGTGGGAGACTCTGCAGGCTCTGGTGGTGGTGGTGAGGTTTGACGACTCAATGAATAGGACCCAAGCTATACATGAGTTCATAAGTGCAAGGCTGGGCGAAGATAAAGACTCGCTAGTGCTAGCGATAAAACTCACCAATCTTTCCCTTTACACACTACTTATTATCGATGAGGAGTCATGAACACAACTGTTGACAGCACAGTCTATGGAGAGCATACCCGTCGCCACTGCTCAACAGTTGAAGCTTATGAACGCACCTCAGCAAATGAATACTAGACAGTTAACAAATGTTTGCCGACAAATTACGGGCACAATAAAAACAGTTTCAGAGGTGCAGGAGATAATTCACTGGAGAAAGTAACTGAAGATAACGGCATGTAACATACTACTTACTGATATGAGTAGTTATAACCTACTCATGCCTATCAGTACTGCTCGCTAACCAGATCAAGATGGTGTAAACAGTGGGCAGGTGTTCCTCTTGTTTGAGGTTGATCTCATCAGCAGTGTACCTAAACTGATCTAGCTCAGAGACCTGAATTGTCGAGACCACCGGAGACTGTGTCCTATTTTGCAGAGACCTCTGATTCTAGCAATTAGCAGTCCGGCACACGAAAGTCGATAGTGAGGAGACATTTTTCCTTTGTGGAATAATGGGGTACTGGAGTGGAAACTTCCCATCTTGCAAAAACGTAGCAATTGCAGAAATTACAATTCGTCTTCTTGGTTGCTATTAAAGACTAGTGACGATTGGGCTAATAGACAAGTTGATTACGTGCTCTAGAATGCAAATTATTGGCCAGAAACTGGTTAGTTTGTGCGATACAGATGCAGCAGTTTCGTCGATAGAGTAAGATTAACTTCCAAAGTACGACCCATTTGTTGTGACGATTGGGGTACGACGAATTATGCTAGAGGTAGATTTCCTGAGAGAAATGAGCCCAATCATCAACATGAAAAATTGAAAGATGGCTTCGAATTATGAATCACTTTCCATACACCAAGATACGAAGCAGCAGAATTAGGGGCAAAGAAAGTATCACATAAGGAAGCAACCGCTATTACTAAGTTAACTAGGGAGTACGAGAGTTTCTTCACCAGTGCAGGAAGACCATGTGAATATTTTAACAGGTCATGGACAGAATATATTTGACTTGGCACGTCCCTCTTGACTTATATGACAAAGTAGAACGACAAGTTCAGGGAATATTAAAGGATAGCGTAATTGGAGAAGCAGGTAGTTTTTACATTTCACCTATGGACTTCGTAAAGAAATTGAAGGGATGTACAGGTTTCGTATAGGGTTTTAGAGATCTAAACCGAATTACCGACCTAAAACCATCTGCAATTCCGATGGTAGTTGAAATATTAGACAGCTTTCAGAAAACTAAACTGTTGACAGTATTGAACTTATGATCATACTGCTGGAATTACCGACAAAAGAAGGTGATAAAGAGCGAACGGCTTTCATTGCAACACATAAGCAATGCCAATTTGAATGAAGTTCGTTTGGCCCTGCAGGGAAACTACATACGTCTAGTCAATCAATGACGCAACCACTGAGGGATGTAAAAGTGTAAAGTGATGATTTCATGGTGCATAGTCTACCTGAGGAAGATCATCCTCAGTCCTAAAACGCGTTTGAGAGTACAGACTACATACTGACAAAGCATGTGTGAGCCCAGGAGGTGCACAAGCCTTTTAACTGGATTACCCAGCTCTTAGGTGACCAGTGGATGACCCCAAGATTGCAATTACCTGGTAAATCATTCATTGTTCCCACAAATGCTAATGATTACGGATTTGGTACCAACCTACAACAAACCAAAGGAATTGTTGAGATTCGAAATATATTACTGAACAACTTTAGTGGTTAGAAACCACTAGGTCAGTCTGATCTCAACACCAGACTGGCGTTTCGCTCATTTGTCCGGGTAGATTGCTGATGAACTCTGCCTCAAACAACCGAAATGGTCGTTCGGTCTTTAGATGACTCTCGTGTGCCGAAATCTAAACATCATCCCAAGCGGTTTTTAACTACTCAGGTTGTCCAGCAGTTTCATTCGTTAGCTCATAATACTTTTGTGTTATAAATCACACCTTGTGGTTTTGAATGGGTGGTTTTCAACGGAAAGCATGTTGTCACCATAAGTGGACAGCTGAAAATCACTCAGCTGTGAGTAGTGTCAAAGTATATCTGCAGCTTGTAAACTGATTGTCATCTTTGTTTAGTATGCTAGCTGAATTGATACCTGCAGAAAAGAAGTGTGGGACAGGAAAAAGTGTTAAGTGTTTCTGTAAGCATTAAAAAAGAGAAG
Source organism: Heterobilharzia americana (assembly GCA_944470555.2). Lineage (NCBI taxonomy): Eukaryota > Metazoa > Platyhelminthes > Trematoda > Strigeidida > Schistosomatidae > Heterobilharzia > Heterobilharzia americana. The sequence goes on along the minus strand of OX104134.1, from coordinate 86,117,239 downwards.
ACTATATATCCCAGGACAACGGTTCTGTATCGAGAAGAATCACAAGCCCCTACAGTGGTTTTAGGCCGCAGAAGACCCTCATGGAAAACTAGCGCGAAGAACTTTACGCCTATATGAGTATAATTTGACAGTCGAACACATCTCAGGGACGGAGGATGTAGTTGTGGATTACTTAACCAGACTAGAGGGAACAGCTGAATTGCTAGAGATTTTACATGGGGTCAAGACAGTATAGGTCAGGGCACAAAATAGTATACTATCAGAAGTAGGATGCCACTATTTGGACATTAACCTAGTCGATAATAGAAACGGTGGATAGTAAAGAAATCTCAGTAGATAAGGAATTAAAAAAATCGTCTCATACAGAAAGATAGGCTGAAAGTGAACATGGATGGTGGTCTGACTTAGTGAGAGGACGATGGAAACTATGTAGCTGTCATTCCGAAATGTCTACGACAGGAGTTAATCCATGAATGTCCCCAGTTGGCACATGCAGGAGTTATAAGGATGATGGACGTCTTACGGTAAAGTGTATATTAGCCGGTAATGCTAGATAGTGTTGAGAAGTGCGTACTCATATCCCCATAGTGTTAATCGATGATGAGTGTTCGATACACATGACTGTCATTTCAGTTGATTCCAGCAGTTGGTGACCTGTAGTCAGCAGGTATTAATGGGACCATTTTTCCAGACATCCAGTAGCAATTACTGCTTGTTAGGGATGACAAGATACCCAATACGTTGAGTGGTCGCTGTTGCAAAGTGTCATAAGTTAACGAAACATACTACTGAATAACGTGAGTAGTTAGAAGCCGCCCAGGCTGATTTTTAGATCTTGCCAGCCACATCAGAGGGGGAGAATTTTTTCAACGGATTTGATCTTTTGAAATTCTCCTACCTTCGTTTTCTTATTACTTATGATGAAGGTAACACTATAGCTATGCATGCAATCTACTCACAACTTCATAACTGCTCCAGTATTTCATTAAGTGAATCTGAAATCTAAGTTTTATCGTCGGGGTGTAGATCTTGTGGTTTGAGATAGAATATAAGTCAGAAACAGAGGAACAGCTTGAGAACTTTTCATAAATGACGGATCTAGTCCAAACAACAAAATCAGAGATGAATTGACACAGATGGTAGCTGAAATTAAAATATATCTGTCGTAGCCAAGTACAAATCAAAAGCCTTCCAGTTTCTGGTTTGATGCTCTATAGATTGACAAACAAAACGAGGCTTCAAGCCATATCTCGATTTTAACTCAGTCACTCACCATTTTGCTTTACTGTTATGTGAGTTAGAAATAAATATCTGATTGTACTCTGCACCACTAACTACTCGAATTTATTTTCTGTTCCAGTCTGTAGCGGGGCTAAATTAAGTAGAGTAAGGCTATTCAAGGTAAATCCAACATCTTATTAGAATTTCGGTGTTAAGTAGCGATCAGGCGTTTTCCTGTCAATTTACATCTTCATATCCACATATTAACGGCACCGTTTTTCAACCAAAACTATGCATCGTAGATGCTGCAAGCACAAATTTAATGTTGTGCTTAAGATAATACCGATTGACTGCAGCATTTGAAAGTCGGTCAGTTATATCAACAACAGTTGCCATCAAAATAATGAAGATCTCAACACGTGACCCATTTCTAGCTCTAATCATGGTGAGACTTAGCGATAAGAAGGCAGCCAATAGGAAAGTTGTTTTCAAGTCATGATCAGATCATGTTCAGGTCGTGATTTATGCATGCACTGACATGAGAACCTGATTGGAGAAGTTTGACCTCATACAAGAAATCGGATAGGTTCATTTACAGCTTCACTTTCTGAGAGTTTTGTAAATACATATGTCATGTATTTGCCTAATAGTTGTCTCTGTTCTTGCAGTCAAAGGCCATCTTTGTCTTCTGATTTCTCCGCGGCTCAGTGAAGCAGAGGGTACTGAGGGAGGTCAGTCGTAAAGGTATTCGGTTGATTTGTCTATTGAGTCTCAGTATCACTATATCCGCCCACGCGCGCAACCCCACCACTCGGTCACAACACATAGAAATATTGTCAGAAGCCACTCAAATATTATTTGTTCCGTATCATTTAGTTATGTGGGTAGTACCATAAATGACGGAATGGTTGGCTTACAGTGAGTGACCTTGACATTATAATCAGTCTGACAGATGAACGCCTCATACCTAAATTATCTTGATTGCTGACTTATATCTTATGACTAACACTTAATGCCTTGCTTCTACGTTACTGATGCCTTAGTAACACGACATATTCTATGCCACAGGTGTAACGATGGTTGAACACCTTAAACCTTACGTCCTCTACATATAATGGACACGTTTCACAGTCATATAGTAGAACACAGTGAGCTGCATTGCAGTACACTCAGTCCCACATAGGCAACTGGATGCTTCGTTGTCACCACAAGTGGTGTAAGTTGGCGATGCCAATCAAGTTTTTTATATCTCATCGACCACTAGCCTACCAAGCTTCATCCAACTTCCTAAGTAAGCAAAATGACCAATATGCTCGATCAATTCGGTTTCTGTTGCTAAATGGGAAACCAGCGAAGAACAGTTTACATCTGGGTGATAAGAAACACACCCCCAAACATCCTCATATTTTAATGAGGAGGTCGCAAATGATTCTGCATCTTGTCAGCGTCTCCACTTAACAGGACCATGTCGTCTGCGTAATCCGAGTTTGCTAAGGATTCTCTAGTAATAAGATCACCTCCTGTAATGTTAAAAAGAGAGAAAGACCTGGTAAAGTTCGTCTATGATAAAATTGAATGAGAGTGACTGGACATTTTGACGGACAGCACTCGACGTACACAACTCTCCATAGCTTCTAACTCGCGGAACCGTCTTCTAGTGAAGAGCCTTTAACAGGATGATGTGCTTACCTGGTACACCTTTCAATGAGAGGTACTGCCATTAGACATTCTGATCGATGGAATTGAGTAACGCCATTAGGCCAATAAATATAGCTAATTTCAACTGACCTTATGGCCGTGTTCCACGATCTGGTGAATGACAAATGTCTGGTTGATGCACTCATAACCAATTCTGATACCGACCTAGTTTTTCCGAGTTTGCTGTTTTCAAGCTTCACTTAAGCGTTCAATCGTTAGTCACAATGTTGTCCGTCTGATTTTCATGTGGTTACCGCAAGGTTTTTCACATTTTTTGAAGACTAGGATAATCAACGATTGAGGTCAGCCAGATGGGATCACATCTGCTTTCAATACACTGGCTTACAATTCGGTTTACTCAACAAATAATTCGACCATCGTCGTTAAATGCCCCGTATACTAGTCCATCTGGAACTGCTACCTTTCCACTTTTCAGATTACTGACAGCTTTCTCGACTTCGGTAAGCTGTAACCTTCGCTGTATTCCGTTCAGGAGGCAACTGGATAGCGGATAGGAAAGTAGTAGCTAGAGTCCAGCTGCACTATCCAACGACCGCTTCAGTCGTTTCCCGTGCGAGCGAATCACATACGCATCCTTCCCCACTATTGTCTCACTGGTCCTCTACTCCACTTTTCTTCATTAGTCCGAATAACTTCTCACTTTTACCTGTTTTCCATCTCTTTAGCCTACACTGCTTAAGACCGTTCGCTTCTTACTAGCGTGTATTTGAGTCGCTACTGCTCCTCACTGTTCTCGGAGCCAGTAAGGATGCGCCAAAGTGCATCCACTAGTTCAGAAGATACTTGAGTCTGCTGGTCTTTTCTAAGAAAGTTAGACAAGGTTTTTAACACTTTTTTACAGCAGACTAGAAATGGCACCAACTGAAATGTGTATTTAGGACAACATATTTCTGAAATATCACGCAGCAAGTTTCTAAATTCATTTTCATTTTCATCTCTTTCTTGATTTGATAACAGACTGGAGTTTCGAATTCGGTTTCGTAATACCAGGCTCAACCAATACATGGCAGTCGCTAATACAATCCGACTCAGCTGATCGAATGATCCCTGCTAAAGTATTAAGGTTGGATTCGTCAGTGGGTTTATTTAAATTTTCTTTCCTGATAGAAAGTTTTTTCTTCCGGGTGCTGTTAGAAGCACGGATGGCAAGCTAGTCAACACTTACAGTGCGACAAATCTCTCATCCGAATATCATTATCATGAGCTGCAAATATCCACCAAGATCTTAATTTTGATAACATTACCATAAAACGAAGTGTTCTTGTTAATTTACCACAATATAACCCACGGTTTTCAACGTTGATCAAACGTCAGTTCACTGGATGATGACATAAACTCTAGATCAAAGCCAGTGTGATGCAGAAAATGAAATATTGTAATGATTTGGTCGGTTGATCCTTCTTACTCAGCTAGATATCAATTCGTAGCCTATTGAAGTACAATCGACCCTTCGCCAGTAGTTGAGTCTTTTAGCTCAGGTAGATTTCTGGGTCAGTAACCTAGAGGCTGACAATTCGAATCATGCAGTTACCCAAGTTTTCTGTCAACTGCAGTACGAAATGAAAATCCAAAGTCACTTTATATATGCAATTCAAATATTTATTCTGTCAACACCACTCGTGAAGTTGATAGACCACAATCTTATCAAAGACTTGAAAAGAAAAAATTCTATCTCCTTGTAGAAATTCTCTACTTTTCGTACAATATGTAGAAGCGATTTGTATGAAGTCTACCTAGTATATTGGGGTGAATGAAATTTTCCGAAGCAAATGACATGTTTCCATGTCGTAACACAATAGCTTCATCCCTGAATGTTCGAATGGAGATATGAAGAAAATCAATAGATATTCACCATCGTCAAATAGTTAACAATTGATGACAAAAGTAACACTCCACAGATATCCATGGGTTTATGCGGTTGGGTTTAAAGATTACATTCACACATGTATTGAATTTGAACTTGATTTGTGAGACGGAAGTCTGAAGTGCGTGCGACAAGCTTCCGGTTACAAGTAAGATCAAGTAATTATTTCGGCAGCTGAAGTATTGCTTGTTCTAAGCGCGTGTGCACAGACACACAACAGTGTAAATAACAAACTTTGAGATCAAGGATGATTTTGTGAGACCTCACAGATCGAAATATATAATGGCTTCATATTCCAGACAAAAGGTCATACACAAAATGTACACACTAATGAAGTGTACGTAACGCAGACTCCTACAAATGCAATCATAAATTCATTTGTAGTCAGAATGGTTGTAATAATTACTTACTAGGTAACGACATATGACCTCACTTATACCTTGAAGATACATGTCACTGTTATGGATTTATTGTGCAACTTTTCAACGTTAAGCCATATCCAGTATCTACAAACAAACATTCCAGAAAATTTTTCATTGTTATTTCGTTATACGAATATTCATCTACAACGATAATCACCTCATTTTTCCCTATTCTTTTCAGTGGCAACGTAGTGATTGTAACACACTTTTATGATGGTGACCTTTTAGTTAGCAAATCTCGAGTAAGAATATTTTATGTCTAAATGAAACTGCATTTAATTGCTAAAAAAGACCAGGATGAAAACATCAACCTCAAATCCTCCCTATCTCTATCCCTGTTTATGCACATGACAATGTGATTACCTCGAACTACACTTCTTCGCTATTACATACATCTGTACATACAGATATGTATATCTCTCCTGTAATTTCCAGTCACTTTTTAGCACCATACTTAAAATGCTTTTCCTTGTTATCAGCTAAATCTTCTTAATTGGTTCTTCGTTTTTTCCTGCTAATTACCAATTTTCTTTTTTTGCTACTTTACCTCTACACAGTTCCCATGGCAAGAAACGCTGAATGGTTGTGTTTATGTGCAACCAGAAAAAATGATGTAATAAAAAGCCTAATTTCAGATTTTATAAGATATTCAACTGTTAATAAAATAATCATAATTTCACCTCTTTCTTGCAGTCAAACTATAATTCCTATGATGAAACTCTGTTCTTCAATAGTTTACTGATGCGTTTTGATTTCTTGCCGTGGATTTCATTTTTATTCTGATTATTTCTAAAACTGTGAAATAGAAATTGTTATTTTACTTTGATATTTTCAATGGGCTTGCCAACTAATTAGATAACTTTTATAATACAGAATGCTCACCACCGCTAAATATCACATCAAGACGAAACAGCTGCTTTACATAGTTGTAACTTTCACGGCTCACTAGGTGGTGTCATTTTTTGGTGGAAAATTAACTTACGTTCCACACCTTCAACTTCATCACTTATTTAGTTCTACATTTTTAGCTCTAGTTTTAGGCTTTGTAGTAAATATCTACAGGTGAGAATATAGACATTAGATTGGAAGTATTTGCTGAAATATAATCCAAGCTTGAAGAACAAATTCACCAATACTACACAACTAGGTAGATAGCGTTCTACATCACCAGCCAACAAATCTGCCATATATAAATTGTACAGTAACGAAACCTATGTTACTCGTGAACCGTTAAATGTCTGAAAACAAGAGAAGAATAAAAACTGAACACCTTTGTATCAAGGTACTTGATTTGAAGCTGTAGAAGTCAAGAAATAAACATGTTTTAAAAGCTTAAAGACTAACACAAAGATAACCATCGCAGAAAAGTATTGTGTTAAGTGTTGGGAGTTAGTACGTACATAAGCTCTTTTTAACGTAAGTTTCGTGCTTTCTGACACGTATAAACAAGGCGTATCTGCTACCATGAGAAATTGGTGACTCGTACCTGTGTCACTGACTGGTGAAGTCAGGGACGGAGGCCACAAGCGACCACTTGCGATGCAGGTGGCAAATACGCCTTGCTGATGACTGCTAACAAGCAGCAAATTCAGTTCTAGGGTTTCCTGATGATCCACAAACATATAATAACGAAATTCAGAGCACCGCAATGCCAAGTCGATTGATATGCAGCTAAACTGCAAAAGTCGATCGAGACTTCGATCAATGCTAAGCACTAGATGACAACATTGTTTACCCACTGACGACCAGTTCGTATATATTATTCAGTTCATAGGTTGGTTGGTCCTCTGAGTAGGATTTTCGGTTGGTCAACGTTTTAATATTATACAAAATATCATCAGTATTTTAAAAGAAAGTTAACTGAATTAACTACAAATGGGTACGTACAGCATGCTACTTCTCCCAGGTCCGACCTGATTGACTGTTGTAACTGATCGATTAACATTCAGATTAGGGCCTTCTTAGAGAGGTGCATAGCGAATACATTGCTTGACTTCCTTTGCTTGGATGCAGTATAATGAGACCGGTTTCCAAGTCCTACTTGTTTGAATGGTTACGTCGAGAAAAATCAGTCTACAACAGTTGGTCCAACGTCAATCACAGTCCTGGCCGATAGCTACTAACTTGACGTAATGGTCGGGCCTCCATATCACAATGAATCAACGAGCTATGCTGGTGAAACGCTTTTTCCTACGAGCTGGATAGTGGTAAGTCGAAAAGCAGTTACCGTTGTAGTGTAAATTACTGCATTATGACAGAGGTCTCGAGGAAAAACCTAGCTGCTGCTGGTTGGATGTAGTATGGAAGTAGTAGGGTATGTCCCTTGAATGACCACCAGCAGCGTAACGTTTTTTTATATGACGTAAAATTTTCTTTCTTTCAGAACGGGATTTCCACTAGCTGGGATGAAAAAGAAATGGTAAAACACATTACCAAAGATTTTTCACCACTAAATGTTATAACCGTATCTGTTAAAAAGATGATATTATTATTTTTCCCTTGGGTTCCTGGTGGAACATAAGGCTTCAGTAGCACCTCTCCATTGCACTCTGTTTTCTGCAGTCTTTTGAACCTGGCTCTACGACTGCCCTTAAGCTTTCATTCTTTCCTCCCACGATCTCCTCCATGTCACCCTCGAAGCCCAACTCGTCGTTTCCCACTTTGAATTCAACTCGATGGCATGGTCTGGCGCGTGATGTCCCCGAATGGTCTTCTCAGTTTATGCCCATTCCAATTCACTTCCACTTTCTTCTGCATATTTGTTGGGTGATAGTTTCTTGGTTGGTTCGTTCCCAGAGTTCCTTGTTGCTTATTCTTGTTATTCTGGCTATCTGATATTCAGTATCGAGTGAGCGTAGGTGGCTGTTGATGAATATCTGTAGTTTGTTGGAAGTGCTTTTCGTGACGCACCAAGTTTCTGAACCATATAGCAGCATTGACTTGACATTGGTGTTGAAAATCCGGATCTTGTTCTTTGTGCTGAGTGCAGTAGATCCCCACACTGATTTCAGATTAATGAAAGCCTGTTGCTTTCCTGTTCCTGTTTTTGACATCCTCGTCCGTGCCACCGCCTGTAGTTGAAACGATGCTGCCTAGGTAGGCGAAAGAGACTACTTCCTTTGGGTTTCTCTCGTTAACGGTGTTTGGAGCTTGTTGTTGATTGGGTATCTTCATCACTTACCCCTGTCTTCTCTACCTTCACTTGAAGTCCCATCTTCGCTGCCTCTCCTCTTCTGTCAACTTCTTAATTTTCGCCTGTAGATCTTCGAGTTTGTGCGACTTAGACATAGATCATCATAGCCGAAATCCGAACCTTCTAGGCTCTTTCCATCAGTCAAACAGTTTATGCCTATATTCTCGCTCCTCACGGTTTGTTGCATGATCCAGTCCACCACAATCAGGACGATCATCGGTAATATTAGGGGGCAACCTAGCCTTACTCCTGTCTTCACTTCAAAGGCGTTTCTGAGCTTTCCATTAGGGATCACTTTGGCATACAGCGTTTTCATATAGCTGTTGAATGAAGTTGATGAAGATTTGTGGCACTCCGTAGTGTTGAAGCAACTGCTAAATTACTTCTCGGTAGACGCTGTCAAAGGCATTTTCAAAATCGATGAAGTTGAGGTAAGGTGAAGAGTTGACTGGCATTCTATAATCTGTTGTATGATGATGCGTGGCGTAGCGTTGCAACTTGATCCGCACATGATTTGTTCTCCCTGAAGCTAGCCTGTTCCGGTCGCAATTTTGAATCCAGCGCATCCTTTAGTCTCTCCAGGATGATACGGCACAACATTTTCCTTGCAAAGACGTAGGTCCCACTTCTTTGGGAGTTTGAAAAGGTAACCCTTCTTCCAATCGACAGGCAGGTACCTTTCCTTCCAAACCTTCTGCAGTGGTGGTGTGGTGTGAGCATTTCCGCTGTTGTCTCTGCGTCCGTTTTCAGCGCTTCTGGCGGGACTCCATTTGGTCCTGCTGCATCCCCAAATTTCAGCAATTTTATGGCATTCAGGACTTCACTTCTGTTTTTGTCGGAGGGCCTGTGTTCACTGGTAATTCTATCGTTGGTGGTGGTATTTCTGGTCGAGTTGCAGGTGGTGGTCGATTCAAGAGCTTCTTGAAGTGGTCAGTCCATTGTTTCCTTTGTTTTTCCTCTTTGGTAACTAGCTTTCCTTAACTATCTTTCATTGGCTTCGTCTGTGTTGATCTCTTCCCAGATAGTAACTTGGTTATTTGATACAATGTTGTCAGGTCTCTGCCTCTCCTACCTGCAGCCTGTTCTGCTTCACTTGCCAGTGTGCAGTAGACATGTCTTTTGTCTTTCCGCACACTCTTCTTCACTTCTCTGTCTAGTGTAGTGTGTTATATATTGTACTCAGTTCCTCTTCTCGTTATGCATACTTCCACTGGTTCATCTTCTGCTTCACCATCCTCCTCTCCCTCCTCTATCAGCTTCCATGTGTCCATCGAAATCCATTCCTTATCTTCTTTCTTCCTCCTTCCTAATACGGTTAGGCAGGTTTCTTTCCACATCTCTTTCAAAGACTTCCAGTGTTCTTCGACACAGGTTTCTTCAGGGATATTGCTCAATGTCTTCCATTTTGTGCTGATGGCTGACGTGAAGGTGGCCTTTGTAGTTTTGTACTTCAGTTTCTTGGTGTCGAACTTGAACTGTGGTCTATCACCAGCTATCACTTTCAACTTGATTTTGAAGTTTCCTTGCGGTGGATAGTGAGTGATGTGAACCTACATCTGCTCTCCTTCTTGAACTGATCTTGTGTCCAGTACGCTGCATCTCCACTTTCTCACATTGAGATGAAGTCCATTTGAGTTTTAGTGTAGTGTGTCCATCTGGTGAAGTCCACGTCGCTTTGTGAATATCCTTGTTTGTGCAGTGTCTCCAATCACCAAATCGTTGAAAGCGCGAAATTCTGCAAACAATTCTTCATTCTCATTCATTTCACCGAGTGTTTCTCGACCCATGATGAATTCTCTTCCTGTGTTGTCTGCTCACAGTTTGGCATTCATGTCGTCCATTAGAATTTAAAGTCGCTAACTGGGGTGGGGTCTTGTCCAGTACTGATTGCAGTTGTCTGTAGAATTTCTCCTTCTCTTGATCCGCATTATTTGTAGGTGCGTAGCGTAGCACTGTATGATTGTGACTTTCCTTCATTTTGCGTTGAATCTTCCTGTCATGATTCTGATCCTGCAGGAGGAGATTGTTTCTCACTGCATGCGAGAGAGAGCCTTTGATACTCTTGGAGACGTAGATGTCTGTCCTCCGAACTCCCCTCGAAGTTGAAAAAGCTGCAACGAACCTGAAACGATGCGAAGCAGCGGGACCTGACAGTTTGGCACCTGGAGTTTTCTAGAATGGAGGTAGAGAATTGCTAACTAAAGTGATGGAGGTACTAGGTAGTGTATTGGAATAACAGGTAGTACCGTCAGACTGGTCTTCTTCTCTGATCATCCCAGTCAATAAGGAGAAATCTCCTAGTAACAACCATACAAGGAATTAGTTCGATTAATGTTGTGTCCAAGAAACTACGGTCCATAGCTATTCAGTGCCCAACTGCAGCTCGAAAAAACCAGGCAGGCTTCAGACCTGGATGAGGCTGCGTCGATCATATTTTCACCTTCCGACAGGTTCTGGAACACAGGAGTACTTACAGGCAGCCGACACTTGCCATTTTTCTTGATCTGAAGGTGGCATTTGAATATGTCAACCGTGGTGTTGTGGCAGTTTCTGACTGCAAAGGGAATACCCAGCAAGTATATAAGGCAAGCCAAAGCTCTCTACTAGAAATCACGCAACCGTGCAAGGCAAGAGCCTACAGAGAGTTGTCATGTGAACTGACGATAACAAGTAGTGTCCTCCAGAGATGCCTAGTTTCACTATTCTTATTTAACTTCGTCATAGACGTCCTAATAAGGATTGACTTACTGCCTGGAGGCCATCTGGTTGATTTAGAGTAAGCAGACGATATTATCTGACTAGGTGAAGACGCTGATAAAATGCAGGGCCTTCTGCTGGACACGTTGAGTAGAAATATGAGTGTCTTCAGCATGCGCGTCACTGGCACCTGTCAAATGTAAGATGATGCTCCAAAACCGGCGTGCTACAAGTACTCCCAGTTTAATGATGGGGAACGAAATGGTGTAATGTGTTGAACAGTTCACTTACTTTGGGAGTTGAGTCAACCCGAATGGGTCGGTTGCTGACGAAATCTCAGGTCGGATACAGAAAGCCCGTTTGGTATTTGCCAACCTGCGTTACCCGTGGCAAGATATTCGACTAACTACCAAAGGACAAGTATACTGTGCTACAATCTGTTCTGTCCTGCTATACAGCTGAAAGACATTAACGTTAAAAGTAGAAGACGTGAAGTGGTTACAAGGTTTTGATCATAGATGTCTTCGTAGCACTACTCGCATTCGGTGGAATCACTGTGTGACCAATAGTGAGGTCAGGCGGAGAGTAATAGGCAGGAGAGGTAAGTCAATTGATGTGGTGAACCTTCATCGTCTGAGATGGAGTGGAAATGTGTTGCGCATGCCGAGTCACCACCTACCACGACGTGCCATGCTAGGGGAAGTTGAATTAGGTTAGAAGGTTCAGGGTGACCAGACCAAGAAGCGGGACCAATCGATGGAGCTTCTGACTGTAGACTGCCTGGTGGGAGTCCCTGAGAAGGAAGAAATCAGTGGTTGAGTACTCTTGGTGATATGGCTGGAAATCGGGCAAATGTATGCACTCTTTTACATCTAAACAAAGAATCGTTTGCATTTTTTGAGACACAACACAATGAGTAATAGTAAATTTTCTGATGAAAACTGTATGATTCATAGCTGGTTTGTCTTAGTTTGAACACTGAATCTACACTGATAGCAACAGATGATCCATACACAAATAGCACTACATAAAACACTTTCATAGGTTAACCTCTCTACTTTCTGAAGTATTTAGACTGCAAACTTTACGATGCGATTTTTACGTGTGAAAATCTGTTATTCCTTTAGTGAAAGCATCTCTTGCAATCATGGCACAACACACAACACCATTCTTTAAGCTAAACTGAAATTGCTGATCAAATTACATCTAGTGCCTGAAAGCTAACTGAACAATATAACTCATATTCACCAATTTACTGTACCTCCAATCCAGTTATAAGGGCTATTCGTTTACACGTATGGTAGCTGAGAGTTTTACAGCATACATCATGTAAGGTGTGCTTAACTTGCGTAATCCCTGTATCCTTAAGTATAAACTAGCGAGCAGCAGTTTAACTGGACTCCAGTCACCATTGTGTTGCCCTGCCCGCTATCATGTTGGATCATGAATGGAACGTTGAGATAGGCCCCCAAACACAAGAAGTCGAAAAAGCAGTAGGTAACTTGAAACGAGGAAGGGTAGCAGGATCAGAGGGACTAACTCCTGAGGTATACAAGGATGTTGGTAAAGTGCTCTTAGTCAGGTTAACAGAAGTGTTAACTAGTGTATGAGGATCAAATACGATCCTCTCTGACTGGTCCAAATCACCGATTATCCCAGTCTTCAAGAAAGGCGAGAAGTCCTCTTGTGATAACCACAGAGGAACATAGTGTCTAAGATTCTAGGTCCCATAATTCTTCGATGCCTGAGTGGAGCTCGGGAACAGCAAGCCTGAGAAAACCAGACAGGTAGGCTTTAGACCCGGCCGCGGATGTATTGACCAAATATTCACACTGGGCTAGGCACGCTTACCGACATTAGCCGTATTTCTCGACTTGAAGGCGGCGGCATTCCACTCTGTTGATCGAGAAGTCTTATAGCAATGTCTCTCACTGAAAGGCGCGCCGAGCAATTTACATCACCTTATTGAAGTATGTCTACTCGAACACTTGTAGACGTGTTAGAGCCTATGGTGAGATGTCCGGGAAGCTGTGCTCATCGAGTGGTGTCCGTCAAGGGTGCCCACTCTCCATTCTTATTCAATTTTATCCTAGATATTCTTATGGAGGTCTCCCTCTCGTCATCTGACTACACAGAGGTTGACCTAATCGCAGGAGAATTTTCGTTAGATGTAGAATATGCAGATGACATAGTGCTGTTAGGTGAAGACACTGATAAGATGCAGAATCTTCTGAACACTTTGATTGTCAATTTGAGAATGTTTGGGATGTGGTTCTCACCACCAAACTGGAAATGTTTGCTCCAGGATTGGTTTTCAACGGTCCCACAGCTAACAATGGAGAGTGTAGTGGTTGAGTGTGTCGACCACTTCACTTACCTGGGAAGTAGGGTCAGCCCTGGTGGCTCGGTGGCTGATGAAATCTCTGCACGGATACAAAATGCTGGACTGGCTTTCGCCACCTTACACCACCTATGGCGCTGCCGTGATATCCGATTGTCTATTAGGGTCGTGTATACTGCACAGCAGTCCAATCTGTTCTGCTGTATAGCTGTGAAACATGGTCACCGAAGGTGGAAGACATGAGAAGGCTTCAGGTGTTTGACCAATGTTGCCTTCGTAATATAGGTCGTATCCCGTGGTGTCACCACATGAGTGAGTAATGCAGAAGTCAGGTGTGGAGTTTTAGGGAGAAGAGGTAAGTCAGTTGACGAGGTTGTGAACGTTCATCGACTGAGATGGTTGAGACATGTGTTACGTATGCCTAGTCGCCGTCTGCTTCGTCATACAATGTTGGCCAAAGTAGGTCCTGGCTGGGAAAAGGCCAGATGCGGACAGACTGAAACATGACATCAGTGTATGAAGTCCTTGACTGTTGGTTTGAGCGATGCAGGAAGATGCAGACTGGGTGGTTGGGAGGTCCCCGGGACAAGAGGGACCAGTGGTTGGAGACTCTAGGTGATATGGCTGAGAACCGATGTCAGTGGCGCAGATGTGTACACACATTATCCTCATCTTAACATTATGCCGAATCTCACCATTTTCTCATTCTTCCTTTCTCTCTTCTCGTAGTTTACATTTCTTTAGACTGAATTTTCTTATCTTCATCTTGCACCATCCCACTGCCTTTTTTTACTTGATGTACTGATATGAGGTGTGGCAACTCGGACCGTTAGGCGGTAATGCCTGGTCCTATGTTGATATTGATGATGATGAGCGATGATTGTGACAAACTTGGGGATAGCTTGAGAACAAGAACACGCAGCGACATTTGAAATGCTTAGCCTTATTAATAACTCGATGACCAAACTCCCAGTGTGGCAGGTAACCACTAGGTAAAAATCCCCATTCTCCCTGAGTAGCAGTTAGCTTTCAAATATATTTCCGTTGATGTTGAGCGACACTAGTTTGGCGAAGAACACTAACCCCCTCCCTGAACGAATACCAATTAAACTGAAAATAATTCACCGTTTCTACTGGTCTATGTATAGTCTTCTTACAAGAGGAACAATTGGATAGCAGTTTAACAAAATGGACTGTTGACAAATGTAGAAGAAAACTTTCAAAGGTGTTGGAAATTGCGTTTTTTTATATTCACCGCAACGATCCAGTACTATTTACCATATAACCATTTAAAGTTGATAAAATCGGGCAATTACCTTGTTGCGAAACATAATTTGTCAAGAACGTAATCTGATAAGTAATAATGTGATATTCATTGATATTTCTGACTTTCCGTTGCCTTTACTGTTGACAGATGAGCTCCTATGTGGATGCCTCGATATTGCCCAGATATTCACTACTTTTCAGTCGCCTATTTGGTGACCAGCAGGGGAATCCAGGGTTCATGTTCCTTCCTATTTGAGACCCGCTGGCTGGATGTATCTGCATCCCAATGACACCCATTGCACACGAGATGGCTCTCGTGCCCCATTTGACTGGTGGATAAAACTGGGGCATTTGAAGCGATGGGTACTAGGCTCGGGTCTCAGTGGAAACAAGATCACTCACGGAGGTACGGGTACATCCGGCTGACGAGTCCCAAGTGGAACGAAACATGCATCCAAGAAACCACTGCTAGCCATCAAGCAGACTACATAATAATGTACTAGATCAGGAAAACTAACTAACAGAATTATACTCCATCATAGTTCTACAAACGACCACCAAGAAGCAATACGACGTGCCATTTAACAGGAAAAGTGACGCTTCTAAATCCTGCTTAAATGATCAGTTGATGACTATTTTTTTTTTCACAAGTAGTATATTTTCAAGAAACTGTCTTCATACAAGGCTGTTAATTAAATTTATAAAATTATTAAATGTCAAATGAATTGCATTATGTAGATAGCATGCTGATGAAAAATGTAGTGTGAATTGAATCCATTAACATACACACTATTTACAGATTGACATAAAAATAATAAACACAACTCAGTGATCACTGGTACTAAGCAGTGAACTGTGACTGTTGAGAGACGGTTGTCATACTAACCAGCTGCCTAAACTTCAGCAGGTAGTTTTTCCATTGGCATTCCAACAGTTGAAAAATCAAGTACTCAGCTCGATTCATTGCAATTACACCAGTGATAAACGCTATGTTATGCTAATATGAGTTAATTATCAGTCCTCTCAAAGCAAGCTCTAACAAAAAGTTGAGGTATCTACAAACGAGAAATCTAGGTCAACATCGTCCTGCATTATACAGGTGATCATGACTTTGACGGTAATAAAAAGGAATTGGAAATGCGTGAGACGTATAAAAAAAACTGTTAGAAACGATAGTCATACTAGTTTATGACAAATAAAGAGTAAACGATACGATACGGTATGTGCATAATAAATTGCATAATAAGTATCTTGTCACTCCTCAAGAGCAGGAAGCCAGAAGGATGTTTGATGTGATCCTGTAGCAAGCATCGCAAACCTGGGATTAAATGCAAGACTGTGAATAGCTGCATTCGGTGACTGAGTAGAAGCTTCATAACCCGGTAGGCTTGCCACACGCACTCCAGTTTCTACAGACCAAATGTGTACAATCCCATCTGGTGAACCAATCAGAACAAATTGACTGTCTGGAGTAAATGTTGCATGTAACGTTTGTCTTTCAGCATTTGATATAACCTATTAAATGTATATCTTGTAAGTTGCATGAAATATAATTCAAAAAATGAAACTAACTTAAAGAGTTAGGAATCACATAAAGCTATAGTTTTAGTATGCATGTAGACCTACTTATTTTTCTTTATCAACCCTATGCTATGCTACGATTTACATCACTGATGAAATAACATTCAGAAATTTGATTAGAAAATAGTGTTTGATTTTTAGCTTTTTTTAAGTGATCATTAATTCTTATTTCGCTTTTAACTGATAAGAAACACACTACTCGTAAACCATACAGGGATAACTTTTGCAAGTCTTTTAAGAAAAGTGAAGTAAAATTTTATAATTACGTCCAAATGGTTCCTCTACAGAAATTGAACGATTAATACCCCTTTATTTTACGTCTAGTTTGAACCAAAATAAACAAATTCAGTTACAACACTTTTATACTAACTTCTCAATTGTTGATAATGTATTGTCACGGACTCCCGTTTTGAAAACCTGATCACTTGAAATCCTTAGAACGTTCTAATCACTGGTTTACGAAGATAACTATCAACCAATGGGTCACGGGTTCCAACCCCCTCCACCTACCGCAGTTTTCAGCAGCCAGGTAGTATCAATAACCCTCACAAAACAGGTGTGGCTCATAGCCTACTGCATGGATGTGCACAAGGTGGTTGAGTATGCCAATCAAAATGACCGAATTTCAACTTTACGCCTCATGTGAATGGAATGATTAAATCCACCCTAACTATTAACTGCATAATGAACGTTGTTCGCAGGAAAAAAGACTATTGACTTATAAGCAAACAAGATAACATTTCATCTTACCGTTAATGTATGTAAATGAGTTCCCTTAAATGCATCGACTAATCGGACGTGGGTACCGTTGGTTGTTATGAGAAGAGCTTTCCCATCAGAAGAAAACTGTAAGCCTGTCCAAATGCATCCACTTGTTTCAAAGCCTAGCTTAAATGTAGCAAAAGGTCCTTTATCAAATGATCTTAAATCATATAATTTCACTGATTCGGAGTTGATTCCCGCTGCGAATATCAATCCTTCTGGATCGAAAGCAGCTGTCGGTCGACCAGAAACATGCATTACACCCTTTAAAAATCCATTACAAAATTAAAACATCTATTAGAATGGATTCAAGGAATTTCATTAAGAACCATAGATAAAAAAAATGAAATTTGCAGTACCTGGGGATGCTTGTATACAAGGTTTTGTGTTGATGTATACATTTGTGGATCCCTAGTGGGGTCGTCGATACACACTACTGAAAAGTCCGATACTAGGACGAAGTAGCTGTCTACTGCCAGCAGATTTTTAATGAGTCTCCAACTGATATCAGTTCGTGATGAATCCGACCTTGAGATGAATATGAACAAATGAATACAGGGGGGTTCAACCGATTATTCAGCTGCGAACCAGTACGATTAGTTTTCGGATAATGTTCTGTCTTTACTAGTCTTAAAAGGCATTCTCTCAAAGGGATAGTGCGAAAGTACCGTAGGTTAGATTTGCATGTATACTTCAGGAAAAACATTTATTTTTCTAGGTGGACGACAAATGCACCGTCTTAGCACTAGATAGCGTTTGACTTTCATTTTATATATTCAAAGATACAACTGAAGAAGTGGTATAACACAAAAACGTAAATAGTTCGCGCGCATTGAAGAACTTCTTTGCTAAGATAGATTCCATCAGTCCCGCCAATAAGGCAGGGAAGATAGATTCCCCATATTCTATTGCATTCTAATCACCTGCGTAAAAGCTAACGATCAGTCAGGCAGTCAACACAAACATAGGAACTGACATTACGGCATAACGGTACTGCTGCCGCACCTCGCGTCAGTGCACCAAAATGGAAAATCGATAAATACAGAGGGAAGAAACCAAAATTAGTAGAAAACAGTAAGAATACAGGAAAAGGAGGCAAAATAATAACGAAGTGTGACACAGCGATTACGAAAAAGGAAATGTGTGGATACATCTCTACTATCATAGTTAATCTGAACCATCACTTAGTCTTGAGCCATTGGTACGCGGTTAGAACGCAGACCCTAACTCGGAAATCAATATTTTCTTATACAGCTCTAACCAGCAGTCCAAGAATGTATGGACTAGTGTTACTTCTTAGTCTAGTTGCCCAAAACTTTTCTCAAATTTGAACCTACTTCGGTCAACATTACCCATCAAGACAGACGTGATAAATCCCAACCACCTGAATCTATGAAGAATCACAATCTCATCAGCTGGTTTCTTCTTTAATAACCTGGTGGTTTCATGACACATCAGAAACACTACGAAACAACCGGTAGTTGAACTCTTGAAGCCATATCATTCCTTCTACCTTTAATGGACATGTTTCATATAGTAAAACAAAGTGGAATGCAGTAGAGTACAATCGACTCTTAGTAGGCAACTGAATATTACAGCCACGTCATAAATTATGTAGGCTGAAAAAAGCCAATCGGGTTTTTTGCACCCATGTCACGATTTCGACAGTCATTGACACATTAGGGCTGATATGATTCCTGCCGAACTTAAATACTTCTAGTGCTAAGCCCACCTGATCCTGCTGTTCTGCCTCGTTACTCAGTCTTATCAAGTTCGGTAAGAGTTAGGACATCCATCTATGTTTCATCCAAAATTTGACTGGACAGCTAGCAACTGAAGACTGGTTGGAAACCATATCTACTGTTCCTAGAAGAGTCAGAGAGAAAGTAGAAACTGATACAAAGGTGATTCGTTTTACGTTACTACACCTCACAGCGGCACGCAAAGAAAAGGTGGATAGAAATCATGATATCAAGTTCTGTATTAGGAGAAAGAATATAACTATGAACGTTAAGAAAATGTCCAACACTTTGAATATGACAGTGTATACATCTGCGTCAATGTGAATGATTGTCAACTGTATCACTAGACTTTCCAACCACTGATTCCTACTGTTTCCAAGACCACAGCCAGGCAAACTACATCAGCTAACACAAGCTGTGGCTAATTGGTTTAGGGAGATGACTTTCAACCAACGAGTCGAGGGTTTGAATGCCGTTCCACTTAACGAGGTTTTGAGCAGCCAGGTAGTATTATTAGCACTTATAAAATAGGTGTGACTCAAGTGCCTACCGCACGAATGTGCTTAAGGTTGTTGAATGCATTTAAATTTAGGTTTTTGATTTGACCCAACATGACTCAAACTAACAGCCAAGGACTTTAAGGACTGATGCTACATTCTGATTTGGCGGTGCTGTACCTCATTCCAACCCAATCCTACTTCATATAACATCGCACATTCAGGTTGACGATGGCTCGGCATGCGCAGCATATGCTCAAACAGTCCCAGTTGGTGAAGGTTTACAATATAACCGAATAAACTGCCTTCTTTGCTTACACCCTACGCCTAACCCCATGATTGCTAAAGCGGTGATGCCAAAGTACGCAGGTAGAGCTACGAAGACAACTGTGATCAGAAAGTTGTATTCTCTTTCCCGACCAATACCCAATGCCTTGACATGGTTATGATAATTGAATATCACACAAATACAACCAGCTACGCTCCCTAGAACTCTAGTTCCTTGCGTTTCTACAACACTGGGAAGATCTGTTAATGTTAAGACAAAAAGTAGTCTCTACGGATGAACAGCAGCGCCATGTTCATATCCCTTCCGTAACAGTAGGGGGGGGAAGGTTGACCCTTACACTAGTACACTCACTTCTGCCCCATGGCCAACGATATGGGTTCATGGTCGGATTCACAAAAAACAAAAGAAAACAAAAGACTCCTAAGAAGGTTACGTAATAGTCGTCTATGTGCCATTCGACTGAACGGTGCAGTGAGGACTAAGAAGAGCAGTGAAACTCTTCATTGTCTTTGTATTCTCTGCCTATCCATCCATTCACGGCAGCTCGAATGAAGTGAAGAATGAGATTCACCGAAACCTATCTGATCTCCTATTTAAAGCCAAACTTTGAGAAGTGGTCATTGTAGCAAGTGATTTCAATGTAAAAATGAGTAGGCTAAATCTAGCAGAAACGCACCTCATTGGCATCACCAGAATCTTAGCTGAACGAGCAGATAACGGTCATCGCCTGCCACAAATGTGCTCAGACAACCGTCTTTTTCTGGTCACTAAGAACTTCAAAAATAGAAATATGTCGTCTGATGTGGGGTCCATCGACCTTAACGGTGGAAAGATGGAATACGTTGCTACCAGTTATCGTAGGTTATGTTCAGTAGGAGATTGCTGATCCTTCTAAAGTATGCTTAAAAAGCGATCACATGCTGAGCTGTGTTTAAATGGAAAACTACAACAGTAAGACCACTGAGGGTAGTGCTTGATGACGAGAATACTAAGGCTGCTTCCAGTAAGAAACGGGATATACAGTCACTGAAATTTACAAAATCAACGTAGAACCTTGTACACAGGTGCGTCGGCCCAGCTTGTCACACTTCACAGTAGTAGTAAGCAAAGACCAGGTGGATAAAAAAAATTGATATCAAAGTAGGTAAAATTGTATGCGCAAGCGATGCTACGAAGACATCTGTATTCAAAACCCTGTAATCGCTTCATGTCTTCTACTTTTAAAGCCCATGTCTCCCAACCGAACAACAGGGCAGAATGGGTTGCAGCTCAGTATACTCAAATGTAGGTTAACAACTGTCTTTACCGGTGTTTCTGAAGCAGGTTTAATATCACACTACGACAGGTTTCCTCAGGATGAGCATTGGCGTTACGTCTACACAAATGCTTAGTTAACTCCTCTCTAAGTGCGTACTTACAGTCATCTACCAATCGAATACAGATGGGCCTCACCGCCTCTTGTTTCCTGCGACCAGTAACGTGCAGACATACACGAGATGTACAAGAGCGTGATCGGTGTCAAAACTGGTATTCCAGAAAGAGTGGCAATCCACCATCAATCTTCTCCAACGATGGCTAACTTATAGCAATATGATATATTTGCGTCCATCGTTGGTTTGCCTTTCGTCGACAACAAGTGAGAGAATTTAGCCCCTTATGCTTAAAGTAAGCGCTCGTCATAAACAAGTGGTTGTGTTTGCAAAATCTCAACAGATGATCAGCGTTGTCGGTTCGTTGGCACGGGATTCTGTAAATACCTCCCAGATGTCTCTCCATTTGTCTCAGCTCAGCTTCCCTACTTGACCGTTTAAGTCACCTGTAGTTACGACTACATTCGAAGGTTTTACTGTCTATAACAAAGTTAACAACTTGCAGAATTAATCCTTCGCATCATCCGAACTGCAGTCAGTGGGTGCTTGGGCTGAGATCACGAGTTGGCATCTGTTAGTCTCACTATCCTTTCTATTTCTTACAGACCCATCAGCCGATCAGCATATAAACGACTGTTGAATGGTATCCAACCTAGAAGTTCACTTCCTGCCCTACTGCTCAACGCTATGTCTATACCAGTGAGTCCACGAGAGCCAGCTATTACGTTGCCGGATACTTTTAAGGAGAACTTCTAAGATTAGCCGCACTGGTCAGGTGAGGCCAATTTAATAACCAAACTCGAGACTTGTCTGTATACACATCTCAGAGTGGAGCTGTAGCTCAGTGGTTTAGGGACGTGACTATCAACCACTGAGTCACAGGTCACAGCCCCACTCCACCCACCGAGGTTCTAATAGCCATGTAGTATCTCTAGCCGTCACACAATAGGTGTGACTCATTGGCTAGCGCACGGATGTGCACAAAGTAGCTGAGTTCGTCAGTTGCTGCTGCTGCTTCTACGTGTCTTGGAGACAGCGCACATCTATGGCTGGAGATTTCAGGGTTCCGGCTAGCGATACTTGCTATCCGATATGGCATACAGTTCGGATATTGAAAGCTCCTACATTAAATCGATAGAAGAGTCTTAAGAGACTAGGAATGAGGTTTCGATAGTTTTGGTCGTTTGCAATGGTTGCAGAGTGAGAGGTTGGGTAAGGCGTCAGAGGCTTTATATTCGCATCAGGAGGTGAAGGCAGAGGAAGAGTTGAGGAGGATAGGTTATATTTCATTGGGTCTTGTGTACTACTGGAAGCATGCGGGTGGTTGACACTTCCCGGTTGCCCACATCGTGAAAGGCTATTTCTCACTAAGGTAATTAAAATAGAAAAAGATTTGTTTGACAACAGAGTCCATGGGACATCTGCTTGAGGTCTGTCACATACGGCTTTTCATGGGTTGGTTGGTTGTTCTAACGTCAAATAGGAGAAACTCATATCGCCGGCTCCGAAAGACCGTGGGGCGGGTGGGGTGCGTTATTTGGGGGCCGACCTTTTCTAACCCCCCCCCTCTCACCATTCCATTGGGAAAACAGCACCAATGTGGCACTGCTGGTCAGCACCTTACTGCTGTCACACCACATCCAGTCAGCAGTAGTAAGATTTCGCCCCTATACCTCCATCACTGCAGTAATTTACACTAAAACGGTAACTGCTTTTCGTCTTACCACTATCCAACAGACACTTCTGGTATGGTAGTAGCTCGAGGGAACAAGAGCTTCAGCAGCTTAGCTCGTTGGGCCATTGTGATATGAAGGCCGACCACCACCTCAAGGTAGCACCTATCAGACCAGGGCTATGGAGTTATTTGTAGAGAATAACACTCATCTAGTGCCTAGTGCCGTTCCTAGTCCGTTTTGTAAATAGCTTTAAAGACCGTAACTAACTCTCAGGAAGTGGTTAAAGAGGACCAATGGATTATAGCAGCTTCTTTTGAATTAGTGAATTCGTGCCAACGAACCCCTACCGCCTTCGACCACAGTGAGGTGCGGGAGCAACTCAAATGCAGACTGATAAGAAGGCTAAGCAGTGGCTGTGACCAGTGATGCGCAGAGAAATTTGAAGAAATGAAGAAGCTATCAGCTATAACTAGCAGTAGACAACTGTGAGAAAAATAAAGAAAAGTGAGGCAAAAATGTAATGGTTATTGAGACAATAGTAAAAGGGTGGATTGAAACGATGGGTGAAATTGAGAAGGCCGTAAATCATGTAAAACGACGGCAAGCAATATGATTAGATGAATTAGTACCGGAAGTACTTAAGGACGGTGGTCGTGGACTATTGGTCAGACTAACTGAAGTGTTAGCTAGTGTATGGTAGTCAGATATTATTTCGTCTGACTGATCTCAAACACTGATTATTTCGGTCTTAAAGAAACGAAAGAAATCCTCTTTTGATATCCACAGGGAAATCAGACTGACAAACACTGTCTAAGATCCTAGATTCTATAACTATCAGACGTCTAAGCGGAGACTGCAAACAGGATGGCCGAGAAAATCAGGCAGGTTTCAAATTTCGCTGAGTGCATTGACCAGATATACACTCTCCGCCAGGTTCTGGAACACAGGCACAATTGCAGCGGCCGACACTATGTGTTTCTTGACCAGATGGTAGCACTCGACTCTATCGATCGAGAGGTCTTATAACAGCATATCTCACTGAAAGGGAAATCAAGTAGGTATATTACTCTGTTGAAGGCTCTATGCCAGGATACTCATAAATGTAAGAGCCTGCGGTGGGCTATTAGGTAAGTTGTGTACGTCGAATTGTGCCCGTAAAGGATATCTACTCTCTCCATTCGTGTCCAACTTTATTCTAAACGTGCCTGCGGAGCTTTCCCTTTTGTCGTATGACTACACGGATTGATCTTATCACAAGAAAATCCTTATTACATCTAGGTTACGCATATGACATAATCCAGTTAGTCGAAAACGCTGACAAAATGCAGGGTCTTTCGAGCTCATTGAGCAAAAATCTCAGTATGCTTGGCACAAATTTTGCACGCATCACACGTAAGGACTGGTATGTAAATACTTCTAGTTTAGGGATAAAGGGTCAAGTGGTTGAATGCGTCAATAACTTCACTTACTTAGAGGGTTGCATCAGCTCGAAGGGGCTGGTTATTGGCGCAATATCAGCTCGAATACAGATACTGTGATGTGTGGCAATTTGGAACGATGCATTTGTTTGAGGTTCTACTTTGATTCTGTCTGTTTGCTTGTCTTTCGGTAGTTTGAGGGCAGTGTCTCAGTGATGAATATCCAGTCGTGTCAAAGCCCTGTGGGCGCATAACGAGTTCCTAGCTTACAACCCATCAGTTAGGCGAAATCTTCAGTTCAGTATTATTCACCTACATCGGTTTGGGATGCGTTTCTCGCAAACCAAGTGAAAACTGTCACTACAGGACTGGTTTTCACTGGTACCTTGCTTGACAATAGAGAATGAAATGGTTGAGCATACTGACCACCTTATTTACCTTGGTGGATCAGTGACAGAAAAAAAATATCCGCATGGATACAAAAGGCCCGTATGGTCCTCACCAAACTGCACCGTTTATTAACCCGCCATGATATCCAGTTGCCTATTCATTGCCTATTGTACTTCACTGTTCTATAGTGAAACATGGTCATTATAGGTAAAAGATATGGGAAGACTTCAGGAGTTTGATCACCGCTGTCTTTGTAACATGATGTTACCACGTCAGTAACGTAGAATCAGGTGTAGAGTTTTAGGGAGGTAAACGAAATCAACGTAAAATGTCACACCCGAATGCCTAGGTTCAAGTTGCTACAGTAGCATGTAAAGGAAAAGTGGATAGAAGACTGGTATCAAAGTACACAAAGTTGTATGAGGGGAGGAACGATCTGAAGACAAACGTCAATAAAAAATATTCAAGTTTTAGAAGAGTGAATACACCTGAACTATTTTAGAGAGAAGGGGAAAGTCAGTTGATGAGGTTGTGAACCTTCACCAATTCAGGTGGTTGTGACGTATATTATGCATGCCTACTCTCGGTCCACTTCGTTGTACAATATCAGCTGGAACTGACCGGAAATAAAAATGGTATCAATTCATGAAACTTTTGACTGTTGGTCTGAGTCGTGTAGGTGGCTGTAGAGTACCTGGTTGGGGCTCGTGCAACAGAAACCAGTGGTTGGAAACTCTAGGTGATGTGGCTCAGAATCTATCCCAGTGGGGCAGATGTATCCATACATTAACTTGATTTTAATCGTCATGGCAAATTTCAGTATCCCGTCATTTCTCCTTGCTCTTTTTTGGTGACTTTCGAAGGCTTTTACCTTTATTTTTTCAGCTTTCATTATAGTCCATGCATGTTCGACTTTGTGATATGAGGTTTGCCAGCTGAAACTATTACATAGTAATGCCGGGGTCTATGTTGGTTTTATCTGTTTATCCTTGATGGCAATGTCTACTCACTTCCACAGTCAGTGCAATAAAAAGTCAGAGCTGAGGGTTTTAGTCGACTAAGTAAGACTTGAAGTAGTTGCTGTGACAGAAGCATGATTTTCTCTTCTCTCTAAGTATTCCTTTTTCAGAGATGACGGAGTATTAAGTCGTAAGAGTGGAGTTCTACTGTAAACCCACATGGACCTAAATATAAGGTCAAATCATGCGGAAGCGCATAGAAACAGCACATGTGAATTAATAAGCGGCGATGTTAAGTCAATTGATGATTTAGTCAAAATTGTTTTAATTTATCCCAGTCCGTGTTGCCTAGCAAATGACTTCGTAATGAGCCTTCATTAGCCAGTACTATTTACGTAGTGACATTAAGTTTTGTACGTACGCTTTAGATTACAATTCCGTTCCCCTTACACTGAATATATGGTGTGCGGAAATACCTGCTATCAAGGAGTGTAATTACACCAAACTGAACTGAAGATAGGGACACACCTATAGAGAAGGCCTAGGAAAAACTTGGGGCTACGTTAGATGTAACTTAATCGTTTATACCATAGTCAACTCCACATATTCTCAGTCACCACTCCTTGAGTTGTCAGGAGTATCTTGAAACTTGTAAGGATCAGGAAACGACAACGTAACTTGTTTGCAGAAAAAGGTAGTAAGACCTCAAAGAATGTGGATTGCAAGGTTGGGAATATTTTAAAATCAAGTACTACGAGGTCCAAATAAACATACGAAAAGTAACTTGTGATTGACTGTCAGGTATCTCCAAAATGGTTGTCCTCTTACATGAAAAGGAGAACTAAACGTAAAGGTGGAGTCTCATCTCATTAAAAATCTAAGGATTCAGAGGAGCTAGTTGAGTCCAATCCGTTCAAAGTTAAGTATCTCTACGACTACTTCGATACAGTTTTCTTAGTAGGTGGGGATATTACTACTGTGACCACCATTAATTAATACGTCCCACTGATAGATTCAGAGAGGCAGTCTCTCGGTTACTGAGAAAACTCAAGCCTGAGAAAAACCTCTGGTACTCATGGCTTGCACCCAAGGCTATCATCTTCCTTTACACATTATTACGGGGTCCTTGTTGAACTGTTCAACATGTCCTTATGTCAGGGTCGGCTTTTGACAGACCAGAAAGCTACCATAATCAGCCCATCCTTCAAGGCGAGTCATGGGCAACTGGTATCGAATTACCTTCCCGTTAGCCCAAATGGCAGTTCGAGTAGGTTACCAGGGACAGTGCTCAGCCATATAGAAAGCTACATGGATTTCCAGCTAGTCGTTCTTTCTTGACTAGCTTCGATATAGCAAGGGGAAGATGTGTACCAAATCGTGAAAAGCTGCTCGTACACCCTGTTCATTTACTTCAAGCATCCGCATATTGGGTTTGACACTATGATACAGACTTGTATTAAAATATGTCTATGTGATAGGAGACAAAATGAGAGTGAACTGAAGACTATTTAAGTAGCAGCGTGTGATGAATAGGGTTTCCCAAGAAAGTCTTGAGTTGTCCTCTTATTCTGCTTTATGTCAACGAACTGACTGGTATGATCAAGTCCCCCAATGGTATTAGTTGCAGTTGATATGAAAATACAGGTCATCCATAACGACGTGGACAGAAGTCTTCTACAAGCGAACTAACATGAATTATCCAAGCGGTTTAAGCGTTGGTGTTTAGAAATTAACTCTAGTTAATGTGTGGTTATACATATTAGATATAACAGCTGTAACCAGTATTTAGTAGATGGACCACCAGTACATCCAAGAATAAGACTTCGAAGTTACAGGCATTCATAAATCGAAGAAGTATGTACACTGCATTGAAGCCACACCAAAAGGGTGACCAGCACTTTTCTCTTCGTAGAACATCTAACTACTTTGATGAAGACGTTAAGAATTCGTATCCCCATTTCAGATATCGTATTAATGTGACTAGTCCATACTTAGCGAGAGATGCCAAGGTATTCGAGCCCATTCAAAGACGTGGTACTAGTCTGGTGGTTGGTCTGTATAATTAGTTCTGCGAGGACTCAGATCAAGCAACATTTGCGTAAAGACCCCAAGACTTGCTGCTCAGAACGCGTAAACGGAATGGAAGCAGCGGTTACATCTAACAAAAGGTGGAAGCTGTTTCAGCTCATCCGGACCACTGCTAAAAAGAAAATTAGTGTTAGCAAGACAGTTTCTCAGGTAGACAGTATACTAATCACCAACCTTAGCAAACACTCGGGACGCTGAACAGAATACTTTGAAAAGCAACTCAGGCGCCCCACTACTTCTGAAAATTCAGCCTCATTCTGTTGGTCTGCGTTTTCAGTTAACACTACCCGGTGAAGAAGTAGAGTCCTCGAAGTATTTCCAAGCACTATAAAACAGCTGGCCCAAAGAAATTACATCCGGTTGATAAAAAGGATGACAGTGAGGTTATAGCGATATAGGCTGCCTAGTTGGGACCCTCGAATAATAATAAGGGATAATAATAAGGGATCGATAGCTGCATACTCCTAGTGACGCAACGAAATATACCGACTTATTCATGAATAAAAAGAACGAGACATATTAGCGGAGAAATATTTCAATTCGTTGAGAAATACACTAGTGATGCGAATAGCTTGATAGCCAGACAGAAACTTAACGCTGCCATCGATAAAACATATTATGCTTAACGATTTCACAGACTTAACACAGCTTACTATGCAGGTAGGATTAGTTTAATAGAAACCAACAAGCCTGTATGTTCTTTCAAATCCTCACAGCATATGAATGACAATGTTACATCCCACTCCATCTACCAATTCAAATTTACGTATAGTGATTCATACACAGGGAGGAATCACAGATTCATGCAAGTAGGGGTCTTGGAACATTTTTCAAAATGGCTTCAGAAGCAAACTGGATCACCTGAACGCATGAACGTTGGTAGCAGACATCTAAGTTCTTCAATCGCGAAACATATCGTTAAGACAGGTCACAGGATTAACGTGGCTACTTTCTGTAGACCTGTCTACAAAACGTGTTGAGAACGGATCCTTAAATTTAAAGTGGCCTTATTATTATTTATTTTATTTGTCCCTTGGGTTCCTAGTGGAACATAGGGCTTCAGTAGCACGCCGCCACTTCACTCTGTTCTCTGCAGTCTTCTCAACCTGGCTCCACAACTACCCAGAAGCTTTCATTTCTTCCAAACACGATCTCCTCCATGTCACCCTCGCCTCGGACGCCCAACTCATTGTTTCCCCTTTGGGTTCCACTTGAGGGCTTGGCCTTGCGCGTGACGTCCCCGAACGGTGTTCCCAGCGTATGCCCAATCCATCTCAACTTCCTTCTGCATATTTGTTGGGCGATAGCTTCTTGGTTGGTTCGCTACCGGCCACAGTGAGTTCCTTCTTGCTGATTCTTATTGTTCTGGCCATCTGATCTGATCTTCAGTATCGAGTGAGCGTAGGCGTCAGCTGTTCATGTATGTTTGTAGTTTGTTGGAAATGCTTCTAGTAACACGCCAACCCTCTCAACCATCACATAGAAGCACTGAACTGACGTTAGTGTTGGAAATCCGGATCTTGTTCACGCTCCCTGCTGAGCGGAGTGGAGTGCAGTAGATCTCCACACTGATTTCAGACTAATGAAGGAAGGCCTGTCTTGCTGTCTTTCCGGTCCTTGCTTTGATGTCCTTATCTGTGCGGCTGCCGCCGCCGCCGCCTGTAGTTGAAATGATGCTTCCTAGGTAGGTGAAAGAGACGACTTCCTTCAGATTTCTCCCTTTGATGGTGGTTGGTACTTGTTATTGTTGTTATTGGTGGTAGTGGTGGTGGTGGTGATTGGGTAACTCCATCACCTCTGTCTTCTCTATGTTCACCTGAAGGAAGTCCCGTCTTCGCTGCCTTACCTCGCCTCTTCTACCAACTTGTTAGTTTTCACCTGTAGATCTTCGAGTTTGTGCGACAAGACACTAGACATAAATCATCATCGGCGAAATCCAGATCTTCTAGGGTCTTTTCATCGGTCCAGCCAGCGTATGCCTGTATTCTCGCTCCTCACAGTTTGTTGCATGATCCAGTCCAGTCGACCACAATCAGGGAGATGCTCGGTGACAGTAGGCATCAACCTTGTCTTACTCCTGTCTTCACTTCACTTCAAAGGCGTCACTGAGCTTTCCAGTGTGAATCACTTAGCAGGTGGCGTCGTCAAATGGTTGTTCAATGAGGTTGAAGACGGTCTGGATAAACCTAATGTTTTCTCGCTATCTCACCGAAAAGAAACCCAATATTAGCAGTTCATATCCTCAACTGATGTTTTACCTGTTTCTCCCATCAAAGAACGATTATCCTTGAGACCACCACCAAAAAATGTAAAAACGATGGTCGAATCAACTTAGCACTGGGACTCATTACCAATGCGAGTGATAATAGTTTTTTTCAATGAATGCATCCAAGACAAGACCACATCATCATACGTTGGTCTACCACAAAGATTAAAACAGGCCAAAGCAGATCACTGTCCGTACTACAAAAGTCAACGACAAGAGGTTCTAGGGACTCCCTGACACGTACTAGTGTGACTCAAGTATAATTCATAAAAGGAGGCGAAACCCGCCAGTATACGTGCAAATGAATTGAGACATACGTGACAGTTGGGAGACCGTAAATCCCACAAACGTATTGTGTTGTCCATAGCGCCAGACAAGAATGTGTCATCAATGGGCGACATACATAAAGAAACGACCCTGAAACTGGAAATCTAACTTTGAGACACCTACCTTTTCGTATGACTTTGAAAATACCTGATATACTTATTATCGTGCAATGATAAATAGCGTATAGTGTCTTGAAAGCATGCAAGGTGAAGCTGAATTTCATATTTACCATCAATTTTAGTAGAGGCGTGGATAGCAGTAGTAGGACTATGTGTAAACTGTATTAGGTTTACTCCATACTTCTTGCTGTTTAACGTACGTTTAGGCCTGCTGAAAAGCATATTTATATGATGTGAAGTTTACGTTCCACTTGAACAGTCGTAAGTCACCATTTGGTCATCATCACTACTCGAAATAAGTGTATCTCCATTGTTGGAGTAGCTAAGAGAGTTGATGCGGTCAGAATTTTCTTTGAAATATTTGACCGGCTTAAATGTACGAATAGTAGAGTCAGTCAGCCTCATTTTCGTCTGCCCTGACCTTCTCAGTTAAGTGACGCGGCATCAGACTTGGCCTTTCAATATGCAATATCTTTTCACGAGCTTGTGTAAACCAGAGATTTCTTCGCTCTCTCTTCTTGGTCTTGCAGAACGGCTCCGGATATTTAGCGGATTCCGATGCAGTAGGTCCAGCCACTCGTCTGCTATAGCTGTGATTTACAGAACAGGAAGTTAAGTGTTGGTTTGTTTGCCTTGGACTGTAGTGCAGTTGGCTTCTTCAGATGTCGAGTTGCCAGACAGTTGTTTGGACTGATCGCTAGAGAGGGTTGGGGATGGTGAAGGGAAAACCTAGAAAGTGAGTAAAGGAAAAGAGGAAAAGTAAACTAATGGAGTAATCTACTTACACCCAAGTAATGTGAGTAGGAGTGCAAAGGAATGAAGAACTTAGGTAAGTGAGGCTAACTTGTGGCAAGTGGAAGGGGTGAAAAGGGCTTAAGTGGTTACAATGGAAAGAAAACTCGTTTGGGTGCCTTGACATCACTTCGTGTTCCGGCTATGCGTAAGCAGACCGTGAGTCTCTACATGACTGTCTAGCCTCTTCTTGAAGCTTTCAACAGTTGGGGAGGAAACCACCTCCGCTGGCAGTGCGTTCCAGTACCCACAGACTCGGAGGTAGAACTGTGAACGCACATGCGCTTTTGACCTCTGGTGTGCTACTCTATTGGGGTTTCCACGAGGACTCCTCTGTTTGGGTGACTTGGGTTACTCATTATTTTGTAAGCCATTATTAAGTCGCCACGTATCCTTCGATAGCTAAGGGAGTATAGGCCCAGGTCTTTGAGTCCGTCCTCACATGGTTTTCGCTGCATACCAACAACCCTTTTTGTGGCTCGCCTCTGGACTCTCTCCAGTAAGTTCGCGCCTCTTTTCAGCTGTGGTGGAGCGAAGACGTTATGGACCTCTAAGTGGGGCCGTATGTAAGTCTTGTAGAGCTTCAGAAAGAGTTCTGGGTGAGGGCACCCAGTTGTCTACGCACAAAGTGTAGTACCCCATATGCTTTTGAGACATCACCTGGGTAATTGGAACTGGTGTCCAGTTTCTCCGTCACCGTTAGACCCAGGTCTTTTTCTACTGTGGTATGGGATAGACGTGAACCACAGAGATAGTAGGATGTTTTCTGGGGATCAGGAGTGCGGAAAAACATGGACCGGCACTTATCCAGATTAAATGCCAGTTCGTTATTAGTTCCCCATTCCTCTAGTGTTCTGAGGTCCTTCTGTAATGCCATAGATTCCGCCTCGCAAGTTATTGCCCTCCATAACTTGACATCATCAGCGTATAGGAGAATCGGGGAGCTGATATGTTGCGGCAAGTCATTTACGAACAGTAGGAACAACAGTGGACCCAAGATTGCCCTTGTGAGACACCGGATGAGGATGTTCTCCAAGTTGAGTAGACCCTGTTGACTTTCGTGCAGAGCTCCCTGTTGTCTAAGTAGTTCTGCAGCCACGATAGCACCTGGCTGCGAATACCTAACCCAGCTGTCTTATGTATTAGGATATGGTGTGAGACGGTGTCAAAGGCTTTGGCGAAGTCCAGAAAAATTACGTGGACAGGGACCTTGAGATCCCAGCATGCTGTCCAGTGATCATGGGCCGTCAGGAGATTGGAGGCACAGGACCTACCATTCCGGAAGCCATGTTGAGCTTCACTGAGTTCGTTTGTGTCCAGATAGTCCCTGATACGGTCGTCCATCACACTTTCCATTACTTTTGATATTACTGGTAGAAGTGCTATGGGTCTATAACAGTTGGGATTCTGTCTGTCTCCTCCTTTGAAGATGGGAGAAAGGATAGCCCGTTTCCACCCTCGTGGGAGCTTCCGCTCATCCAAGGAGTGTTGAAAGAGGTTGCAGAGTGGGCCTTAGGGTACTTGCACATTCTTTCAACACAAATGGGTGAATGTCGTCGCACCCTAGGGATTTTCCCGCGCTTAACTTTAAAAGCTTGTGGAGAACAACAGCGCGGGTTATCTGTATTTCGTGTAACTCAGTAGCATCGGGTAACGTTGGGGCTGTTCGTGCAATTGGTATGCGCACTTTCTTGATGGAATGTTAAGCTGTGTCAAATGTGGTGCTCAGCATTTCAGCAATCTCCTGTCCAGAGAGGTTTTCTCCGTTCGGACCTTTTATGACACATGCTCTTCGGCTTGTCGATTTTCTTTTTGCCATGAATCGGTAAAGGTTTTTAGGGTTTACCTGAAGCCTTTCGGCGAGGTTAGACAGGAACGACCTCCTATCTCCCCGCACCCTTATGTTGCTTCGTTTCTGCAGAGTCATGTATGCGTCATGGTCGTCCTGTTCTCTGGAGAGTCTCCATGTGTGCCATGCCCTTCTCTTGGCTTTTAGAGGACACTCAGTGCCCCGTTTTATCCATGACGTTCGCTTCCT
This sequence comes from Heterobilharzia americana, assembly GCA_944470555.2. NCBI lineage: Eukaryota > Metazoa > Platyhelminthes > Trematoda > Strigeidida > Schistosomatidae > Heterobilharzia > Heterobilharzia americana. Next base: position 86,084,202 of record OX104134.1, on the reverse strand, counting down.
GGTTGTTGTTACCGCGAGAGGGACGTTTTGTGAGACGGCCGCCTTAATGATATCTTTTACTAGTTCCCAGTGCTGGTCGATCGACAAGGAACACCAATCCACTGGCCACGAAGCTGTTGAAAGGCTCTTGTTCATACCTTCGTAATTTGCCTTGTTGTAACATAGGTAAGGGCGAGGTCCCTCCCATGATAGCTCTTCACTAAATACCAGGTCGAACGTTACCGTAGCGTGATCGCTACTTCCAAGAGGGGTTTGTACCTGAACGTTTTCAACCAGAAAGGGATCAGTAGTCAGTAGGTAATCCAGTTAAGATGGTTTACCATCTGACCCCCAGCGGGTGTTTTCGCTGATTTTTTCCTGCAGTCCAGCCATTTGGATGGCGTTTAGCAGGTTACAGTCGAACTTCCGGCTCGGGGTAGTGCCACCTTGCTCTAGGCTGAGGGTTGGAGCGTTGAAGTCGCCAGCTATTAAAATCTGGTCGTACCTTATAGTTGACACTGTGGATATTGCTTGGAGTAGTTTTTGGTTGTGTTCCAGGTTGCTATTAGGGGACCTATAGATTCCTCCAACTAGGAATTTGGTGTTTGACCGTGAAGTGGCACCAGATAGAGTCTGGGAGCTCTGTCAGTGGTTTGTTCACTTCTGAACCACTTGTTCACGTATATTGCAACCCCCCTCCTGTCTCTGCTTGACAGAATCATATCATCTATGTTAACTTCGGTGTCAATTATGTCTGGTGACAACCACGTTTTGTCAGGATCATGAGTTTCGGGGCGAGGTCGAGACAGAGGGATCGGAGCTCTGGCATTTTACTTCGGAGTCCTTTCACGTTGGTGTAGAGACACTTGGATGTGTTTCTCGTAACGTGAGATGTCTCTGAGTTAACTAGTGGCACTGGTTTGGATGTGGGGGTTTCTACTGACTGGCCAGTTCCAGTGGAACTGGCCCAGTTAAGTTTTTTCCCTCGTCGACTGGTGCATTCGGTGTTGAGTGGAGGTTTCTGGTCTGACTCTCAACATTTCGGTTTAGGGTTACGGTGGCCTGAGCACAGGGCGTAACTGCTGTCTGTTGTTGTCGCAGTGTTCTCGGTCTGCTTTCACAGCAGCGAACGTTACCGCTTATGGTGCTCTTAACTTTGTACCACGTCTCCAGCACTCTGGTGAGTACTTCTGGGGATACGAAGTTGCCAGCCATTAGTCTAGGTGAGGTCATGGTTATCAGATGCAGGGGGCGTGGTAGTCTGCAGCTGCAACCCCGCTCAGCTCCATCCGAGCCGATAACCACTCCTATTGTTTGACGTCGTGTGTGTACTTCTCACCTGGGGTACCGGTCACCATTTCAGGTATTCCATGTACGACCATGGTTATGGGTTTTAGTGGACCAGCTGCTTCTCGAGATGTCTTTCTTGACACCCATGATCGGTCAGGTCTGGCTCTAATGTTGGACGATCTGTTGATGACCAGGGCGTGTGACAGTAAGGGGAACTTTTCAGCGTCTCTAGTTGGGCCTAGAGTCACTCTCATCGGCGGAGGCTTCCCTGAGGGTGAGTGGGTGCCTTTGTTTAGTCGACACAGTTTTGCCTGGAGAACGCCCAGACCTAGCATGGAATAGAGGGAGTCCCACTGATGCCTGTCAAACTTGTCCTTATGTTCCAGAAGGCTATCATCACAGACAGGAACGCTGAACAGAATGACACACCTGGATCAGTTAGTGATGCCAATATTATTCGATCCCGTAGGTGCTTTTTCACGGGTGCCTCGAGTTTTTTTCCACCCTGACCCATTCTCTATGTTGTCCACTGGTTGCTGTTTCTGGTATGGCTCCATGGCTTGAGGTGGATGCGGTTGTCGTTGGTGTAGGCAGCGTTTTGTTTGGCTTAGAACCTCTCAGGTTTTTGACCTTCAGTAGGCCATTGCCAAAATCATCTGGAGAGTGAATATCCTCTGTGCCTGTGGTTTGGACGGGTACCTACCTTTCGATTACTGGGGATTAATCGGTTACTCTGAGTAAGCTTGAAGCTAGGTGCGGTCTCAGACGGCACTGTGGGCAAATGTACCAAAACCACGTGCATGGATGACGCGTCATAAATCTGTAGTACTTATGTGGCACTTCTTTGTCGCATCGGCAGTGCTCCCATCTGTTGCACTCAAAGGCAGCATCACTTTTAGTGACAGTGAGAGCGCGTGTGGCAGTTGTCATCATGTCCGTGCGGTTTTTCCAAACGTTTATGCCCTACTCTTTGACGTTTCCGCCTGGTGGTTCTCACTGGGGGGTCGGGGTGGGCTCAGGGGGTGGCATGGGGCTCTGTGTTTACTTGACTAGGTGTAGTGACGTTTACGGTGATGGGAGGACTGGTTGCACGGCTAACTTCAAGTGTTGCAAGCCGTGACTGTGACCGACCGGGAGACGTGGATTTGGGTGGTGCGTTCGTATCCTCAGTTGCTTTCTTTGCCACGCTTTGGCGTCTCACAGCTCCAGCCCTAGTAACTACTGAGAATGAGGTGGTCAGTAACTGTGGCCAGATCGTATTCAAAGCATTTCTGCCGCTTGCCTTTTTCGGGGTCAGCGCACTTTTACCACGCATATTCATATTAATAAACAGATGAAGATAAAAGGAGTGGAGCGATGAAAATGCACAGCAGTAAACAAAAGGCTTTCGACCTTACCTTCAATTGTCTGTTCCTGTGACTCTGCCGAAGTTCAAAAACTACCAAGTCCGAGACGTAGATGTTAGTGAGGTATATTTTGCTACAGATACAACAATATGAGCTATAACAGTTGATTGAGACAGCTAGACCTACCGCACAGTCGTCCGTTTGGAGCGTAATAGTGGTGATGAAGTAAGCGGTGATATTTTCTGCAGCGAGATTGTGTCAGAAACGTTGAATGGGGAGTTGAAAGCCCCTAGTGGATAGTTGTAAATGTGGATTTTGTCGAGATGGATGGGGATGAGCTAAAGCACGTCATTATTCAAGGAGCGCGCGGTAGCCTTTGAGACTATGAGTGATTCTTCATCATCTTGGCCTTACGCTTCTAAAACTTTCAGCTTTTATGTACATGGTACAGTCATTCATTCTTCGGATCCCTAAGAAGATCCCGTTACTCCAATAAATGCATTGGTGTTGCGATAGCAAATCGTTCGTTGATAAAACGTTTAGCGAGTTGTGCTTGAAAAATGCTGTAGCTTGGTTCATGCTGCAAACCGGGCCATAACAGGATTTCAAAACATCTTAGATAAGGGGGGAATAATTCCACTTAGATACGCCAACATTGCTCACTGTTCAAACATAGACACTGTTCTTGATTAGATGGGTCCAGCATCCAGCATTGATAGTGCGGCGTTGGAAAACCAGCGGTTTTTGACCTCGCATCTAGTTGTTGAGGCTCTCTTCGTGTGGTTTGGTTTGCTCCTGCAGTGGACAAGGAAATCTCTTCTGTTTTTCTCCGTTAAGCTGCGTTGAGGAGAATGTGTTCCTTAGTAAATCTCAATTTGCAGAGCGATTTGCGAGGTACGGGTTACCGCAAAGATTCAGGAGATCCCGTGGATCATGCCTGTGCAGGCTCATTAAAGGAAATAATGAGAGTGAGAAAAAGTGTATGCGAATTATGCGAAAGATAAAAGTAGGTAGCATGGCTCCAGTAACCTCGCCTGGTAAACTAGTTCACTAGTTACTAGCCTGTCCTAAGCCCGGGTAAAGAGGGAAAATTGGGCATAGGGCTAGCAACCCTACCTCGTAAAACAAATCCAACCGCTAAAGAAACTTCAAAACACAAACAAAGTATAAAAAATAGAAACAAACTTATTCCTCACTAGAATCGGAGAGGCGAAATGACGCCAGTTGGTGAAAGCCTTCAATAAGCCAACTGGCCGATGTGTCTTCTCTTCTCTCGATGAAAGCGAAAGTAAGCATGGGGACATGGAATGTCTGCACAATGTTTGAACCCAGAAAGGCTGCCCAGAATGCAAACGAGATGAGAAGGTATCACATTGAAGTGCTAGGAATTCGCGAAATTAGATGGAATAGAAGTGGACTCTCCAAACTGTCAACTGGAGAATCAATAATCTACTGCGATATTGTCACCTAGACGACAACCACGAGCACAGCGCACTGAGTTATGGAGTGGCCACCATGATGTCCCCAAGAGCATCGAAGGCTCTCATGCAGTGGAAACCAATCTCCTTCTGCAGGATCATAACAGCAGGGTTCAACTCAAAAGGAAGGAAGGTCACAATCATACAGTGCTACGCTACGCACCTACAAATAATGCAGGGCAAGAGAACAAGGAGGAATTCTACAGACAACTGCAATCAACACTGGACAAGACCTCAGTTGGCGATATCAAAATTCCAATGGGTGAGGTGACATGAATGCCAAACTGGGAGCGGAAAACACAGGAAGAGAACAAACCATGTGCCGTGAAGCGCTAGGTGAAATGAACGGAATGGAGAGTTGTTTGCAGAATTCTGTGCATTCAACGATTTGGTGATTGTAGTGAAGCACTGTGTTCAAGCACAAGGATATCCACAAAGCGACATGGATTTCACCAGACACCAGGACACACTACACTAAAAATCAGATCGACTTTATCTCAATCTCAAGAAAGTGGAGACGCAGCCTACTTGACACAAGGTCAAGAAGAGGGGCAGATGTAGGCTCAGACCACTCACTGTCTAGTGCAAGGAACCTACCCTCAAAATCAAGTTAAAAGCCTTCAAGGAAGCTGGTGATAGACCACACACAGTTCAAGTACAACACTCGGAACAGAAACAGAAGGACGAAAGTACACAGAAAATCTTCACGGCAGCCATCCCATCAAGACAAAATGGGAGGTATCGAGGAACATCCCTGAAGAAACCTGTGTGGAAGAACACTGGAAGTCTTTGAAAGAGATGTGGAAAGAAACCTGCCTAACCGTATTAGGAAGGAAGAAGAAAGAGGATAAGGAATGGATTTCAATGGACACATGGAAGCTGATAGAGGAGGGAGAGGAGGATGTTGAAGCAGAAGATGAACCAGTGCAAGGATGAACAACGGGAAGAGGAACTGAGTACAATGTATAAAACACTACACTGGACAGAGAAGTGAAGAAGAGTGCGCGGAAAGACAAAAGACACTTCCACAACACACTGGCAAGTGAAGCAGAACAGGCTGCAGGTGGGAGAGATAGAGACCTGATAACATTGTATCAAATAACCAAGTTACTATCTGGGAAGAGATCAACACACATGAAACCAGTAAAAGATGATGAAGGAAATTTAATTACCAAAGAAGAGAAACAGAAGAAATGATGGGCCGGCCACTTCAAGAAGCTCTTGAATCGACCACCACCTGCAACTCGTCCACAAATACCACCTGCAGCCCAGCCGCTGAACTACAAGTGAACATAAATCCTCCAACAAAAGTCGAAGTCCTGAGCGCCATAAAGCTACTGAAATGAGGGAAAGCAGCAGGACCAGATGGAATCCCACCAGAAGCACTGAGAACAGACGCAGAGACAACAGCGGACATGCTCACACCACACAACTATTGCAGAAGGTCTGGAAGGAAGGGAAGGTACCTGGCTGTCGATTGGAAGAAGGGCTATCTTGTCAAACTCCCGAAGAAGGGAGACCTCAGTGTTTGCAAGAACTGGCGCGGAACCACGCTCCTATCCACCCAGAGCAAGCAGAATATTAAGCCACATCATCCTCGAGACACTAAAGGATGCACTGGATTCAAAACTACGACCGGAACAGGATGGCTGGCTGGCTGTCTTCAGGAAATACAAATCATTTGTGGACCAAATTGCAACGCCACACTACCCATCATCATAGAACAGAGTATAGAATGGCAGTCAACTGGATCTCTACCTCAACTTCATCGACTTCGAGAAGCCCTTTGACAGCGTCGACCGAGAAGTAATTTCGAACCTGCTTCAACACTACGGAATACCGCGAACCGTTCTCAGCCTCATCCAACAACTATATAAAGACGCCACATACCGAGTAATTCATAATGGGAAGCTTAGTGATGCTTTTGAAGTGAAGACAGGAGTGAAACAAGGCTGTCTACCATCACCCACGATATTCCTGATTGTGGTCGACTGGACTGGATCATGCAACAAACAGTGAGGAGCGAGAAGAGGAGGATACGCTGGACTGCGGAAAAGAACCTAGAAGACTTGGATTTCGCCGATGACTTGTGTCTGATGTTGCACAAACTTGAAGATCTACAGGCGAAAACTTACAAATTGGTAGAAGAGGCAGCGAAGACGGGACTTCCTTCAAGTGAACATAGAGAAGACAGAGGTGATGAAGATACCGCACCAACAACTCCAACAACAACAACAAACTCCAATCACCATCAACGGGAGAAACTTAAAGGAAGTAGCCTCCTTCACCTCTCTACTCTAGGAAGCACTGTTTCGACTACAGGCAGCACAGGCACAGACGAGGATGTCAAAGTCAGAATCGGAAAATCAGCAAGACAGGCCTTCCTGCATTAATCTGAAACCGGTGTGGAGATCTTCTGCACTCCACTCAGCATGTGGAACAACATCCGGATTTTCAACACCAACGTCAAGTCAGTGCTCCTGTATGGTTCAGAGACTTGGCGCATCACAAAAGGGATTTCCAACAAACTACAGACATTCATGGACAACTGCCTACACTGGCTCGTTACTGAAGGTCAGATGGCCAGAATAACAAGAATAAGCAACAAGGAACTCACTCTGGCCGGGTAACCAACCAACCAAGAACCTATCACTCAACAAATATGCACTGGAAGGAAGTGGAGATGGATTGGGCATACACTGAGAAGGCCGACTGGGGATATCACGCGTCAGGCCAGTCCCTTGAGTGGAACCTGCATGGGAAGCGACGAGTTGGGCGTCCGAGGGTGACATGGAGGAGATCGTGTGAGGTGGAAATGAGAGCTTGTGGGCTGTCGTGGAGGCAGGTTCAAAAGACTTCAGAGAACTGAGCGCATTGGAAACGTGCTACTGAAGCCCTATGTTCCA
>OX104134.1:85878410-86076703 GCA_944470555.2 Heterobilharzia americana | reverse complement strand
GGTGCAACCTAAAAGTGGCGTTAGAGCGAGAAATAATCCACACTCAAATTGGCGCCCACGGTCGGTTGTGATGTAAGGTGGACATCCGAAGTTCGCGATCCATCTTTCGACGAAAACACGATCAACCGTTTCCGCAGTAATATCCTTAATAGGTACTGCTTTCGGCCATCGTGTGAAACGATCAACACAAGTGAAAAGGTAGGTACATCCATTAGATTCTGGTAAAGGTCCTACAATATCTATATGGACGTGGTCGAAACGCATGTCTGGGGCTAGAAAAGAGCCTAAAGGGCTTTTCGTGTGTCGTGTGACTTTACACTTTTGACAAGCTAAGCACGACTGAGCCCACTCCTTAACGTCTTTGTTCATCTCAGGCCAACAGAAACGTTGTGCAATAAGCCTAATGGTGGCTCGCACACCTGGATGAGAGAGTTTGTGCAACGTATTGAAGACGTTGCGTCGACAAATCTTCCGAACTATTGGGCGTGGTTGACTAACAGAGATATCGCACAAAATTGTATCCTTGTCTGATCCAACCGGACAAAGTCGCAGCTTGAGAGTTGTGAACGACAACTCATGATGCAGCTCAATGTCTTCCTTTTGACGCCGAGCTAACTCAACGAGATCAACGCCCTCGATATGATTTATAGAAGCCATTCGTGATAGTGCATCGGCTACGGAGTTATTTGCTCCAGAAATGTGGCTGATGTCTGACATGAACTGGGAAATGTAGTCCAGCTGTCGTGACTCACGAGGGGAGTATTTGTCAGACGCCGAGCTGAAGGAAAACGTTAACGGTTTGTGGTCTGTGAAAATAATGAAATCACGACCTTCCACGGAATGTCGAAAGTGGCGTACAAAACAGTACATAGCTAGGAAATCCCTACCAAATGTACTGTATCTTGTTTCCGCGTCTTGCAGCCGCCTAGAGAAAAAGGCTAACGGTTGCCACTGGTTGTCAGTCAGTTGTTGCAGAACTACTCCAATTGCTGAGTCAGATGCGTCAACAGCAATACTCAAAGGAGCATTGGGGTCATGATGCATAAGCATGGTTGCGTTCGAAATGGCTTCCTTGACTTTAGAAAAAGCAAATCTAGCCACGTTGTCCAGAGCCACGAACTTCGCAGTTCCTCGAAGTAGATCTGTTAGTGGTCTCATGACAGAGGCACAGTTGGGGATAAACCTTCGGTAATAACTTACCAGGCCATTGAAAGTGCGGAGATGTTTTACAGTGGTCGGCTCTGGATAGTTTGTGATAGACGCCACTTTATCTCTCAATGGGCGTATACCTTTATTGTCAATGGTATGCCCAAGGAAGCTGGGAGATTCAACTCCTATTTCACACTTCTGTAAGTTGACTGTGATGCCATGTTTTTTAAGTCTTTCGAATGCGAGGTCCAAATGTTTAGGGTGAGTTTCCTTATCTGGACTCGCAATTAGACAGTCATCGACGTAGACATGAAAAAAATTCAAACCACGGAAGACATCATCCACAAAGCGTTGGAATGTTTGTGCTGCATTCCGAAGACCAAATGGCATGCGCAGGAATTCAAACAGGCCAAAAGGAGTAATAATGGCTGTTTTCGCGATATCTTCTGCTGCCATAGGTATCTGGTTGTACGCTTTGACCAAATCGATTTTTGGGAAAATGTTCATTCCGCATAAGGTTGCAGTCAAATCGTAAAGGTGAGGTATCGGGTAGCAGTCCGGAGTTGTTTTGGCGTTAAGCCCTCGGTAATCACCGGTTAGACGCCAGTCGTTGCTATCCTTTTTGGGAAACATGTGCAATGGCGATGCCCAAGGACTGTTCGACGGTCTGATAATGCTCACTTCGAGCATGTGGTCGGATTCGCTTTTCGCCGTTTTGAGCTTATCGGGGGCTAGACGGCGCGCTTTGGATGCCACAGGTGGACCTGTGGTTGTCACGTGATGCATAAAATTGCTGGTTATGCACGGAAGAGTGTGCTTCGGTTGCTGCGACTCTGGATATTTCTCCAAAACTGCTTGGTAGGACGCGTCGCCTGATTGTTTTGTTCTAACGAGGACTAAACTCGGACCTACATAGATGGTGCCGCCAATAGATAACTTTGTGTTGTTATCTATCAGACCTCGACGGCGAGCATCCACGAGTAGATGGTAATGGTTTGGCAAATCTATGCCAATGATGGGCATAGAGACGTCAGCAAGGAGGAAAATCCAGTGGATAGGTCTACGTAAACCTAAGTTGAGGTAGGCATACCGTCTCCCAAATGTCGCAATTGCCTTGCCGTTGGCTGCTTGGAGATTGGAAAATGGGTTATGATGACGTTCCTTTGTCGGTGCGAGAAGAACGCCAACTTCTGCGCCGGTGTCGACGAGGTAGCGAACTTTCGTTTGAATATCCATGAAGTAGAGCAAACGGCTGTTTCCGCCGGCTACGGTTGCCGTGAACACGTGCCGGCGTGACCGTTTTCTGAGTTTGTGTCCTTGTTAAAACTGCATGGTTTCCGACATTTCCCTGCTTCGTCTCCGTAAGCATCATGAAACCAGCACCATTCAGGGTTTTCCACCCTGTTAGGTTTAGTTTTGGGGCAGTGTGTGACGCTACACCTTCATACCATAAGCCACATGTGCTTACTCAATGTGTACCCTGTTGCACAATGTTATCTGAAGTGTTTTGAAGAAGGAAAAAGTCATGGGCTGCCAGACTAAAATATTGGATCATTGCATAAAGATCTTGACTACTGGTTTGGGCCATGTATGTAGATGTAGACTTCCATTTCGAGTCCGCATGACAACAGAAACTAATGGTTAAAGATTCTAATTAAAGTGGCTCAGAATTGATCTCAGTGGTGCAGATGTATCCACTCATTATTTTCATACTAATCGCCATACTGAATGCAGTATTTTATTCCTTCTTTCTCTGTTTTTATTACTTCCTACTGCGTCTGAACGCCCCTATCAATTTTTTATCTTTCATCTCAGACAAGTTTGAATCATAGAAGTTGAAAAAAAGGAAATCAACTGTTCAGAGTGTCAAACAGACTGAGTTTCGAATTTTTTGTAGAAGTTCGGTTGTAAACGCAAGCTATAAAGAGAAGGAATTTCTCTTTTGAAAGTTTCAAACGATTATTCACCCTCATCAATCTGATGCGTTTTCGAATCCATCCTTAGAAGGGAATAAAACATTTGTAGCGAATGGTACGTCAATATGTGTAAATGATGACAATCAACCCGTTAGGTTTTTATGTACTATGCTATGAGCTAAACCTGTTGTGAGAGTGTGTGATACCAGTCGATTATCCAGGCCAAAGTAGACGGAACAAGACTTGGACCGAAGTCCCTAAGTCTAGAAATCGAATGCTTAGGACGATGAAACGAAAAGTACAGTCATTTTGAAATATTCCATCAAAATGGTAAACGTTAGTAATAAAAAAGAGTTTGATTCAATAAAACCTGTGAGGTATATACTCCAAAATCCACATAAACCGTTGACGGTTTATAAAACAAAAACAGGTTTTTAAGTTCATTTGAGGAGAAGAAAAGGGAAATACAAGGAACAACATACTGTTGAGATTTTAACAAAAACAGCTAACATTTTCAGACAGTAATATTACAAAATAATAAATCTGCTTGAATCTTATTCACGCCAACTGTATTGTATTTGTTCCATCAGCCTTTTTTGATTCGTTGATGTCCGTTTTATTTCCAATGGGTTTCCTTCTGCAAGCTTTGGTTTTTTGTTTTGCTTTACAATTTTCACCAGTAGTATCCAATGTTACTTGTCTGTTATTCTCAGTTTGACTTTTATGGTAATCCATCAAATGCTGCAGCTATCAGACATAAATCAGCATTAAAATTTTTAAAATGTAAGTATACAAACAGTTCAAATGCATAAAAGAACAGAGGAATATGTAACGTGATAAGGTTACTTGATATAATACTGGTGTGTCATAGGAATATATTAGCTACAGTTATACGTTAAGACGAGGAAATAGTTTATCCAAGACAATTGTTTCGGATAATCTAAGCTTGGTTGGGCGTCTGAGGGTGTCATGAAAGAGATCGTGTGAGGAAGAAATAAAGCTTCTGGACAGTCGTGAAGATAAGTTCAAAAGACTGTAGGGAACAGAGTGGAGACGTGCTACTGAAGCTTTATGTTCCACTAGGAACCCAGGGGACAAATGAATAATAATAATGCTGGTTACCATTCGCATGCGTCGCTACCTTGCTACTATGGTCTTAATAATTGACAAGGATTGGTTTGATGTTCTATACATACATGGGATTATGAACATTAATGCTAAACCCGGGGAGACCTAATCGAAAACAATATCGAACACCTGCACATCTTGTTCTAATTTTACACTGCTTTTTTATCGCCTTTCCTGACATTTTAACCTCTTGTTTATCCTTTCGGTAGATTCGCTGGTCATTCAGTATTTCATATCATGACAATTGGATTCGACACAACATAGAACTGGGTTCTACATACTTAAATGCACAATGAAGTTCTTGACACAGAGATAAAAATAACAGTGTACAATAATTGATAGAAAACCCCATGGGTAATTCTGGTTCCGTCTGACAACCATCTCCATGAGCGCACGACTCTGCAAGAGGAATAATACTTCCCCAAACCAAAGAAATTCACGGAAAAGAGTGGTTTCTTCACGCGACCAATGAGTTAGGAAAACATAACCGTTATTTCAGTTTGAAAAAACGCAACATTCCCATCATGTTAACGTTATCACGTCCAGAAGATTTTCATACACGTAAACCAGCAGCAAATATTTTTATTCCGATTATACGAAACATTAAATAATCCACATGAAGACTAATTACTACGTCATCCAACACTGCAGGCAACCAATACTTCAAACAGCCCAGAAGAAGCAACACAAACTACAAGAACATGGCGTAGAATAAAACGCACTATACAGCTTTCGAGATATATGCTACAATCATAATCAAATCTGGCAAATTTCAATTCACAAGTTCACCCAGAAATTTGCCTAGTTTTCCAATATGCGATCACCAGATACGTACCTAATGCGAAGAAGCTCCTTCAAGAAAAAACATCTGAAATCAAAAGATTTACACACAGCCGTCCATAAACAAACAGATGGGCCTAGAAAAATAATCCCCAGAGAAACAATTTCGATGTGACAACATTGAAGGGCAAAACGATAGTCGACTACTGGATGCATTTTAGGGATCATCTACAACTACTATCCATCACCCTTGCACCACATAATACTCCAACTGGTGAAGTTAGTAGCAGCGAAGTCTCCCGACAGTAAGAATATACAGCTGTTCTTAGCGTGATCTACCGCATTACAATTAGTCAGACTCATGATTTTGTCCGTCAGTGTGTGTATCACTGGTTGCAACAGAAACAGCCGCTGTCTCATCGTTAGAGATTTCAACGCACCCAATCTCAACTCGTCTCAAAAGAACCTCAAACAAATTGTCTAAGCCATTCCAAACTAGACTGCTTCTCGATCTCTCTTTCCCTCTGGCTGTGGTCCAATATGTCCTCATACAGTATCTCTGCAGTAACACACACAGTGGTCCAAGCAAACCATCCTCCTGGCTACATCTCTTGCTGACACGTCAGGTTCATGGCGTATTCCTCCTTTCAATCACCTCGACATGTAAACGATAGACTGACATCTTACAAGCATTGGAGATGACCTGTCTTGGCTAGTGGTCAACCCGCCCGCCATAACTCACCAGAGATCTCGGCAACCAACCAACCAACTCCGGCTGATATAACTCTACAAGTAAGTCAATTGGTCAACCCACTATACCACTTCACTACTCATCTTTCACGTTCCACTTGGTGCAGCACACCAGCAGCTCTCAAGCATTATCTCACGTTTAACAGGTGCCAAACCCATCCCAATCAAACAGACTCACATCTCTGCTCAATAAGCTAAGAAGATTCTGCATTTTATCAGACTCCTCGCGTAACACAACCACCAATAGGTCAGTCAACTAGCTGCCCATCACAGTCAGTCAATCAACGAAAAGTCGAAGATCTCTACGGTTACCACATCCCTAGGCTCCTCTATAACAAAGTTCAACACAAATCCTGACACCCGACATCCTTGGTGGACACAACTGACTGTCATCACTTCAGACGACAACTCTTCATCAATCCGTATACACCTGCATCACTTCCACTAGACATCCAGGATCACTATTGCATACTCGATCTATATTCACATCGCAGTCAGACAATCCCATAACAATCATCGGCCAACACAGTTGAAACATTATAACAGTCGCTGGCAATCCCGTTTCTACTCAACACTGGCTTTGCAAAGTTGGGTGACGCCGTGAAGAACAACGCCACCAGCTGCAGCACGTACCATAGTTGCTTCCGGTCGTCCAACAATTAGGCCTGGTTGGTCGTTGCAGGACAGAACGGAAAGATGAGATCCCGGCTGAACTACAAGCAATACGTAAAAATCCTGCTGTTACTGGGTCTCCCGACAGTCACCACGTCATGGAAGAAAATCACCACAAGACCTGTGTGCAGAAGTCAGATGAATTGATAACTCTAAGCCTCTCGTACACCAATGCTAACCAGCCCACCCAACAAATCACACGACACACGAGTTTTGGCGCACCAACCTCACACCGACGCAGTCTATTCCACACACCTCTTCCCCTTGTTTACGGCCACAAATTTACATTTAAAAAAACAATAGTCATCAGCACACAAACCATTTGGATGTCACAACATTGAAGGGCAAAACGATAGTCGACTACTGGATGCATTTTAGGGATCATCTACAACTACTATCCATCACCCTTGCACCACATAATACTCCAACTGGTGAAGTTAGTAGCAGCGAAGTCTCCCGACAGTAAGAATATACAGCTGTTCTTAGCGTGATCTACCGCATTACAATTAGTCAGACTCATGATTTTGTCCGTCATCATCATCATCATCACTATTATCAACATAGGACCAGGCACTACTGCGTAACGGTCCGAGTTGCCACACCTCATATCAGCACATCAAGTAAAAAGGTAGTGAGGCGAAGGATGAAGATAAGTGAATGCAGTCAAAAGAAATATAAAGTACGAAAAGAAAAGAAAGAGGAGTGACAAAATAGTGAGATTCGGTATAGCGTTGTTAAGATGAGGATAATGTGTGTATACATCTGAGCCATATCACCTAGGGTCTCCAACCACCTAGCCTACATCGTCCTACTTGGCTTAAACCAACAGTCAGAGACTTCATACATTGGTGCCATGTTTTGGTGTGGCCACCTCGGGCCTTTTTCCAGCCTGGACCCACCTCAGCCAACATTGTGTGACGAGGCAGTCGGTGACTAGGCATACGCAGTACGTGTCCCAACCATCTCAGTCGATGAAGGTTCACAACCTCGTCGACTGACTTACCTCTTCTCCCTAAAACTCTACACCTAATTTCTGCATTACTCACGTGGTGACACCACGGAATACGTCCTATAAGACGAAGGCAACAGTGGTCAAACACCTGAAGCCTTTTTGTATCCTCCACTTTCAATGGCCATGTTTCACAGCCATATAGTAGAACAGAGCGGACTGCTGTGAAGTACACGCGACCCTCAATAGACAAACGAATATCACGGCAGCGCCATAGGTGGCGCAGATTGGCAAAAGCCAATCGAACCTTTTGTATCCGTGCAGAAATCTCATCGGCAACTAACCCACTGGGGTTGATCCTACTTCCCAGGTAAGTGAAGTGGTCAACACACTCAACCACTTCACTCTCTATTGTTAACCGCGGTACCGCTGAAGACCAGTTCTGGAGCAAAAATTTGCATTTGGGTGGTGAAAACCGCATCCCAAACATTCTCAAATTCCCACTCAAAGTGTTCAGAAGACTCTGCATCTTGTCAGCGTCTTCACCTAACAGGACTATGTCATCTGCATATTCTAGATCTAAAGAGAATTCACCTGTGATCGGGTCAACGTCTGTGTAATCAGGTGACGAGAGGGAAACCTCCATAAGAATATCTAGGATAAAATTAAATAAGAAAGGGGATAGTGGGCATCCTTGACGGACACCACTTGATGAGTATAGCTCCCTGGACAACTCGCCATAGGCTCTAACACACCCACAAGTGTTCGAGTAGAGAGCTTTCAATAAGATGATGTACTTACTAGGCACGCCTTCAGTGACAGACATTGCCATAAGACTTCTCGATCAACGGAGTCGAATGCCGCCGCCTTCAGGTCGAGAAATACAGCTATTGTCGGGCGTCTGTAAGCATGCCTATGTTCCAGGACCTGGCGCAGTGTGAATATTTGGTCGATACATCCACGGCCAGGTCTAAAGCCTGCCTGGTTTTCTCGGGCTTGCTGTTCCCGAGCTCCACTCAGGCGTCGGAGAATTATAGAACTTAGGATCTTAGACACTATGTTCGTCAGGCTGATTCCTCTGTCTCCACTTTAGTATTTTTGAGGAATTCAATAATCAGTCTTAAGATAGACCCTTAACCTATATTAATCTTTCCCAGTGATATTACTGTGAAGATCCAGTTTTACATTGAAAACGACAATATAAGGTGCAGGCACTTTGGGTTCCGAAACAGCCTCATTAGTTCAAACTTCTCTACAAAATGAATTTTCAGACGTAGACAGTTTAACCGTGGTTGAAGAACTTTTCATTATGTTCTTTGAGACTGACAGTTCTAGAGGTAAAGAATCACAAGATAATTTAGCACATAGGTGATTAGTTAGAATGCCATACGTGACATAAAATCAAACTTCATTCTACTATGACAGTAGAATAAGAGCTAGTCTGTAAATTATTTCATCGTAAGAAAGATTAAACAGCCTTCTTATCATCTTATTCCTTACCATCAGTAGAAACGTCTTCTACAGCATTTTTCAGGTCAAAACTTATTAATAGCCAGTGCCAACCTAAACCATAGCCGTTGTGCTACTAGTGTCCCCCCGCCCCTTGCTACTCAAGCCTGAACTCAAATCAATCATGTTGCAATCAACTACCGATGCCATTGGTATATTTAGAACTGCCACTTCTCTTGTAGCACCTATATGAAGTTTGATCACACTTCGTGGTGTTCTAAATCTACATTGGATTTTGATGATCATCAAAGTGGTTGTCCGAAATGGGTCGATTTAAGCAAATTGGTTGCACCCAGTATTGGGACTGAATACTATAGTGAACCAGATTCAAGACAAGCTATCAAAATTCCAGTGTGTACACATGAGCATTGGCTGCATATACAAAATGATATGAAAATGAATAATGAAGCTGGTGTTAACTTTGAAGAATTTCGGTCTAATAACAACTGGGTCATTCTACTAGTTTTATATATATATATATATATATATATATATATATATATATATATATATATATATATATATACAAACATAGGTAGATAAAATATATAGCGAGAGATATATAGATGTATGTATAGATACATAAACATAGATCCATAGACATACATATAGTTATGTATATGCCACCCTACCTACAGGAGAAATCGTAATGCAGTGTAGGGGAAAGTCGACACATTTTCATGCTTTCAATTTTGACTTCAAATTCAGTGACTAATTTTTATATAGAAAATCTGTCTGGAGGTCAACAGCAGATCCGGTCACCCTTAATTAGCAATTCCTCAAAGGTAACTTCCTTTCTTTCAGTAGGAATTGATGTATTGAAGTGTTTAACAAATAGACTGATGAGCATTCCATTGTTCTACCTAATTTCACTTTCCGTGGCTTTCAGCAAATTTAATTTCCTTGTTCATGTATTAAAACCCATCACATAACGTGATGACTTCAAGGAGAACCACGTTCAATCTCCGCAGTGTACTATATCAAATATTAGTCACATCACCTCGTAGCATTTCTAGGTGCAGCAACTCTTTATACACTCGGATTTGGCTCGACTCAAAGACATACAACACGCAAGATTATGCTAACACGAGTGATATACACACTGACGGTGACAGTGCTCAATGGTAACGCGCTGGCCGCGGAACCTGAAGGTCGCGGGTTCGACCCCTGCTGGTGGGGTCGTGGGTGCGCACTGCTGAGGAGTCCCATGCTAGGACGAAACAGCTGTCCAGTGCTCCCAGGTTTCCTTCCCGACCGATAGCTGCTACCTTGACGTGGTGGTCGGGCTTGCATATCACAATGACCCAACGAGCTATGCTGGTGGAACGCTTGTTCCCTCGAGGTCCTACCATACCAGAAAGGTCTGTTGGGTAGTGGTTAGACGAAAAGCAGTTACCGTTATAGTGTAAATTGCTACACTATGATGGGGGTCTGAGGGCGAAGTCGTACTGCTGCTAGCTGGATGGGGTGTGACAGCAGTAAGGTGTTTCCCTTGGATGACCAGCAGTGCCATGCTGATGCTGCCTTCTCAGTGGAAGGGGGGGTTAGAAAAGGTCGGCCCCAAAAATAACACACTCCACCACGCCCCACGGTCTGCCGGGCCGGCGGTGTTGGTTCACTTGTCGTTTCCTTTCGCTCATCCGGCCCCAAAAATACAAAAGTTCAAAATAATCATACTCAAAAGGCTGGGTGTGACAGGCCTCAAGCAGATGTCCGATGGGCTCTGCGGTCACACAAATCTCTTTCAGGTACCTTAAGAAGAAATAGCCTTCCACGGTGTGGGCAGCCGGGAAGTGTCAACCGCCCTCACAACTCTGTCAGCACCCAAGTTTCTTCTGACTGCTATCCTCCTCCTCCATCATTACCTTCTAATCTTCCTTCACGTCTCTTAATTAATGATGCTGCATCATCTTCAATTTCTCCTACCTCTGCAGCCTTCGACAACGATCTGAGTCCACAGAACAGCATCCCTGGTCTCCTTAAACCACGCTCCAAATTACATATTGGAGCCTTCAATGTCCGCACCCTCCGTCAAATTGGCCAACAGGCTTCGTTGGCAAAGACTCTAGCAACTCGGGCATGGATGTGTGCTGTGTTTGTGAGACACGCATACAGGACCCAAGTGTGGTTATTCACCTGACCTCTCCTGACCAATCTGGTGAATCTGCAAAATTCACCCTTCGAGTTTCTGGAGATTCGATAGCTAGCTCTCGTGGTCTTGCAGGTGTAGGTATAGCATTAAGCACCAGGGCAGAAAACTCACTACTAGACTGGATCCCAGTTGATAGTCGCCTCTGCGCTATGAGGCTGAACGGCACAGTGAGAACTAAAAGGAATAGTGAGACTCGCAGTTGTCTCTTTGTAATCTCTGCTTACGCACCCACTGACTGTAGTTCGGATGAAGTGAAGGACGAGTTCTACCATAAACTGTCTAACCTCCTCTCGAAAGCCAAACGTTCGGACGTAGTGGTTGTTGCAGGTGACCTCAACGCACAGGTGGGTAGACTGAGTGAGGCAGAAAGGCACTTAGGTGGCACTTTCGGAATCCCAGCTGAACGTACAGATAACGGTGATCGCCTATTACAACTATGCTCAGATAACCGCCTATTTTTAGCCAGCACAAATTTCAGACATAAAGAAAGGCACTGTCTGACCTGGCGTCCACCGAGCTCGACTCAGCGATGGACACAGATAGACCACATTGCTATTAGTCATCGCTGGAGAGGATCGGTGGAAGACTGCCGCTCCTTCTGGAGTACGTGTTTGGACAGCGATCATGCGTTGGTCCGAGCACGTATATGCCTGCGTCTCAATGGACGTAGAAAAAATTTGGCAACAAAACCACTACGAGTTCTGCTGGACAACGAAAACACCAAAGCCGTGTTCAGTGAGAAGTTGGCTAGGCAGTTATCGGAACAAAAGACTGTCACTCATCCAGAAGAAGCTTGGTGCCATCTTCAGTCTACTGTAAAAGCAGCACTGGAGACTGTAGCCGACTCCAAGATAATGGCTAAAAAGAGCCAGTGGATATCAGCAGCTTCTTCCAAACTAATGGATGCACGTGAATGCATCCCTGCAGGCTCTGAGTACAATGAAGAGCGAGCGCAACTTAAAAATAACTGACGAAAAGTCTGCGCAACGATCGTGAACAGTGGTGGGCAGCAAAGGCTAAAGAGATGGAAAAGGCAGCGGCGATCGGTAACAGTAGACAGTTATTTAGACTTATTAAGGAGACTGGGGGGAAATGGTCAACAACAGTTAGTGAGGTTATAGCGGAGAAGGACGGATCTATGATTCACTCGCAGGGAAGGCGACTGGGACGATGGGCAGAACACTTTGAGGAACAGTTTAACTGGCCTCCAGCCACCATTGCGCTGCCCGCTATCCAGTCGGACCCTGAATGGGACATAGAGACAGGTCCCCCAACACTAGAAGAAGTTGAGAAAGCGGTAGGTAGCCTGAAACGGGGAAGGGCAGCAGGACCAGACGGACTACCTGCTGAGGTATACAAGAATGGTGGTAGAGTTCTCTTAGTCAGGCTAACGGAAGTGTTAGCCAGTATATGGGAATCAAATACGATCCCCTCCGACTGGTCTAAGTCACTCATCATCCCAGTCTTCAAGAAAGGCGAGAAGTCCTCTTGTGATAACCACAGAGGAATCAGCCTGACAAACATAGTGTCTAAGATCCTAAGTTCTATAATTCTCCGACGCCTGAGTGGAGCTCGGGAACAGCAAGCCCGAGAAAACCAGGCAGGCTTTAGACCTGGCCGTGGATGTATCGACCAAATATTCACACTGCGCCAGGTCCTGGAACATAGGCATGCTTACAGACGCCCGACAATAGCTGTATTTCTCGACCTGAAGGCGGCATTTGACTCCGTTGATCGAGAAGTCTTATGGCAGTGTCTGTCACTGAAAGGCGTGCCTAGTAAGTACATCACCTTATTGAAAGCTCTCTACTCGAACACTTGTGGGCATGTTAGAGCCTATGGTGAGTTGTCCAGGGAGCTATACTCATCAAGTGGTGTCCGTCAAGGATGCCCACTATCCCCTTTCTTATTTAATTTTATCCTAGATATTCTTATGGAGGTTTCCCTCTCGTCACCTGATTACACAGACGTTGACCCGATCACAGGTGAATTCTCTTTAGATCTAGAATATGCAGATGACATAGTCCTGTTAGGTGAAGACGCTGACAAGATGCAGAGTCTTCTGAACACTTTGAGTGGGAATTTGAGAATGTTTGGGATGCGGTTTTCACCACCCAAATGCAAATTTTTGCTCCAGAACTGGTCTTCAGCGGTACCGCGGTTAACAATAGAGAGTGAAGTGGTTGAGTGTGTTGACCACTTCACTTACCTGGGAAGTAGGATCAACCCCGGTGGGTTAGTTGCCGATGAGATTTCTGCACGGATACAAAAGGTTCGATTGGCTTTTGCCAATTTGCGCCACCTATGGCGCTGCCGTGATATTCGTTTATCTATTAAGGGTCGCGTGTACTTCACAGCAGTCCGCTCTGTTCTACTATATGGCTATGAAACATGGCCATTGAAAGTGGAAGATACAAAAAGGTTTCAGGTGTTTGACCACCGTTGCCTTCGTAGTATAGGACGTATTCCGTGGTGTCACCATGTGAGTAATGCAGAAGTTAGGTGTAGAGTTTTAGGGAGAAGAGGTAAGTCAGTCGACGAGGTTGTGAACCTTCATCGACTGAGATGGTTGGGACACGTACTACGTATGCCTAGTCACCGATTGCCTCGTCACACAATGTTGGCTGAGGTGGGTTCAGGCTGGAAAAAGGCCCGAGGTGGCCAGACTAAAACATGGCACCAATGTATGAAGTCTCTGACTGTTGGTTTAAGCCATGTAGGACGATGTAGACTAGGTGGTTGGGGTCCACGGGACAAGAGAACCAGTGGTTGGAGACCCTAGGTGATATGGCTCAGGCTCAGATGTATACACACATTATCCTCATCTTAACAACGCTATACCGAATCTCACTATTTTGTCACTCCTCTTTCTTTTCTTTTCGTACTTTATATTTCTTTTGACTGCATTCACTTATCTTCATCCTTCGCCTCACTACCTTTTTACTTGATGTGCTGATATGAGGTGTGGCAACTCGGACCGTTACGCAGTAGTGCCTGGTCCTATGTTGATAATGATGATGATGATGGAGGCAGCAAAGTCTTCTTCATCATTTCAATTTGACATTTAGCACTTAAAAAGTGACAAGGTGTACTCTTGGGATGCGTATGATAGAAATGTAACTCGAGCAATCTTCTTGTTCTGATCGAATAACCGCAGCAGTACCTTTCACACCAAATTCAATTCAATTGGATGAAGTAAACACATGATAATACTAATAATGTGTAGGGATTCTCCATCAAGATAATTTTCACTAACTATTTCATACCAAAAGCAGTAAAGTTAAAACCGAAAAGTTTTTTGTACGTTTGATAGTTACAAAACAGTTAGGAAATGATTGGAAGGAAAACAAACATGGTTATGATTCAGAATATATTAACTTGTTAGACAAAAAATGAACAAAAAATAAACGGATTCTATACGTTAGAAAATGACGAACAAGTTTTGATAAGAAGCTATGAAAACTTTCATCGGTATGGAGCTATCAAAAAGAATAGTCAGGGATGATATCATATAATTTGCAAGAATCAAAAAACCAGAGTAATTTGAAAAGACAGAGATTAGGAATATCAAGATGGGACAAGTTAAGCAGATGTTTTCCCTTATCATCTTGATATCCTATACAAATAATTATACATTCGGCAATAACTAAAATCAAAACCTCCGGTAGGCTTCACACATTACTTTTCACTCGGAAAAAAAGCTTCGCGATAATGAGCACCGAGGAGTAACACCTCCTGTCACTGACAAAAACTCTGTATGTACACAAAAGGCACGGCCAGCTCACACTAATTTTCGACATCTCGGCGCCCCCAAGAAATCTAACTGTCCCTTAACGGTCGAGCATACTGCACAGCAGTTCAATCTGTTCTGCTGTATAGCTGTGAAACATGGTCATTGAAGGTGGAAGACATGAGAAGGCTTCAGGTGTTTGACCACTGTTGCCTTCGTAGTATAGGCCGTATTCCTTGGTGTCACCACATGAGTGAGTAATGCAGAAGTCAGGTGTGGACTTTTAGGGAGAAGAGGTAAGTCAGTTGACGAGGTTATGAACCTTCATCGACTGAGATGGTTAGGACCGTACTACGTATGCCTAGTCGTCGATTGCCTCATAACATTAAGTTGGGTGAAGTTTATTCAGGCTGCGAAAAGTCAGCAGGCGACCAGACTAAAACATGGCATCAAATGCATGAAGTCCTTAACTGTTCGTTTTAGCTATGTTGGAGGATGCAGACTAGCCAGTTGGGGTCCACGTGAAAACAGAAACCAGTGGTTGGAGAGTCTGGATGATATAACTGAGAAACAATGTCAGTGGCGCAGATATGTCCACATATTATCGTTATCTTAACCGCCATTCTGAATTCAGCATTTTCCTACACTTCCTTCCTCTCTTTTATTGCTTTCCACTGCTTTTGACCGATTTTTCTCTCTTCCTTCACCTCTCTTCTTGCTGCTTTCTTACTTGTTGTGTTGATATAAGATGTGGTAACTTGGACCGTTGTGCAGTCATGCCTGGTCCTATGTTGATATTGATTGATTTGACTAAACTCCTTATAGATCCAGTATTACATCACTGTAACCAAGTATTTGGAGACAGAACGCATGTAAGACAAGCGAGAACAAACAAAATGCTATAAACATATAGAGTATCCTGAGTTTCATTGAAGTAAGAGGCTTCCACAACCCATTTATTTTTCACAACTGTAATCTCTAGTGTCTTAGATAACCCTTTTTTCCATTTCCTTCACCTCTTACATACATCGACGCTTACTTGCTTCTGTGCTTTTTCTAATAACATTTCACGCCTGAAATATATTGCCGTGTCTTTTATTTCCTTATCTAAGCTTCATCACTGTTGTCTCATTTTCATGGTATAATTGTCAGTATTTACTACTAGCAATCTTAATATCTTTTGGGCAATGACCGCTGCCTAATGTGTTACAAAGTTGTAAAATTGTTATAAATATCCAGCAGATTGAAAATAAAGAAGAAAGTTGCGTATGGTTGCGATTGTACTGTTCAAAGAATAAAATTGTCAAGAAGCGAATTCCTAATTAAACCACTTGTTTTTCTTTGAAATCTTAATCATATAATTCAAATTGTGGCTTTAACAATTGTATTGGCATTTTTTTGCACAGACTTAGTAAATAGATGGACATAGAATAGTGAGCTTACACCAGTATATCAGTTTACTTGTAATGCCAAACAATAAGCACTTCTTACATAAATACACTTGGATCATCGTATTTTTACTTGTGTCTATTAGTATATTAGAACAAATAAACAAAAAAATATTTTGTATTATTCTTCAACATTTCGATCTTCCTAGGAAGATCCTTTACAAGACTATGAGTGTGACGTTAAGTTTACAGGTTACTATTCACGTTTTGATACAGAGGCTTACCATATCATCCATATCATAACAGGATTATACAAGTAAAAATATACCTTATACGATGAATCATACTAACTCGGTGTCCACGTTTATCCAAACCATTCAGTCCATTGTTGGTCAGGATACGTTTACGCATAAATCCTCTAGTGGAAATAACCTCAGGTACGTTTGACTTCAGAGAGGTTGATCTATTCCCTAGAGGTTATCTGGTTGGCATGGAGTATGCAGACGATATTGCCCTACTAGGTGAAGACGCTGACAAAATGCGGGGTCTTCTGGATGCGTTGAGCAGAAATCTGAGTATCTTCAGCATACGTTTCACTGGCACCTATCGAATGTAAGATGTTGCTCCAGGACTGGTCTGCTGCAAGTACACCCAGTTTAACGATTGGGAGTGGAGTGGTGGAATGTATCGACCACTTCAATTTCCTGAGGAGTTGCATCAGCTGGTTTCTGACGAAATCTCAGATCGGATAGAGAAGGCCTGTTCGGAATTTGCCAACTTCCGTCACCTGTGGTGCCGACTGGCGAGATATCCGACTATCTATCAAAGGACAGGTATACTGGGCTGTAGTCTGTCCTCTCCTGTTATACACCCATGGGACATGGCCGTTAAAAGTAGAAGACATGAAGCGGTTACAGGGTTTTGATCGCAGGTGTCTTCGTAGCATTGCACGCGTTTGGTGGAATCGCCAAGTGAACAATGTTGACCTCAGGCAACGGGTGCTAGGCACGACAGGCAAGTCGATTGGTGAGGTTGTGAATCTTCAACGTCTGAGGTGGCTTGGACATGTACTGTGCATACTAAATCATCGTTCACCTTGATATGCCATGCTACGGGAAGCTGGATTAGGTTGGGAGAGGGTTCAGGGTGGCCAGATCAAGACGTAGCACCAGTCGATGAAGTCCCTGACTGTTGGCCTGAGCCGTGTTGGGAGATGTAGACTGCCTCGTTGGGGTCTCCGAGGAGATAGAAATCAGTGATTGGGGGTTCTTAGCGATGTGGCTGGAAATCGGTCACAATGGTGTAGGTGTGTTCACTCCTTAACGTCTTGTAAGACTTGGATGTTCACACTAACTCATATTCAAGTTGTTTATTCTCTGACACAACTTTGTCTATTTTGATATCAGTTTTCTTCTATCCACTTGTTCTTTGTATACTACTGTAAAGTGTGGCAACTCGGACCGATGCACCTGTGTGCGAGGTTCCACGTTGATTTTGTTTCCATAAGTTATATTACATGGAACTGATTGTGATAAGTTATGCATAACATATGTCCTAGCCATCTGAGTGGATTAAGGTTTACGACCTGATCAACTGAATTTCTTCTTCCCCATACTCTACACCTGACTTCTTCGTTATTGACGTGATGACATCACAATACACAGCCCATGGTACGAAGGTATCAGTGGTTGAACACTTGAAGGATTCTCATATTTTGTAGTTGGACAAGGGACACTGCAGCGTAGTACCCTCGACGCTTGTATCTATCTGAATCGGTGGAGTAGTGTGCGAGGTTCTATGTTGATTTTGTCAGTCAGTCAGTTAGAAGGATTGAATGCAAATTTGGAACACTTCAGAAGAATGAAAATTTCAATTTGTAGACAATAATTATTCAGTATTTAATTATTCACAAGTTTTTTTTCATAATCTTCAAACACTTTATATGAATAAAGACACAAATAGGATAACTTAGACATCACTTACTAATCGAGGATTTCTTCGTACAAAACAAAACACATCTTCAGCAGTAACAGTTGAACGTTTTGCATGCTTACTGAATGCCTCTAAATCAGTAGCAAGAATTTGATAAAAACGAAAAGTTAATTCAGTGGCCAAACACACTATATCCATACTGATCTCACATTGTTCTTCATTAGCAATTTCTTGAGCAATTTTTGTACACTTATAGTGTAATTCACCTTTGTGTTCCTATACAAACATGTACAAGGTTGAATGTATAAAGTGATGTCAAATAAGTAAATATCAGGGAGATTTATCAAACACTTTAAACTGATAATCACAGATTGAGAAAGTTATCCAATTACTTATATATCATGCTTAAAGGGATTGAAATGTCAACCAACCTCAAGATTATTTAACTGAACAACCCTTTTCTAATTGTACTGAAATAAAACTTTCAAACAAATAATTAATGCAAACTGAAACAGTTTTAATAGTGAGTTGTCTTTCTTATGTTTTTGAGGTAAAGATCACCAGCTAAGTTTCTAAAATCACCTCCTTGACACAGCTCGGGCTGTTCAGATATCCTTTATTTTTACACCATTTAATTAACCAGACCGCTGATGCTTAGAAATAGCATAAGTGATTACTTCTATTTTAGTCTGCTTATTAGAAATATCACACAGTGAAACAGTAGCATTTACTGGATAACGTTTCGGACACAATTTATTGTCCATATTCATATCAGGTAACTCCACAACTTCGAGACAGTCTTTATATATTCCTAGTTTCCTCTCCTTCTCTGTGATGACAAGGGTAGTAGAATTTTCCATATATCTGGGACAGGTGTAGCATCATTTCGATTGCATGTGTTTGGTGTTGATTCGATAAGCAAAGATCCGGTTATTAATCTCTCCCTCCACCTAACTAAGTTTTCAACACTGTCGCCCTACCCCACCCTACTGTATGACTGTATGTCATCGCATGCAGAGCTATAGCCGAGTTTTTCTCTAGATTTCTTACCTTATTAGGATCTACTGATTTTGATTTAGCTAAGTTTTTGTGCTCTGTTATTCTAATCGACTGCTTTGACCTGTGTACTTGACCTCGCAATCATTGCAAGGGATCTGGTAAACCAGATTATTTTGCTTAATTGCATCGATAGGATCTTTTAACCTAGAAAGCTTGTTTCTAAGTGAGTTTAAATGCCACTTTAATCCCAGCCTTATTGAGGATTCTTCGTAGTGCTTCTGAGGTGCCTTCCTTGTATGGTAATACAACAGAGGCTTTGAATTCTCTCTTAACCCTGTCGCCATTATTACCACCAGTAGTGGGATTATTATTAATAACATCTGTATTACTACTACTACTACTACCACTGCTAATACTTTTCTTTCGATTTCTTATGAATTTATTTATAAATTTTGGTGGGTAATTATTGAGACGTAAGGGCATTCTTGATGTGTCTAGTTTCTTGTCGCAGATTTTCCGACCTACTAGTAAGCTTTTTCGCTCTATCACTTAAGCATTTAACTAGGCCTACTTTAACTGAAATGGGGTGGGAGGATTCGAAGTCTAAGTAACGATTCGAATGGGTAGGTCTCCTACAGACACTAGTCTCTAGATTTCCTTTTTGTGTCCGAAACGTTATCCAGTAAATGCTACTGTTTCACTGTATTTCTAATAAACAGACTAAAATGGAATTCCACTCGACCACAGTGCCCAAGTTTTACACTTATATTAATAAGTGATTACTACATTCAAATCGTTGTAAGTGATAGCACATCTAGATGGGATTCAGATGATTGAATGTACTGATACGAACTTCAGAAACTAACCTCCTATGCATGTGAACCACTCAGCAATGGTGAGACTTCTACTTCTAACAGTGAGTGAAGCATACTCAAAGTTTATTAGAAGTCAGTGGATTTCCGCAACTTCATACGAACTGATAGGTAAAAGAACATCTTACCAAAGATTGCAGTCACAACGACAAACAGTGAAAATAACCTAAGATAAACTGACTGAGCGTCTGTGAAATAACCGAGGCCTGGGGAGGGTGGTGTAAGCGAAAAAGATGGAGGAAACATAAGCAGTAGATAATATTCTTCAGTCATCAAGGCTTCTCAGGAAATGGATGCAGAAGGTAACGAGTGGTCCGTAAAGCTGTCATTGAAAAGGATAGGCCACTGATATAACTTCCAAATACATTTGACTGGAACGTTTGTCGAGATACTTTACAGAAGAGTTCAGTTGGCCTACATGTCAGTTTAGCTTACCGAAATCCAGCCGCATCCCTCAAGGGAAGTGAATATCGGCCCCTCAACTCTTTTCAAAGTTGAGAAGGCTGTTTAAACCAGGAGAGATAATAACGAGGTAGGGCCTAACGGTTCCCCACCCAGACTTTAAAGAATGAGGTGGAAAATTACCTGCTAAGGAATTTGATATGGAGCTATTATGTGCGGATCAAAATATCATCAAATCAGACCGGTGTATATCGTTGATTTATCTAGTTATTAAAAAAGGTGATAAATTTTACTCTGACAACAGAGCAATCAGTTTTACTGACATTCCATATCAATCACTTTGTCTCAGTCTTCGAAAAGGAGAGACATCCTCCTGTAATGACTAGAGAAAAACCAGTCCGACGAACATAGTATCTGTGGGTTCACATTCTATTACCATAATCACGTTTAACCACAGCTGGATAAGCGCGAACGGGAGAAAAGTTGATATTTATCTAGCCTGGTCATGCGTGTATTGACCACAAATTCAACTATCATAAGCTTCTAAAATATATAAACATATGCCGCTTAAAAAAAGATGGATTTCTCTACCCAAGAGCGATATTGGAATACGTCGACCACGCAGAGCTAAGGCAATATCTCTAACCAAAACAGATGACAGGCAAGTACATCAACATACTGAATGCAGAGCATCCAGACGACAGCAGGTGTGTGATAACTCTGTGATGAGATGTGTACGTTAATTGCGGACCGACCGGATGTTCACTCTTTTCCAATCAAGCAAGCCGTGGTGGGTCAATGACCGACAAAATCTCTACACGGATACAAAATCCTAGATTGACTTTCTCCACTTGTGGCACTGCCATGATATCCTATTGTCAAGTAAAGGTCGAGTGCAAGACAGAGAAAATCAACATAGAACCTCGCACACTACTCCACCGATTCAGATAGATACAAGCGTCGAGGGTACTACGCTGCAGTGTCCCTTGTCCAACTACAAAATATGAGAATCCTTCAAGTGTTCAACCACTGATACCTTCGTACCATGGGCTGTGTATTGTGATGTCATCACGTCAATAACGAAGAAGTCAGGTGTAGAGTATGGGGAAGAAGAAATTCAGTTGATCAGGTCGTAAACCTTAATCCACTCAGATGGCTAGGACATATGTTATGCATAACTTATCACAATCAGTTCCATGTAATATAACTTATGGAAACAAAATCAACGTGGAACCTCGCACACAGGTGCATCGGTCCGAGTTGCCACACTTTACAGTAGTATACAAAGAACAAGTGGATAGAAGAAAACTGATATCAAAATAGACAAAGTTGTGTCAGAGAATAAACAACTTGAATATGAGTTAGTGTGAACATCCAAGTCTTACAAGACGTTAAGGAGTGAACACACCTACACCATTGTGACCGATTTCCAGCCACATCGCTAAGAACCCCCAATCACTGATTTCTATCTCCTCGGAGACCCCAACGAGGCAGTCTACATCTCCCAACACGGCTCAGGCCAACAGTCAGGGACTTCATCGACTGGTGCTACGTCTTGATCTGGCCACCCTGAACCCTCTCCCAACCTAATCCAGCTTCCCGTAGCATGGCATATCAAGGTGAACGATGATTTAGTATGCACAGTACATGTCCAAGCCACCTCAGACGTTGAAGATTCACAACCTCACCAATCGACTTGCCTGTCGTGCCTAGCACCCGTTGCCTGAGGTCAACATTGTTCACTTGGCGATTCCACCAAACGCGTGCAATGCTACGAAGACACCTGCGATCAAAACCCTGTAACCGCTTCATGTCTTCTACTTTTAACGGCCATGTCCCATGGGTGTATAACAGGAGAGGACAGACTACAGCCCAGTATACCTGTCCTTTGATAGATAGTCGGATATCTCGCCAGTCGGCACCACAGGTGACGGAAGTTGGCAAATTCCGAACAGGCCTTCTCTATCCGATCTGAGATTTCGTCAGAAACCAGCTGATGCAACTCCTCAGGAAATTGAAGTGGTCGATACATTCCACCACTCCACTCCCAATCGTTAAACTGGGTGTACTTGCAGCAGACCAGTCCTGGAGCAACATCTTACATTCGATAGGTGCCAGTGAAACGTATGCTGAAGATACTCAGATTTCTGCTCAACGCATCCAGAAGACCCCGCATTTTGTCAGCGTCTTCACCTAGTAGGGCAATATCGTCTGCATACTCCATGCCAACCAGATAACCTCTAGGGAATAGATCAACCTCTCTGAAGTCAAACGTACCTGAGGTTATTTCCACTAGAGGATTTATGCGTAAACGTATCCTGACCAACAATGGACTGAATGGTTTGGATAAACGTGGACACCGAGTTAGTATGATTCATCGTATAAGGTATATTTTTACTTGTATAATCCTGTTATGATATGGATGATATGGTAAGCCTCTGTATCAAAACGTGAATAGTAACCTGTAAACTTAACGTCACACTCATAGTCTTGTAAAGGATCTTCCTAGGAAGATCGAAATGTTGAAGAATAATACAAAATATTTTTTTGTTTATTTGTTCTAATATACTAATAGACACAAGTAAAAATACGATGATCCAAGTGTATTTATGTAAGAAGTGCTTATTGTTTGGCATTACAAGTAAACTGATATACTGGTGTAAGCTCACTATTCTATGTCCATCTATTTACTA
The DNA here is from genome assembly GCA_944470555.2 of Heterobilharzia americana. Classification (NCBI taxonomy): domain Eukaryota; kingdom Metazoa; phylum Platyhelminthes; class Trematoda; order Strigeidida; family Schistosomatidae; genus Heterobilharzia; species Heterobilharzia americana. Next base: position 86,053,682 of record OX104134.1, on the reverse strand, counting down.
AGTCTGTGCAAAAAAATGCCAATACAATTGTTAAAGCCACAATTTGAATTATATGATTAAGATTTCAAAGAAAAACAAGTGGTTTAATTAGGAATTCGCTTCTTGACAATTTTATTCTTTGAACAGTACAATCGCAACCATACGCAACTTTCTTCTTTATTTTCAATCTGCTGGATATTTATAACAATTTTACAACTTTGTAACACATTAGGCAGCGGTCATTGCCCAAAAGATATTAAGATTGCTAGTAGTAAATACTGACAATTATACCATGAAAATGAGACAACAGTGATGAAGCTTAGATAAGGAAATAAAAGACACGGCAATATATTTCAGGCGTGAAATGTTATTAGAAAAAGCACAGAAGCAAGTAAGCGTCGATGTATGTAAGAGGTGAAGGAAATGGAAAAAAGGGTTATCTAAGACACTAGAGATTACAGTTGTGAAAAATAAATGGGTTGTGGAAGCCTCTTACTTCAATGAAACTCAGGATACTCTATATGTTTATAGCATTTTGTTTGTTCTCGCTTGTCTTACATGCGTTCTGTCTCCAAATACTTGGTTACAGTGATGTAATACTGGATCTATAAGGAGTTTAGTCAAATCAATCAATATCAACATAGGACCAGGCATGACTGCACAACGGTCCAAGTTACCACATCTTATATCAACACAACAAGTAAGAAAGCAGCAAGAAGAGAGGTGAAGGAAGAGAGAAAAATCGGTCAAAAGCAGTGGAAAGCAATAAAAGAGAGGAAGGAAGTGTAGGAAAATGCTGAATTCAGAATGGCGGTTAAGATAACGATAATATGTGGACATATCTGCGCCACTGACATTGTTTCTCAGTTATATCATCCAGACTCTCCAACCACTGGTTTCTGTTTTCACGTGGACCCCAACTGGCTAGTCTGCATCCTCCAACATAGCTAAAACGAACAGTTAAGGACTTCATGCATTTGATGCCATGTTTTAGTCTGGTCGCCTGCTGACTTTTCGCAGCCTGAATAAACTTCACCCAACTTAATGTTATGAGGCAATCGACGACTAGGCATACGTAGTACGGTCCTAACCATCTCAGTCGATGAAGGTTCATAACCTCGTCAACTGACTTACCTCTTCTCCCTAAAAGTCCACACCTGACTTCTGCATTACTCACTCATGTGGTGACACCAAGGAATACGGCCTATACTACGAAGGCAACAGTGGTCAAACACCTGAAGCCTTCTCATGTCTTCCACCTTCAATGACCATGTTTCACAGCTATACAGCAGAACAGATTGAACTGCTGTGCAGTATACAAGACCCTTAATAGACAGTCGGATATTACGGCAGCGCCATAGGTAGTGTAAGGTGGCGAAAGCCAGTCCAGCATTTCGTATCCGTGCAGAGATTTCATCGGCCACCGAGCCACCAGGGCTGACCCTACTTCCCAGGTAAGTGAAGTGGTCGACACACTCAACCACTACACTCTCCATTGTTAGCTGTGGGATCGTTGAAAACCAATCCTGGAGCAAACATTTCCAGTTTGGTGGTGAGAACCGCATCCCAAACATTCTCAAATTGACAATCAAAGTGTTCAGAAGATTCTGCATCTTATCAGTGTCTTCACCTAACAGCACTATGTCATCTGCATATTCTACATCTAACGAAAATTCTCCTGCGATTAGGTCAACCTCTGTGTAGTCAGATGACGAGAGGGAGACCTCCATAAGAATATCTAGGATAAAATTGAATAAGAATGGAGAGTGGGCACCCTTGACGGACACCACTCGATGAGCACAGCTTCCCGGACATCTCACCATAGGCTCTAACACGTCCACAAGTGTTCGAGTAGACATACTTCAATAAGGTGATGTAAATTGCTCGGCGCGCCTTTCAGTGAGAGACATTGCTATAAGACTTCTCGATCAACAGAGTGGAATGCCGCCGCCTTCAAGTCGAGAAACACGGCTAGTGTCGGTAAGCGTGCCTAGCCCAGTGTGAATATTTGGTCAATACATCCGCGGCCGGGTCTAAAGCCTACCTGTCTGGTTTTCTCAGGCTTGCTGTTCCCAAGCTCCGCTCAGGCATCGAAGAATTATGGGACCTAGAATCTTAGACACTATGTTCCTCTGTGGTTATCACAAGAGGACTTCTCGCCTTTCTTGAAGACTGGGATAATCGGTGATTTGGACCAGTCAGAGAGGATCGTATTTGATCCTCATACACTAGTTAACACTTCCGTTAACCTGACTAAGAGCACTTTACCAACATCCTTGTATACCTCAGGAGTTAGTCCCTCTGATCCTGCTACCCTTCCTCGTTCCAAGTTACCTACAGCTTTCTCGACTTCTGCAAGTCTCAACGTTTGATTCATGATCCAACATGATAGCGGGCAGGGCAACACAATGGTGACTGGAGGCCAGTCCAACTGTTCGTCGAAGTGTTCTGCCCACCGTTTCAGTCATCTCCACTGCAAGTGAATCCCAGACCCGTCCTTCTCCGCTATAGCCTCACTAACCGCAGTTGACCTTTTCCCCCCAGTCTCCTTAGTGAGTCTAAATAACTGTCTACTGTTACCAATCGCCGCTGCCTTTCCCATCTCTTTAGTCTTCATTGCCCACCACTGTTCACGGTCGTTGCGTAGACTTTTTCTCAACCTACTTTTATGTTGTGCTCGCTCTTCATTGTACTCAGAGCCTGCAGGGATGCGTTCACGTGCATCCATTAGTTAGGAAGAAACTGCTGATATTCATTGACTCCTTTTAGCCACTTTTTCGTAGTCAGCTACGGTCGTCAGCGCTGCTTCTACAGCAGACTGGAGATGGTACCAAGCTTCTTCTGGATGAGTGGTAGTGTTCTGTTCCTATAAACGCTTAGGCAGCTTCTCACGGAAGACATCTTTTCATTTTTTCGTTATACATGAGCACTTGTAGTGGTTTTGTTGTGAAATTTTCCTTGCGTCTGTTGTGGAGGAGGCATGTACGCGCTCGAACCAACGCCTGAATGTTATGAAACACGTACTTCAGAAGGGTGGCAGTCTTCCAGCGATCCTCTTCAGCCATGACTAATAGGTATCTGGTGTTTCGTTGTCAATCGCCGAGTTTAGCTCGGTGGTCGCCACATCACAGTTTCTTTCTTAATGTCTGAAATTCGTGCTAGCTTAAAGTAGGCGGTTACATGGGCATAGTTGTAGTAGGCGACCACTTTTATCTGTACGTCAGCCACCTAAGGGCCTTTCTGCCTCACTCAGTCTACCCACCTGTGCATTCAAATCACCTGCAACAACCACCACGTCCGAACGTTCGGCTTTCGAGAGGATGCTAGACTGTTTACGGTAGGATTCATCCTACACTGCATCCGAGCTGCAGTCAGTGGGTGCGTAAGCAGAGATTACAAAGAGACAACGGCGAGTCTCACTATTCCTTTTAGTTCTCACTTAGCCGGGCAGCGCAGAGGTGACTATTAACTGAGATCCAGTCTAGTAGTGAGTTTTCTACCCTAGTGCTTAATGATATGCCTACACCTGCAAGACCACGAGAGCTAGCTATCGAATCTCCAGAAACTGGAAGAGTGAATTTCGCGGACTCACCAGATTGGCTGGAAGAGGTCAAATGAACAACCGCACTTAGGTCCTGTATGCGTGTCTCACAAACACAGCACATATCGATGGCCTTTACCAACGAAGCCTGTCGACCAATTTGACGGAAGGTGCGGACATTGAATGCTCCAATATGTAATTTGGAGCGTGGTTTAAGGAGACCAGGGATGCTGTTCTGTGGACTCAGATCGTTGTCGAAGGCTACAGAGCTAGGAGAAATTGAAAATGATGCAGTATAGTTAGTTAAGAGAGGTGAAGGAAGATTAGAAGGTAATGATGACGGGGGGGAAGGTGGATAGCAGTCTGAGGAAACTTGAGTGCTGATCAAGTTGTGATGGGAGTTGACACTTCCCGGCTGCCCACACCGTGGGAGGCTATTTCTTCTTAAGGTACCTGAAAGAGATTTGTGTGACCGCAGAGCCCATCAGACATCTGCTTGAGGCCTGTCACATGCAGTCTTTTGAGTATGATTATTTTGAACTTTTGTATTTTGGGGGCTGGATGGTCGAAAGGAAACGACAAATAAACCAACACCACCGGTCCGGCAGACCATGGGGTATGGTGGAATGTTATTTTTGGGGCCGACCTTTTCTACCCCCCGCCTCCTTTCCACTGAGAAGGCCGCATCAGCATGGCAGTGCTGGTCATCCAAGGGAAGCACCTTACTGCTGTCACACCCCATCCCTCAGACCCCCATCGTAGTGTAGTAATTTACAACACAACGGCAACTGCTTTTCGTCTAACCATTATCCAACAGACCTTTCTGGCATGATAGGACCTCGAGAGAACGAGTGTTCCACCAGCATATCTCGTTGGGTCATTGTGATATGCAAGCCCGACCACCACGTCAAGGTAGCAGCTATCGGTGGGGTACAACTCAAGTAACGTTTTTTCGAATCTTATAAATAAATTTTAAAGTTCTAGTCTTTAAATTCTTTCTCATAATTTAAAGAAAATGGGGAATGACTACGAATAAGCATGAAATAAGGTGGAAAGGGTTCGGGTAACACAGATTGCGAATTATGGTTGCCTGAAAGTGATGTGTCATTGCTATTATATTCCTGCTTAAATAGTAACAAGAGTTTGTCCCAAGACACTATCATAGGGAGACGGTAGCAGGATTCAGTATGATTTCAAAGCGAAATAGTACACTGCTACAATCAGAAATGGTAATTTTAAACTGCTTAGACTTAGTGCTAACAAAAATAAATCATAACAGCATAAGCGAGTAATGAACATAAAAACAGACAGACCGAAAAAGGTTTCTTTTTGGAAATAATTTATTTGTTAGCACGTTTATTGATAACCATGTATGTTGGGGAAAATAGTGAAGTAACCAAACGATAAAATATTATGCATTTGCAGTTTTGTCTATAGTCAGATTGTTGATCAATGTGATTTCAAATTCTAAAACACGTTAGAATAATCAGTTGATAATCAGCCTGTAGCTCCACTACGATAATTTCTATGAAGCTGTGGCTGTATCTGCATAACACAACTAAGCAACATATTGATAGCATCTTCTTTATGTAAATTAACTGAAGTGGTCTGAGTGTTGATTATCTCCTGAGTCAACTTCTGAATCTGAAGTTCTATTTCTGATCGGCGACCAAGTATCTGAAAAAAAATAATCGAAAAACGTTACAACTGCTTTACGAACTGTACCTCATTTATTATTAATGCAAAATAACACAAATGAGATGGGTAACTCACCTTATCCTCACATATCTTGAAATGATGCTCGCGCTCTGCTCGTTCAGCCTCAATTTCTGCCTGAGCCTCCGCTTTAGCTTCTTTCAATCGTCTTGCTTTACCTGAGATGACAGTTGAAAACTTCATGCTTAATATTCTTCAGCATGTTTTAGAAATGCAACAACACAGAGATGATGATAAATACAACATACTGCAAGTCGTACCTCAATGATATTATCAGACAGCAGGCTATAGCCTAGTACCACAGTAGTTCCTAGATTGAACCAGGAATCGTTATTCTTTTATGAAACATATTTGGTACAACATGCAAACTAAAAAATATGTCATCTGGATTCATAAAATTACAAAGGCAATTAAGGAGACAAGAAAGAGGAAGAAGATGAAATGAGAAGTGTAAAACATGATATATTCAAGCTGGACCACGTTTTTGTAACTTTAAAAAAAGAAACGACACAAGATTTCAGCATGAACACAATTTTTTTCATTGACGAGTTACGTATGGGAGCACCTCAAATCACTGCTTTATATAGTCTCTTAAAAACTACCCAAAAAGCTAATACACCCCAACAAAACTCGTCTTCCTCCTGCATCAAATTCTTCACAAGAAATCGGAATGGACTCACCAGCCTTGTGTACTTTTGTGTAGGGGATGCGCCACATCTTTTCACAGCTAATAATACTACTTGATCACCGAAACCTTGGTAGGTCGAGGAGTGTTCGAACCTGCGACCCTTCGGTTGAAAGTCCTTTCTAAACTACTGAGCCGCAACTCCACTTATATTTCTAGTTAGCCCAGAATAAGCAGAGAACGAGGAGTATGGAAGCCGCCAAGATGAAAGACGTACCCAAAATTACCACAACCGGTATTTTTTGCCGATCCTACTAAGGAAAACATCACGCTTATTAACATTCCCTTTCTCCTTAGGGTTATATGGTGCTGACATCTAATGCAGTTAATCCTTTGTCGGCTGATAAACAAATACAGTAAGTAAACGAGTAAACTATCAGCACTAGGCAATGAACCGCACCTATTGTGTTAGGGTTAATGGTACTATCTGGATCCCTAACGATTGGTAGGCGTGGTTTAGACTTATGACCCACTGGTTGAGAGTCCTCCTAGACAAAAGAGGAACAGTTGTACAAAGGGCTATCGAACACTGCTAAGAAAAAACCAGTATCTACGTTGTGGAGCAGCACAAACTGCATCAAAGCACTGTACAACCGATCTTTCACAAACGGAGTAACAGTGCGATGGTACCGAAGAACATACCAATTGGCTGATGGTAATTTCCACGTCATGTTTTGAATGCAACCGATACAACAATTTTTGCAGGATCTGTACCCAGCTTTTATTCCAGTTTATTTTGATATTCAGTTGCGATACTAACTACAATCCGCTTGGGTTATCGTGTGTAGTACAGTAATAGGATCATTGATGTTTTGACAGCTTTTAGTAACCAGAAATCATGTTAAGAACAGTGTTCTGTTTAAGATATTGATACCAATTTGAGTCAGAAGCCTATCAGTATTAGTTATGTGTAGAAAATTCTACCAGTGGGAAATAGGAATGGTAAAGAACTTGAAGTGTAAACATTGTAGACGTGTATTTTACTGCACGATAGCCGTAATTGTTATATTAGAAATCAAATAAATCTGAGTACCGAAATACCAATGTTACCACAATAATTTAGGTATTTACTGAAATATAAGATTGACCTACTACAAAATAAAATCTGACTAAAGTCCTGTCACTTTTAACTACAGCCGAATCTTGTGGTTAAACAGTACGCAAAGGCTTTTGAGAATCCATTTATGCCTCCGAAATAGATGAACAGACTACATTTGAGAGGAAGGGATCCTAGACAAAATCTAAGGAAAAATGAACGCAGTGTCAGACACTTAAAAGCAGTTTAAATCAATTGAATCTGCTCATCAGTTGATGTTCTCCGACCTCGGTATGAATACAGAGGAGCTACTGGGAAATCAACTCACATAAGTCAAAAAGACCGTTTCAAAGTAAAAGTATCCGGTTCCGAACCTTTGAAAGTAATTAGAAATTACTGTGTAGTCTGACTGGGTAGGCTATATATAAGGATGAAGCTATGGCTCACTGGTCTAGGCAACTGACTATCAACCAGTGGGTTACGAGTTTAAACTACTTTTCACCTAATGTATTATAGGCAGTCAAGTAGTATCGTCAGCTCTCACTATGTTGGTGACTCACTGTTTAATGAATAAACCTGCATGCGTCTGCTAAGTTAGATTGTGTTTTCGGAGTAGGAAACAAGCAATTCGTACTTAGGAGTTTTACCACCGTACGCTGTAGGATTCAAAAAATTTGGGAAGCTTTAGTTTCGTCTTGACAATGGCAAAAGTTTTTATCTCGATTGCTACTATACAACTAACTCACTGAGGACGGAGAGTATTCTACCACTTATGATATGCCAGTTGGAGCAATGTCCACAATCAGTACTATGAAAAACCGATTTCCATGTTTCTGGGTAAAAATTGCTGAGCTAAATTAGGTGGGTTTTACATTGTATTACATGGTGAAATTTGCATCCACTTATGTTTATTCAAGGTAAAGCTATATGCATTCTCCTAGACATTCATGAACCGATGTCAATCTCGCTTTTATTTGCCGATGACATAATAATCAGGGCAATCCAGTCTGTGCTTGAAGATAAAACGGACACGATCGAAAACACAACTTCTATGCTTGGAAGTTTATCCCTTCAAAGGTGCTGTAGACCGGATTATCAGCTACTAGGTTGCTGGTATTTCATTGATAAAAAAATGACTGTATAAATAATTTGGACAAAGGAAAGGTATGATGGTTAGAAACCACTGAAATTCTAATGCAGTGATAGCTTTGTAATGATCCCAAGGACTCAAGCAGAAGGCGCCTGATGCCTTAACCCTTAAGGTTTATTTGAAAAACTATTTCACGCCTGCGGCAAAGATAGACAGTCAAGCGTAAAAATCGGCCCAGACAACCATTGGCAGCAAGTCTCTATATTTTCCGTCTAAATAAAGATATGTGGTGAAGTTCCTTGTCGAAAACGTTTTTGGCATTATTAAGGCGCAATAACACCTTTCCTATAGGAATTGATTAGAACGATTCAATCTCATATTCACGTTGCAGAAACACTTCACAATCACGAAAATGGTGTGGGTATCGATTCATCTAATCTTCGTATATTCAATATGATTGGTTGCTTGAGATGCAGCTATCGTCATCACTTGAACACTACAAAGCAAGTTTCGCACCTGGTAAGTAAATATTTGGTAGCAGGTTATCTAAAATAATTACTTGTGATACTGCAATCAGTGAATACTCTAAGTAGGACTGTCAGACGTGTGAAGTAGGTAAGATTACTAAGCCGCTTATTGCAGAAATGACAAATTTTGGGACTGACAGAAAGGATTCTGTGACAAAGACGGAAGAATATGGACATTTAATGAACCAACCAGACGACAGTATCTTTTAAAGGTAAATAATAGCCCAGTGCGATAAAGTAGGTCAGTATTAGGTCACACTCAACCAGAAAGGTAGGGAAAATAGGTACAGACACTTTAGTCACTCCTAAAAACGGTTCAGGATCTGCTGATAACACCAACGTCATGCAGAAAATTACGTCCAATGTGTAGGACATTGTGTCTGAAGCATATCCAAAATCCAACACCGATAATACGAGTGTAGAAAACTGAGAGCTTCTGATCTCTCAAGCCCGGTTCTTGAGGCCTCAGAAAACAACCACAAGGCCCCAAGAGATTTAACAGCCACCACTGTGTAAACAAAACACAATAGTCTAAGTCCTTCTAACATATCAACCTACAAAAGTAAAGCTTAACTAGAATCTTACATACTGACCCTTAAAAACCATACATATCTAATTGTTAACGAGACATAAGAAATAACGCGAGCTGGAAGAAGCTTACGTCTTTTTGCCTCGTTAACTTTTTCGCTAGCACTCTTCTCTGCTTGTAAAAGAAGTTGAATACCATCATTCCTTGATGCCATTCCAAACGCCCAACCTTGGTATTTTGTCCTTCCATAGAAGTAGAGTATAATGACAAAACAAACATTCAATATCCAATAAGACTTTTAAAAGTTGTATAAACCAACTAATTCCCTCGCGCTCACTTCTGTACCTTGCAGAATGGTCTCAGGTCATCTTCAGCTTCTGTCACGGTCGATAAATCCAGTGGTCTGCGGTAGCTGTGGTAAACCTGATAGGTAATAGTATGTTTTGTAAATTTGTGGAGCAGTGTATTATATATCCTCGAACTGGGGTTTAGATATGTCCCTCAAATTTCATACCAACAGAAAGTCAATCGAATCGGTCTTTAAAAAATTAAGAGGGATGAGGAGACAAATATGAATTTGAGAAGAAAGGGGGAAACCTACTTGATTTCGGGGAAGGAAACGGTGATAAGGAGAATCTTAGTAGATGCAGTCAAACCACAGAAGAAGAAGAAGAAGAAGAAGGGGGAAAGTTGAGGTTATAAGAGGGCTTATGGAAATAAAAATCATTGGGTTAGTGGCCATATGGTAATCAGAGTGGTGAGTGTAAGCATGATTCTTTGATGGGCAAAAGATTTGAGAGATCCTTTTCCCTCTTCTCATGTATACTCCATCCTTCTACGTTTGTTAATTGCATGAAATAACGGGCGGTAGATACTTTTGTCCAAGCATTCTAACACTCAGTCAAGTAGCAGTAAATAAAACGTCAGAGTGAATCGGACCTTACTTTTGAACGTGGCACCCTTAGTAGCCCTTTATTATCCGATCACTGTATATCTGTGTAGGGGTCGGGATTCTTCTCGAAGGGATTTACCGAGGAAGCTGCTACCACTAGTCCCCCTAACAAGTCCCATTAGTCGTAGTATCTGTGATGGGTTGTATTAAGTTCCAGTAATTCCTCCCGATGTATTGCGCAAACGCATCACACTTATCAAGTGGCCACCGTCTTCTTATTACGTTGTGCAAATTCACCAAAGGGACTAATTGCTTCAAGTTGACTAGCCTGTGGGTGAATCTTAGCTCCATTTGTAGTCTGTTCGGCAGAGGCTTTTGAGTGCTCTCCTGATGAGGCCTTATATAATCAGTCCTAGAAGGAACAACGAGGTCACAAGAACACACCTGTCAAGTCCTTGTTCTAGATACGATACTCTGATATAAGATTTCTCCTTTTCCTACCACATGACGATGCTAAAAGGTTCAGAATCTCCAACTACTCTTCATAGGAGGGTGAGAGTTTCCCCTCAGCAATATAGCATAATCTTTCTTACTTGTTGTGGAGTTTCTGCTTTTTACTTGAAGCAGAGGCAGGCTACCCGTGTACAGCATCCTGAATAATTTCATTTCTTGAAATGGTGCTAACCATGATTAGGTCCTAACCTTATCTGGTTAGCTAGTGCACTAGTTACTAGCTGGTCCCAAGCCCGGATAAAGGGGGAAGGTTGGGCATAGGGGTAGAAATCCTACCTCGTTAAGCCAATCCACTCCCTAAGGAAACCTCTAAGCGCAAAGAACTTATGAGGAATGGAATTAAACCTATTCCTCACTGGAATTGGAGAGGTGAAATGGCGCCAGTTGGTGAAAGCCCTTAGGGAACCAGTCGGCCGACGCGTTTTCTCTCTCTCTCTCTCTCGATGAAAGCGAGGGTAAATATGGGGACATGGAATGTCCGCATAGTGTTTGAACCTAGCAAGGTTATCCAGACTCCAAAAGAGGTGAGGAAGTACGGCATGGAATTGCTTGGAATCTGTGAAAGCAGATGGAATGCAAGTGGACTTTCCAAACTGTCAACTCCGATATTGTCACTCAGACGACATCCACGAGCGCACCGACTTTTAGAGCGAATATCATGATGTCTCCCTCCTAGGAGAATAGAAGGTTTTCATGCAGTGGGAACGAATTCCGTCCAGGATCATCACAGCAAGATTCAAATCAAAAGGAAATGAAGTCACAGTCATTCAAGGCTATGCGCCAACAAATGATGAACATTAAGAGAAGGCGGAATTCTACAGACAACTGCAATCATCATTGGACAAGACCCCATCTCAGTTGGCGACATCAAAATTCTAATGGGTGGAGTGGCACGAATGTCAAATCCGGAGCGGACAACACAGGAAGGGAACTCATCCTGGGTTGAGGAGCACTTAGTGAAATGATGAATGAGAATTGAGAACTGTTTGCAGACTTCTGCTCATTCAACAATTTGGTGATTGGAAGTACTGCGTAGAAACACAAGGATATTCACAAGGTAGTGACATGGATTTCACTAGACATACCAGGACACACTAAAGATCAGACTGACTTCATCTCATTGTGAGAAAGTGGAGATGCAGTTTCCTGGACACAACATCAGGTCAAGAAGGGTATGCAGATGTAGGTTCACACCACTCACTATCCAGTACAAGCAAACTTCCAAATCAAGTTGAAAGTCTTCAATTCAAAAAAGCTGATGATAGACCACACACAGTTCAAGTTCAACACCCAGAACAGAAACTGAACTGAAGGACGAAACTACAAGGGACATCTTCACGGCAGCCAAAATGGGATATATCGAGCAACATCCCTGAAGAAACCTGTGTGGATGAACACTGGAAGTCTTTGAAAGCTATGTGGAAGGAACCTGCATAACCGTGTTAGGAAATAAGAAGAAAGAAGACAATGAATGGATTTCGATGGACACATGGAAGCTCATAGAGGTGGGAGAGGAGGATGGTGAAGCAGAAGATGAACCAGTGCAAGGATGAACAACGGGAAGAGGAACTGAGTACAATGTATAAAACACTACACTGGACAGAGAAGTGAAGAAGAGTGCGCGGAAAGACAAAAGACACTTCCACAACACACTGGCAAGTGAAGCAGAACAGGCTGCAGGTGGGAGAGATAGAGACCTGACAACATTATATCAAATAACCAGGTTACCTGCTGTTTGGGAAGAGATCAACACACATGAAACCAGTAAAAGATGAAGGAAATTTAATTACCAAAGAAGAGAAACAGAAGAAATGATGGGCCGGCCACTTCAAGAAGCTCTTGAATCGACCACCACCTGCAACTCGTCCACAAATACCACCTGCAGCCCAGCCGCTGAACTACAAGTGAACACAAATCCCCCAACAAAAGTCGAAGTCCTGAGCGCCATAAAGCTACTGAAATGAGGGAAAGCAGCAGGACTAGATGGAATCCCACCAGAAGCACTGAGAACAGACGCAGAGACAACAGCGGACATGCTCACACCACACAACTATTGCAGAAGGTCTGGAAGGAAGGGAAGGTACCTGGCTGTCGATTGGAAGAAGGGCTATCTTGTCAAACTCCCGAAGAAGGGAGACCTCAGTGTTTGCAAGAACTGGCGCGGAACCACGCTCCTATCCACCCAGAGCAAGCAGAATATTAAGCCACATCATCCTCGAGACACTAAAAGATGCACTGGATTCAAAACTACGACCGGAACAGGATGGCTGGCTGGCTGTATTCAGGAAATACAAATCATTTGTGGACCAAATTGCAACGCCACACTACCCATCATCATAGAACAGAGTATGGAATGGCAGTCAACTGGATCTCTACTTCAACTTCATCGACTTCGAGAAGGCCCTTGACGACGCCGACGGAGAAGTAATTATGCGGGCAGTTGCTCCAACACCAAAGTGTCACAAATTTTTATCAGCCTCATCCAACAGCTATGTGGGAACGCCATACGCCGAGTGATGCATAATGGGAAGCCCAGTTACGCCTTTGAAGTGAAGATGGGAGTGAGACAAGGCTACCTACTGTCACCCATGATCCTCCTAATTGTGGTGGACTGGACCGTGCAGCAAACTGTGAGGAGCAAGAAGGCAATCGTGCGCCGGCTGGACCGATGAAAAGATCCTAGATGATTTGAATTTTACCGATGACTTGTGTCTGATGTTGCACAAACTCGAAGATCTACAGGCGTGAACTAACAGGTTGACAGAACAGATAGGATGACGTGGCTTCAAGTGAACGTAGGGAAGATAGAGCTGATGAAGATACCGAACCAACAACAGCATCAACAGCAAGCACCAATCACCGTTAACGTGAAAAACCCAAGGGAAGTTGTCTCTTTCACCTATCTAGATAGCATCGTTTCAACTACAGGTGGCACAAACGAGGATGCCAAAAACAGGATCGGAAAAGCAAGATAGGCTTTCACTAATCTGAAATCAGTGTGGAGATATGCTGCACTCATCACAAAGAACAAGGTCAGGATTTTCAACACCAACGTTAAGTCAGTGCTTCTGTATGGCTCAGAAACTTGGCGTGTCACGAAAGGGATTTCCAACAAACTACAGACATTCATCAACAACTGCCCACGCTGGCTCGATACTGAAGATCAGATGGCCAGAAAGTATAAGCAACCAGAAACTTTGGAAACGGACGAACCAAGAACCTATCACTGAACAAATATGCACTGGAAGGAAGTGGAGATGGATTGGGCATACACTAAGAAAGCCGACTGCGGATATCACGCGTCAGGCCAGGCCCTCGAGTGGAATTCAAAATGGGAAACAACGAGTTGGGTGTCGCAGTTGAGGATGACACGGAGGAGATCATGTGAAGAGGAAATGAAGGCTTCTGGGCAGTCGTGGTGCCAGGTTTTGAAGACTGCAGAGAAGAGGGTGTAATGGAGGGGTGCTACTGAAGCCCTATGTTCCACTGGGAACCCAAGGGAAAAATAACGAAAATAATAATGATGATTAGGTCTTTTTTTTCTCGACCATTAAATTAGGAAAGGAGACTCGCCTTCTGAAGTTGTTCTCCTTCGGTCATGTATGAATTTTAGACCTTGAATTCTTTCCGTGTGGCCTCAGTCGCCGAATAAATGGGCACTTGCAGCCCGTTATCAGTTTTTCAGCTTTGATGTAACTAAGAATCAGTATAAGGTGACAAACGTTTTGCCTGCGATCCCTGTTGGAGCCCGAAGTATTGCCCAAAGCGCCCCGAAACTCTAAGCCGAAGTTAATGAACACCGTATTTCCGTCTGAAAATCCTGAGTTACCGAAAATAATAATAATTTTTCCGTGAATTTACAGGCGCGCATCCTTTTTGCAGATACGGTTATAACTTTTGGCGGTGAAAAATCTTCAGTAGTGTTTTTTACCATCCGGTCGCCATTGTCCTAACTCAGGGTAGGCAAGCAACAGCTCTTTGGCAGTTGCCATCGATCGGCCTCATGTGCACAGGAGCCCGCCTACCTGCGTCGATGGAACCCGAACGTTCATCTGAACAGATGAACACACTGTCTTAGTCTGTCTGAAGTTTGCGTACATCATCACTACCCTTAAGTTATCAGATGATTCTGATGCCATTAACCCGCAAAATTATACGAAATCTTGTGATTTCCAGGAGTCAGTCTACGCACACCATATATAATATAGGACTTCAGGCTGCGCATGGGGTGCGCCGGCCTATGCTAACTCCCAGGAGGAGAAATAGGAAATGATCCTTCCACCAGGTCTTCTGTCGACAAGCAGCTCTCCGATTTTTAAAGGTAGATCACCAGGGGTCTTGAAAATTCCAGTTTCATAAGCGGTTTAACGCAGAGTACCGTGTCACAGGCTCTGCTGAAGTTCGTGAAAATGACATCTGTAAGCTTTCTGTCGTCTTCAGTCTCATCTTCACTCCGAGGTTTATCGGGCATGATAAGCTTCTTCGAAAACCGTGCTGTAGGTGTCACAACGCGGTTTCGCTTCCCTGCTTACGGTTGTTAATATTTTTGTTTCAACATAGTTGAGGCTTATCCGTCTATGATCTGACGCCTTCTTTACACAGCTTTTTCATGAAGAGATATTACTTTGGCATTCTGTTCTTACAAGGCTTTATCTTGACTGGGAGACAGCTCAAACGTCTCAATAGTCTTGTGGGTAGCTCATCTTGTCCCTTTGATTTTCACATTTTCGAAATACCTGCTGTCACAAATATGTGGTGGCGTTTGATTTGGGCGCTGTTGCCGTTACTGTTGGAATCGCGCCTTTTCGAAGTTTGAAACAAATGAAACAACCTATCTGGCATTCGATCCTGAAGATGCAGGGTTATACATATAAAACATGATGCATATCACGCATATAGCCTCAACGGCATGAAACATGAAACATCGCTGGCGGGGGAGGATTTGGGCGTTTCAATACACAACAACTAAAATTTCTGCTCCAACTTTGAGAAAAACGTATTTCCTGGAATTTCGGTGTCAGTAGCCCTTGGACGAAGCTAACGTACCTTGGGAGCCATCTGTATTTTACCAGCAGGTTATTTCATGGCTCTCCTATCATCCGACAGTTTTCTGTCCTCTCTACAGAATTAAGCAGTGGTGATCAGAAATTCTCTGATGACGAAAGCAGAGGGGTAGCTAGCGTCTACGTCTTCCCGGGACCGTTCCACTGAGATGAGCAGTGAGATATTTAGACTGATAATTTTAAATACATTACGTGATGGTTTATGTGTGTACTCAAAGCCATCGTGCTCCATGAATGTTAGGATGGAAAGATTTTTTCTGGGCCGATTTCACCGTTGTTATGAGGTTCTTTATCGTGCATTGAGAGGGACTTTACCTCCCAGATTTCCGTGATCATGGAGATCCATGAATAGTTTGGCGCCTGATAGTGCATTGAGAGCTGCGGGGAAAGGGAGTTGCGTTGAATTTCTGTGACGAATTGTACGATCACAGTACTCCCATGCCTCTCCACATAGGTCAATTATCTTCTTTTAACAGCATCTAAAAGACTCGTCAGTTGGATGCGCCTGCCTCCCAGCAAGTGATGTTGCTCCCACCGGGATTCGAGTTCTAGACCGATCGCTTCAAACGCCAGAGAGACATCCGCTGGACGACCAAGCTACGACAGCCACTTCTTGTGCGTCTGAAGAGATAGGTTTCGAGCTCGGATCCCGGTGAGAACAACGTTACTTGGTGGGGGAGAGGTACGTCCAGCTGACGATTCACAAATAGAACGAAATGTGCATACCGGACTCCACTGCTGGCCACGGTCAATCATCATTAGACAATTAAAAACATGGGGAATATACGGGCATCCGCACACGAGCTCATATGTCAATGGAGATAGACTAATAAGGCATAATACAAGCAACGCGGTATGCTTCAATGTGAATTCTATGTGCAAAACTCCATCACCATTAGATGATAGTCCTTCAAATGTTTATTTCTTTATGCAGGAACAACTAATTCTGATGGATTACATCTGTAAGGTCACACTCCCAGTGGGAAATATGAAGACCCATATACCCAGGTGGATTATATGGTTGTGCCAACACTTACTGTTACCTGAAATCGATGAAGTAAGTTTTTGTTGATCAAAGATAATATAAACATGTTAACTGATGTGAAACTAAACGTTTATCTGACGAAACACGGAACTATACCACCAGGTTAACCATCCAGGTCACATGTAACGCAAACGTCGAATACTGTACGATTTCGGTATCACTTTATTGTGTGGAACGAATGGTGAGTGAAGACAACCGAGACTCACAAACAACCTGAATGCACTGTGAAGTGATATTTTTCTGTTCTTTTCCTAACCTGTAGTCACTTTTATTATCGTGACAAACCGTGACGCAATACCTTCTGTACCATTCAGGACAGCTCAACTACTGAAGATTTCTTTACCATTATCAATTTGATGGTGCCTGCAAACTGGCTTCTCTCATGTTACACTTTTAATTTGAGAATAAAATATTTATTCATCAGTTGTTTGTGTTGTTTCTTGCACTATTAGCTATCCCCAGTTGGTGCGATGCTTACCTTTTCACCGCGTTCGTAAGGTGTTTTCAGAACACCTTTCGGAGCCCAGCTGATGATGAAGGATGGTGGTCCTGAGACAGGTAAGCCCAGCCTAAAAATCAAGGATATGGGCGATAACCACACTGACCAAAGTCAAGCAAGTAACTCGGGACGTATGTGCCACAGACGCCCTCAAACTTGAAAGCGCGCCCTTCGCTGATGTTTATGCTCCACACATCGGTCCCCCATCAGTTTGTTTAGCCCACTGCCTTTTTTCACATGGCTGGCAGATGAGTTTTGTGCGCCTCTTAATGTTAGAGGGGTCAGCGAGATTGTCCCCAAGTACTCAACTGGCTGCTCCTTTCGTAGGATCAATAATGACGAGTTCTTTCGGTTCTGCTTGCTGTTTTCGGCCTCGACGGATTCTTTCTTTCTTAACTTAGTTTCAAGGTATGACAATGCTTTGGTCAGACGCAGTTATGTGACCAAGATTACGGACTTCTTTTCATCAGAGTGGTCAATATCTGGTCGCTCAAACTTGTGAAGTCCTACCATTGAGGTGGAAAAAGCAATCAGGGTGTTTCATGAGCGAGACTTATGGGTGGCAACAGTTATGTCACCGCAGTTCCAAGTTTCAGTGCTCAAAGAAGCCGACGGTTGTACAGGATATCTGAATGAACTATCTGCGGAGTGCAGTGAAGCTTGGGTCCGATCGCTAAAAAATAAATCGTCACCTGTCTATGAGTATATGCTGAATGAAGAGGTATTCACTACAAGTGTAACTAATAATAATAATGATAATAATAATTTATTCCTGAAGTAAACGAATCAGATCAAGTATCAAACATAAACATGGAGCGCAGCGCCAAATCATCAGGTTTATGAAACGGATATGCAAAGAACATAAAGTTGTATTGCATGTTACGCGTTTTCATCTCGTGTATAACTTACTTTCCCAGACACCTGGGGGAACTGAAATGAAGATGAGTATATCGTATACACATGATACGGACGAGACTTTAAAAACCATTGTCCAGCGCCTGTGCCTCGGCCTGGCCAACTAGCATTCAATTCATCACTGTTCCGATGAGGTTGCAAACCGCATTATGAAAATACATATGGCCGTACTTCAGTGAGGTAAGTTCTGTGACTTCTGGTAAATTTGTTAGCACATATGAGCCTTCCCCAGTGGTTTACACGCCGGAAAAAGTGTAGGTAATGCGAACACCACTTCTAATTAGTCTCCCTTTGAAACTTTCAAACGTGGTCAAGGAGGTGCAGTGTCAAAGTACTCAGCTTTCTGCGAGGTACGCTTAAGGCCTAATCTGCTGGTTGAGCTGACGAAATCGACGTGCTCTTACACTATTGTCACACGCTGAAAAGAGGTCGGTAACAATCGGTTTTAGAGTGTCCCATGTCTTACATCACAGACCTAAGAATACTTATGACAGGACACCTTAATGTGGGGACCGCTATGCCACGATAAGAATTTTACGCGTATTCCTTGGCACTTTGATTTCCACATACTTGTAAATGAAAACCTTTATTTTTCGACTCAGCCGAAAGCTGTGCGAAAAGCCACCTCACAAAACCACCATCACTGCACGTCTGTGTGGAGTACGGCCTCGTCGCATGTGATTAAGCCAACCAAGTAAGTGAATGCACACTACCTACTTCGTAGACTGAGTTACTGTCAAGCATGCTATTCCTTAGAGTTAACTCGTAAGTGATATCAAACGCTCAGGATCAGCGTTTTTAATTTACGTGAGCCTTTAATAATAATAATAATAATAATAATAATAATATATTTCATGCAACAAAGGTTACATGAATACAAACCAGTTTACAGGTTTGATCACTTTGGTAATGAGAGATGACTATTATATACAATGTTATGCTATACATTAGATGCTTTGATTTATGGCATATAGGAGGCATGTTGAAGCAGGCTCAGTTCGAATTTGAAGATTATCCGGTCATCGTTTGAATCATCCAATATTCTTGAAGGTGAGGCCGCATCACTTTCATGACCTTGGGGTGTGCGCGTTCGTCATCAGGTTTCGGTGCCAATACACCAGTTGGAATCCTGCCAGTACCATAATTATATCAGATGACCGGGACCATAGCAAATATGTATTACAGAATGTGGTGTTAATCGGTTCTTCACAGTTTTCGAGCTCCACTCAAGCTCCCTAGTCCTCAACTATGATCCTCTTCGTCGTTCACTTCTCTGAAATATTTGTAGGATGTTGGTCGTGAAAAACTAGTGCTCAGAAAAAAACGCTGTACAGAATATATTAATGAAGTGAGTGCAACTGCACTCATTATTGCCTACGAAAGCATTATTAGACTTGATACACGGCCAAAGCTGTATTTTTCACTCAGTTTTAGTTATCAGAAAGAATTCTACTTATTTCAACACTATACAGAACATCAGATGTTAATAATTAGGGGCGTTACATATATACAATACATACTCCTTTTTACGGTCACACTGACGTTTACCTACTATTCTGTGAGCCTAACTGATAGTGGTGGGTGAAAACAAACGCCACGCATGTGGTTAAATGTGAGACTTCACCTTATATGCACGCCCTTTACGATATTCCAATAGTTCACAATGGCAGTGAGTAGCGAAAGCACTTCTACGAATAGTGTCGGTTACTTTATAACCAGTGTTTTATTCTGGAAAACCACCAAGTGGAAGTTTCTAAAATTGACCTAACTCTGTCGAATAGGCATTATATTTAGCAACAGTTTGCTTCCCACGGAGCAATAGTTACGTGAATCCGAACCTTACTTTGCAAAAATGTTCAATGTCTTACCTACTGTAATGTTATTTGAAGTAACAAGGGAATTTGGGCCGGCAAGTGTTAGACCTTCAGGGAAACTGTTCAGTTAGCATGCAAAGTTTCCAAAAGTCCAGTCAACCATTTTCTTCCCTTCCTCTCTGATGAGAGTGGTTTGTATCTCTTGTAGTCCCTTGCCAAATATGACGCTCAGTCCCGAAGACCACAGCGCGCAGCGGGTGTAATGTGTCGAGGAAGATTGGACCTGACCTGTGGAATCAAGGCGAGGTCGATAGTTTAAAACTATGCAGCTTGTCGATAACCTGGAAAAACAATAGAACAGACAGAAGTGCTTATACTGTACCCAATTTCCTGCGTGACTTTCTGTATGACGGAGGCCAGAGTTAGAATAGATGGGATATTATCCAAGTAGCAGCTTTAATGGACTGAAGCCAAAGGGTCAGAATTCGAGGAGTACCGCCTAACCAGAAACCAGCTACCAATGGGGTTCCACGGGGAGGTGCTGGGGTCCCTTTTTCCCTACCTTTTCTACTGTGAAGTACCTGGTATACTTAAGTGAGCACCCTTATCATTGCAGATGACATCAGGTCTTGAAGGACTGCTGACAGTAGTAACCATGGGATACCACTAGAGAATGGATTACGTGAGTTAAAGGAATGGGTCAAAAGCTGGAAACCTAGGAATCGGCTGTTGCAAACTGCAGTGATGCAAGTTGGTCGATAATCGTGCTATCACACCCACTTAATGAGTCAGTATCTCCTTGCCTCAGGAAACAAAATCTTTGTGTCGCTATCGCCCGTAACTTGGAGGGTTGCCGCCCTTGTGTTCATTACAGAAAGGCAAACAACATGGCGATGAGCGGATATCCCTTGACAAGAGCATGGCGTGAGTACCTAGTCAGCTGACTAACGCTGGGAGGCGGTAAGGAGTATCATTATGGAGGTTGTCTGTGAAGACGTCTCAGTAGTCGCCAAAGTGCTAAAGGGTAGAATCTAACAGGAGCGTTCTCTGAACACTGACGTATCTTCCACCGTCCCTATTCTTCTCGGAAGTATTCCCAGAGGTTTGGTTCTTTATCACTGACCTATTAAGCGCGTTTCACGTCCCCCGTGTTTTGCCCATGCTTTTGGACTTTATCAATCCGGCTACTGTCTACTTACAATTTTCACCTGCAAACTGAAGCATCTACATGTATACGTTATCTGCTAACTGTTGCTGTCATCTCCGCAACTATTGCTGGCATATCTCGGTGGTTTTCATCGTTATGTGAATTCTGGGACAATAGGCTGAACTTTAGTGCACTTCGCTATTTGACGGAAAGCTGCAGCATTTAGCTGCTTTATATACCAATTTACTGCTTAAGCTGAGGTTGAAAAATAGCCAGTAACTTTAACCTGTGTTGCAGCCGTGTTTGTAGTCCTGCCATTTTATTCTCAGACAGCAGATTTTTATTGTTATTTGGTGCCTGTACCTTGTAACTTTGGCACAAGTAACGTTATCATTGCCGCAAATAGAGCAATCCGTAAATCCAAAAGACCAAACTTTTCGAATCCGTCGCTATTTTTTTGGAAATAATGCATTTACTAGCGGTCCATCCATCGATCTGACAGACGTCACGACTGACCTATGTAAAGATGTTATTGCAAACAAGCGTTATTTCTTGGATGGCATTAATACACTCGCCGAGCTGCGGCGTAAACTACGTTGTCCTACACCTATTTGCCCACTGAATTGTGCAGCAGACCTATTTGTAGACATTCCTATCAAAGAAGTCCTATCAGTGAAGTTTGTGGCCACTGAAGCCATCAAAACGACCGAATTCCTTACACAACTCTACCGTCTCAATGTCGTTGAAATGTTTCCATTAAAATGTGTTAGAAATGATTTCCCCCAAGCCTGTAGTTTGCAGGAGTCGGTTTGCGCAGCCCGGCCCCTTCGGATGAGGACTAGTAAACACCCCTGTCCGATATCATTCCAGTTTAATTTACTCTCTGGCAAGAGATACTTCTGTGGTTCACAGAAATCTGTAAGACTTAAAACTATATGAGAATGTTAGCGTGCCTTCAGATCTTACCCACTGTCAACGACGCACGCGCGGATCGAAACCTTAGAAGTCCCACTGGAAGCTTCATCCAAAACAATGGCCACCCGAGGCATACTGGCGCCAGAGTATCAGCTCACCGCACCAGACAGCAATGTAAATGCAGGCCAAACAGAGCTGACCAAGCATACCGCTGCAAGTACATCAGTTACCACCGTTTCTCCTACCAACAGGATAGTGACCGTCGAACTGAAGGTGAAACCGCCAGCTATGCAGATTTGTTCGCAGATGCTGCTGATTCCGACGACAACAGTAATGACATATGACATAATGGCACTTGACACTGACAAAACTGAAACCCCGATTAGCTATATCGCTGATAAGCTTTTACCACCCTTAAACCCCTCACCCACGATGATGACCAACAGGTGTACTGACAATGCACGGTTTCAAAGTGGCATGTTTTGGAGATCTAAGCTTAATATCCTAGTTTGGGCTTACCGCCAAAGCCCATGGCGCAGAAAAGAACCAGTCATTCTTGAAATGGTTGCTTTCAGTCTGAGGTACATCTGCAATTTCAATATAACCTGTTATCTTTAAAAGTACCACGGATCTACTACAAATCATGATTTGATACTTTTGAAAAACTCTTTGACAATGCCTAACTCAAGGAAATTTGGGGAAAATATGCAGTGGAAAGCGGCGACTTGTCTCGGTCACGTTAGCTTGGTTCCGTTAGACTGTTTGGAGCGTCCAGGCCGTGGTTGGATTTTTGTCGTTACAGTAGTTAACACCCTGAGGTTACTACGCCTGTCAGCTGCAAGATATGAATCTCATTATCAATTCTGGACACAAAAGGTAACATGTCAACGGATTCACTTCCGGGTGCACGGCAAGTCTCTTTGATGGTATTTCGCGTCGTGGCTCTAAGAGTGATAATAACAATATACTTCATATAACATAAGTTTCACGGATACAAACCAGTTACAGGTTTGATCATTTTGGTAATGAGAAATGGCCATTATGTAAAATGTTAAGCTACACATTAGATACCGTTATTCAGGGCACATAAGAAATGCGCCTAGAGTAAGAACGTTAACGCTTCGCAGACAGCAAAGAATAAAACAGATAAACACCAACATAGTTTTTCACCATACTGAAGCAAGCTCAGATCGAAAACAGGAACTATTCGGCTATTGTTTAAATCCCCCAATATTCTTGGGGGTAGGGCGGGTAGTACAGCTGTGACCTTGAAGTGTGTGCGTTCGTCATAATTCACACTGACATGCGACTCCCAGGATTCCATATGGATGCAGGACTGGTTAGGTAGGCCTGAAAAAGGAATAAACAAAGCTACAGGCAGGCGAAATTCGAAACAGGAGCACAAAAATACTGCGCAGAAGTAGATCAACCATGATACATCTGGATGGGTTATTTGTACTAACTACAAAGTTACTTGAAAGGGTATGCAAAACCAATGTTTAGAGGTAAGCTTATATAGCAGAAGATAAAGGTGCGCAAGAAAGTAGTGAAAATCAATCTGAAGCCGAAGATATCACTAAGAAATAGGGAGATTGGAGGATTTTGTGCCGGGTATTCGCTTGTGTTATAAACCTATGTACAAAAGCCCAATGAAGTTATAAACATTAAAATAGAACTCATGGTTTTTATATAGTCATGGGGGGATGATCATGGTGTTGCCCGTTGAGTGTTACCATATCGGGGCCACAGAAACAATATGGTGGTACAGAGTGCTCACATGTAAGTACTGATAACAAGGGGCAAATAATATAACACGTTGCATGCTAAAAAAGACCCACCGACAAACAGTTCATTTATCAGTCAGGGGTAGCGAGATTATTTTAAGGGAAGAACTTTAAAGAATAGGCGTTTAGTCGAGAGATCAGTTAGTTTATTTATTAAACGGAGTTTGCATCAGAGCAGCTACAGAGTTCGCTGTTGCCAATCGTATCGCACTCCGCTCCCCGTCCACTCTTGGTCAGTTTTCTCTTTTTAATTGAATTCTATCTTAACCTATGCCTTTGGTTTTCGGTATTGTATACTTTTGTCATTGCTATTGATCGCCATTGAGTCCAGTATCAGTAGCGCTATTGAACATGGTATTACCGTTTGTGATTTGGTTAGAATCCTTAGGTAGGAGGGGTTCACCAAGTAATCATTGAAACTGGCCGAGAGATCGACATGCTCGTACAGGAGCCAGAAGTTTGCTCCAAAATATACTGTAGTGCGCTACGATGAACCTACATCGAAGTTTTGAACGACACTTATTGATTGGGATGGTGTGCTCGCTATCACGCAGACTATATGCCGGTGTTGATTTGAAAGTAATAGCACATTTTGTTTTAGTTTCCAAATAAAAGAAGAAAAAGAAAGGTCAGGTTAAGCCTCAGGCATCTCAGCCAGAGTGATTCTAGTCCTAGGTTTCGCATCTTGCTTCGTATGTAAGTCCTTCGTTTTGCATCAGTTGGCGCCGTGTAGAGTTCCGTTGGATGTTCTCTACCCGAATTCTATCAGATACTTTCATGTCACCACACGCAACCGTGCGATACCCTAATATTGGGTGAACCATAGCCTTGTATAGTGTGAGTTTTGCCTCAGGTGTGAGCACGTTTCTGTGAAGAAGACCCGTGAGTCTTCTGCCTTTGGAAACTGTTGAATCTGCATACTCCGTAAAAGTCAGACTCCTGGAGTAAACGATTCCGAGGTCTTTCACAGTGCGATATCACTCCAGTGTAGTGTTACATTTGGGTGAGATTTATTGAAATGGGGGATGTCACTCTTATTCGGGCTTAAAGGGAGCTGTGGGTCACGCATCATGTGAATATTCTCTTCAGTCCTTCTTGAATTTGAGAGAAACCTTTTGCTTGTGCCGCACTAGAAGAGCTGTAGACTATCTGCAAGCCGCCTTCGAAAAGGTAAGGTATGCCACTTTGGATAGCGCTGCGGATATTGTTTACATAGATTATGAAAGATAACGGTCCTAGCACACTACCTGGACAATGCCGCTTTGTATAGGCCTAGGGGAGGAGTAGCAATTACTGAATTTTACTACTTGAAAGCAACGCTCTAAAGACGTTCTAAGCCAGGAAGGTAACGGACCTTGCAGACCACATGATCGCAACTTAGTGACCAGGAGTTTGTGAGGCACCTTATCGAATGCTTGCTTGAAGCCCAAGAAGAGCGTGGTTACAAACAAGCCTTGGTCACGCTTGCTCGCAACATGGTCTAGATAGTCGAGATAGCTGGTAGCGCATGACCGGCCTTTCAAGAATCCATGTTGCGCTGGTGAGAGTGATTGGTTCGTCGTTATTCAGTAGAAGACTTCCTTCGCAGTCACCTTTTCCATAGTCCTGGACAATACTGACGTGATGTTTATAGGTCGGTAGTTTTCTATATCAGATGTTGGTTCACATCTATGCTTGAGACATATAATATGAAAGTTTCCATTCCTCAGGGTATTTGCCACTGGAGAGGAACGTATTAAAGAGCTTCAAGAGAATCAGCGGTACATCTTCGTCACCTCTTTTTAGCAAGATGGTTTGAATTCCATCAGGTCCAGCACTGCATGAGGTTCGAAGTGACGCCATAGCTACAGAAATATTTTGTTGAGTGAAGAGCACAGTGCTTATCGAGTGAGTTGATGTTGACGGCCCACCAACGGCTTTTGTTTCATCCTCGTGTGTAAAAACTCTGTTTTTCTTAATTTCTCTTTGAAGCGATGGAACAATATAGTCTTGAGCTGTGCCTATATATTCATAAAACAGATCACAGAGTTCTTTGGCTGAACTGTTGGTAAGGTAGGGGCTCCAATCTGGGCAGCGCAGAAACGATTGTGGTTCTTCCTATTTGGCATACTTGTTGTTTCGAGTTAGAGCTGTTCCTGACTTTGGGCTAATTTTGTGCCCGATACGTTGAAGTATTCATATACTATCTTGTGATCGCTACCTGGAAATTGTGTACCTACTTGGGGTTTTGTGGGTGTGGTTAAGTTTGTGAAGATTAAGTCCAGAACACTATTGTACCTGGTAGGGTGTTCCACATGTTGTTGCCAACCTCTGTTTCACGAATGATTGTAAACTTATCAAAGTGCTTTGGATAGCTGCTTGGTTGCCACGTTATATCTGTTATGTTAAAATCACCACATACAATTTTCGCTGTGTATTAGCGATGCCACACAAGCGAACACGCTTGTTATCTTCTTGTCGTGTTAGACTGAGGGGCAAGGGGTCGGTGAATGCGTCTTATTGGGAGGGATGTGGAGCAAGTAAGTTTGGCGATAACCTATACTCTGTCGTCAATCTCGTTGAGCTCAGAGGTTGGGCTCTGAGTAGCAATGACGTTGGACTTCATGTAGAAAATGCACCCTCCTCCCTCACTATGTGGTCCATCCCTCCTGAACAATGAACAGTTGTCGACGGAGATCTCTGTGTCACAAATATCAGAGGCACACCATGCTTCTGTGACCATTATCACAGACGGATCACATATCAGAGATAACAGTATAAACTTTCATTTTGTTGCGTATAGGGCTGGCATTAATCAGGCGAAACGAGAGCTAGTTAAAAGCGCAAAAGTGTTCGGATATATCTCGAAAAAGTCAGCGCTTCTGTACATTCCTTGTGGGTCCTTTGTGTGTATCGTGCTAGCGATGTCATGACCTTTTGTACAGGGTGATGATTCGGTACTATTTGCCTGGAGCGGAGAGAGGCATTCACCACATTGTGATTGGTATACAGACTGTTGGTCAAGATAGAGAGCAGACGATCCAATAGCATTTGAATCACCTGCATTACCGGTGGCGTTGCAGCTGTAGGCTGTCCGAAAAAACCCTTTTCGTAAGAAGTAAAGGGGACTGATTGTATGGCATACCTGTCCTCTGGCTGTCGCATACATTATGATCATATCAAACTTCACATTTACCAGGTTTTTCTTCAGGGGACCTATTTTAAGTTTGTCCCGGGTGGCATATGACCCACGTTCTGCGCCATATGGGTGAAGCGGAGAGCATAGTCTGTGACCACCATTCGGCTCGCTATCCAATAACTGTGACCGTTGAGGGGTCTGGCCGTGGTGTGTCTGCTAGTGACCGCAGAAATGCTAATAAATGTGGATCGCCTGGACAGTAGTTATTTGGCTTGGCCATAGGATGAACTGAGAAATGACGTTTGGCATTTTCTTTAGTGTGGCTTTGTGAGGGTGCAATGGTCTTTTGGCTATTCGTATTGCCTTTTTGCCTGTTGGCTTGGCTGCTCAATTGAATTTTTGGAAATTTGATTAACCTGGGTGGGTGCGTGGTGGAGTTTGTATAAGAGTGTCTAGTGCTATCTGTACTCTTTATCATCTGCCCATCTGATGAACATGAGTTATGCACTGGTTGATGTGGGAGTAGATTAGATTGTTTATGTGCTAGGCTTCAGGACGGTCCCATGGTAGCAGGGAGCTTGTGGCCGGCTCTGGGTATGTTTATAGGCTGAGTAACGCGTGGTGACGGCATAGTAATGTCTTCAGTATTTTGTTGGATCGATGTCGTAGCACTTGGTTTGGCGGTGACTTGTGAGACGGGGTAAGGTGGGGACTGGCTTTCCACTTCTGTGGACAGTGAGATCGCTTTTGAGAGATCGTGTGCCCGTCTTCGAGTGCAGTTCGATGATTTGTCCGGGCCTAACGTCTTGTCATCGCCTCTACTATGTCTGTGTATGACTTCCGCCTTCGACACACAACTGAACGTATCATCATCCGACGGAAATTGTAAACTGCCCAAACAACATTCGACACTACTAAATTCAGTAAATTTACCTGAAATAAAGGTAACCCCCGCTAAGGTCCTCGAAAAGCTGCCGAATGTCCGTGTAGGGAAATCACCGTGACTCGATGACATCCGACTGGCTGCATTGAAACAATGCTTAGGCGCTTTATGCGGTCGGCCCAGTTATATGTTTTAACACTCCTTGGACAGACACATACTTCCACAAGAGTGAGAACATGCTGTATTGTCTCCCGCCTCCGAAGAGGAGATAGGCAGAACCCTAGATGCTAATGACCCATAGCACTTCTGCCGGCGGTGTCAGAAGTGAAGAGCCAGTAGACAACCATATCAGAGAGCACTTGGACAAGTGGGGGAGCTAAGTGGTAATCGACATAGTTTTCGAAAGGGAAGATACTGTTCCTGAAACCTCTGGCGGCCGGTGATAACTGGACGACATGTTGGGATATCTGGGTCCTTGCTCATATTACTCTCCTGGATTTTGATAGGGCCTTCAGTGCAGCCCTGCACACCATTCTCATCTACAAAATATCAAGGTTGGATACCAACTATCAAGTGCTCTCCTGGCTACAGGACTACTTCGACGGTAGAGAATTATGCACAAAGGCCAACAGGCGTCCGGGCGGCCTGAGGGACCTCATCATTTGGCGCATCACAAGGGGCGATTCTGGGTCCGCTGCTATTTCTTCCTTGTGAATGGCCTCCCACTGAGTCTCAGCTCCCCATTTCTACTTTACGTTAGGTTATGGAGGTTCTGCGACATCCGAAGCAGAATCAGATGCACTGCAAAGTGATCTCAGGTTGCTTGCAGAGTGGATGGATAATAACGGACAAGCATTTATTCCGTATAAGTGCTGAACCATGTTTCTCCGCCGCCCCGTGACTCTCAGAAGGCACCCTACTCTCTTTGCGGAGCGCAAATCTCTACACCACCACTGAGAAAGAAACGGGACTAATATTGACTGACAAGCTAGTCCCTGGCTCCAATTATCCGGAGACGCCCCCAGAGCCCACACAGTACTACAATCCATGTGCAGACAACTAGGTTCCCTCACTCTCAGATACTTCATGAGGCTGTACAAGACCTATACGTGGCCTCACCTGGAGGTCGACCGCGCCTGAAAAGAGATGCGAACATCCTGAAGAAAGTCCAGAGGCGAGTAACAAAGGATGTAACAGAGGCTAAAACCCTATGAGGACAGACTGAAAGGCCTGGGGCCGTGCTCTCTTAGCCACCATAGATTTCATGGTGACTTGATAGTGGCTAGTAAAGTACCAAGTAATCCAAGTCAACCGAACAGTAGATTCTGCCGATCGGCCGCTGTGGTGATCCTCGTGGTAACCCGAGGAGGATCACCTACCAAAGGGCGACAACCTGAGAGCCTTTGTACTTCTGCTCTCATCAAGTTAGCGGCCAATGAAGTGCATTACCTGGAGAGATTAGTACTGCTCCGTCTGCCTACACCTTGAAGAAGAGGTTGGACAGTTATGTGATAACTCATGGTTTGCTCCCGTCCAGCTAAGATACGGACCGAGCCGTTACGACCTGCTAACTGAACACAGCTCAGCACGGCCAACCCGTTACCGAATCTCCTGTAGAGCCACTATCTTTGTGAACCTGGCTCAACCGTATATTCCCTGTAGACATTTCCAGTCACCATCAGCTGACAACAGTATTATTATCTCTATTCTCATTGCCCATCCTACGACCTCTCCCCTCCAACTTAATGTTTCTCAGGACTACTTGATAAGATTTGTGCTTATCACTTATCTTCCGTGAATCTACACGGGCTTCTTCTTGTGTTCCGCTTTTTTCACCTCATCGGCATTTTGCTACTTTTTCTCTGCACTCCCTCTCCTTTGATTTCTCTAGACATATTTTCCAATTTCTTTCTACAACCAGCCCAAAAAACTGTCTGGTAGCACGACGTTTGAGAAACCCATCTACACAACAGCCCTAAAAAGCCACACAATCCATACAAATTAAATCATCGCCCAACCGCCCGTCGAGCTATCCAGAGCTACAGCAGGCAAGTGGGTAGACCTTTACATTACTATTTGTCCCTTGGGTTCCTAGTGGAATATAGAGCTACAGTATCACGTCTCTAGTGCATTCTGTTCTCTGCAAACTTTTGAACCTGGCTCCACGACAGCCTAGAAGCTCTTATTTCTTCCTCACACCGTCTCCTCCAAGTCACCCTCAGCTGGGACGCCCAACTCGTTGCTCCCCATCTCGGTTCCACTCGAGTGCCTGCCTAACGCGCGATGTCTCCAGCCGGCCTTCTCAGTCTTGCCCAATCTATCTCCAAATTCTTCTGCATATTTGTTGAGTGATTGATTCTTGGTTGGTTCGTTGCCCGACCAAAGTTCCTTGTTGCTTATTATTCCTGGCCATCTGAGCTTTATTAACGAGCGTAGACAGTTGTTGATAACGTCTGTAGTCTGTTGGAAATGCCTTTCGTAACACGCCAAGTCTCTGAGCCATACAGAAGCACTGACTTGACGTTGGTTTTGAAAATCCGGATCTTGTTCTTTATGCTGAGTGCAGAAGAGTGGGTAAACCTACTGCACTGAAATCAACTAAAGACGTGGAACTGTTCCGTAAGCCGTGGGAGCTAGGGCGAAGAGACTAATTGGCTTACACAAGCTCGTAAAAAGATATTGGATATTGGATAGCTAGGTGGGAGATTCACTTTCTCAAGGTCCACAACGTCTGCAAGCTTAGCGGCTGCAGGCAATGTACCACGTTCTTCGCAGCGCTACTCTGTTCTGTGCAAAGCATATGAATCAAGAATTTCTCTTCTTGAGAGGAATTGCCACAGTGAGACTCTGTCCTCCAATTACTGTTTCTCCCAGGAATAATGCGTCCATGCAATGTAGGTAGTGCCCACTTTCGGTTTACGACAATCAGGTTTTCCGCTTTTTTCCAGAAATTCTAGTGGCCAGAAGGAAATGCCTAAAACGTCTCAAAGGCTTATGAAAAGCTCGGCGATCAAATGGTAAGTAGCGCCCATGTTTACGAAACTCATTCCTAGCATTTCTACCTTATGCTAGGTCTTGTTCCTGTACTTCTACTTGCTTTTCTGGTCAATGTGTTTGTCGGACCAGCGGAGTTAACAGATATACCTGAAGATTATGAACCACGTCACTGGGAGTATCACAAGGTAGGTGTCAGATTTTGTATACATTTACTCAGCATCCAATTACTCGCTTCATTGCTAAATATCTTCACATGCACCCTCAAAAGGTATATGAAACAACTGTGGGATGTTATGAAGAAATACGCGCTGCAAAAAAAGCGAAGTAAGTAGCTGGTGTTTTGTTTCATGTGAATTGTTAGGCGAACGTTTATGTTAAACCAAGACACAGCACTCTCTGACCATTACTACCCTATCTTAACAACTTAAAGTTAAGTCACTGCACGTAAAGCAATCTCAATCATCTTCGTACATGTGTGATATAGGCGTACTGGTCGCTTGATATGACTAAATAACATACGAGTGTCATAAGCCCACAAAAAGAGCAGTGTTTCAGGATATGGTGATCATTAGGAAAAGTAAGCCTCGCAGCTGTGCTCACGAGCAGTTCTGACACTGAAATTAAGTGGTTTTGTACGTTTTTTCTTCTGTCTTCACACTTACGGTAGGTTAGTGACCGAGAGAGCCGTAGTTTGCAGACTAGTATTGGTAATAAATGATGATTGAATGTGAAATAAAAATTTGGATCGCGGCCGAATTCTCAGCAGCGACCAGTTGTGAAGACTGTATGTAAACTGAAACGAAGAAGGGAAACAGGCTCAGACGAACACTACTATCCGAGGTATGCAATAATGCTGTTCGAAGATTATCGACCAGATTGACTGGAGTGTTAACTGTTGTTTGCGAGTCAGATATGATCCTCCCATGTCTCAATTACTGATTGTCCCAGTCTTCAAGAAAGGCGAGGTCGTCATGTGAAAAACAGAGAAATCAGTTTAGCTAACAGCCTCTAGGATTCAAAGTTCTCCAATTATGTCTAGCTGTACATCAGGAACAGAAAACCCGAGAAGACTGGGTAGCTTTCAGACCTATTCGTGTGTTTATTGACCATATTTTCGCTCTCCGCCAAGTTGCAATTCGTAGGCACACTTACCGAGACTCTATCTAAGCTGGATTTCTCGACCTGAATGTGGCATTCTACTCTGTCTATCGAGATGTTTCATCATAGTATACCTGAACACACGTGGGCATGTCAGAGCCTCCAGTGAGTTCTGGTGGGCTGTGTATATTGACTGGTGTCCATCACGAATGCCAACTCTCTCCATTTGTATCTAGTTTTAATACAGGCGTACTTTTGCAGGTCTCGTCATCTGACTTCACGGGGTTTGATCTAATCACAGGACCTGTTGACGCTGATAATATATAAAGACTTTTGGGCGCCTTATGTAGCCAAGAGCCAAGGTTCAAAATTAGTTTTCCACCGCCCAAATGCAAATTTTCGCTCTAGGATTGTACTTATGTATTGCCCTGGCCAGACAGACAGAATCAACGTGGAACCTCGATATAAGTGCATCGGTTCAGGTCGCCACACTTCAGAGTAAGTACTCGAAGAACAGATAGATTTAAAAACTGACATGAAAGTAGACAAAGTTGTGCGTTAGAATACATCTGAAGATGAAGGTTAATGCGAATATTCATGCTTAAGATGTCAAGGAGTGAATATATCTGTGCCATTGTGACCGGTTTCAAGCCGTCACCAAGAGTTCTCAACCACTGACTTTTTTCGTCTCGAGAACCCCAACCAGGCACTCTGCATCACTCAACACAGCTCAGATCAACAGTAACAGGCTTCATCGATTGGTGCCAAGTCGTAGTCTGGCCATACTAAACTTTCTTCCAACATAATCCAACTTTCTCCAGCATGGCATGTCGAGATAGGCAGTGACTCGGCACGTTCAGTACCTGTCCGAGCCATCTCAGTCGACTAAAGTTCACGATCATATCAGTCGACATAATTGTCTCGCCTAGTACTCTTCGCCCGACTTCTACACTGCTACAACGACATCTATGATCGGAACCCATTAATCGCGTATCCTACTCGTAGCGATCGTGTCACAGGCGTACAACATAACAACGGAATGCAGTAGAGTGTACTTGTCTTTTGATAGATAGTCGGATATCTCACCAGTCGGCGTCACAGATGACACAAGTTGGCGAACACTGAACAGGCCTTCTCTATCTGAGCTGAGATTTCGTCAGCAAAAAGCCCATTCGGTGGGTTGACGCAGCTCACTAAGTAAGTGAAGTGGTCGACACATCCCACCACTCCACTCCCTGTCCTTCTTTAAACTGGGATTGGTTGCAGGGTAGTCCTAGAGGATCATCTTACATTTGACAGATGCCAGTGAAACTCATACTGAAGATACTCAGATTTCTGCTCAACGCGTCCAGAAGCCCCTTCATTTTGTCAGCATCTTCACCCAGCAGAACAATATCGTCTGCATACTCCATGCCAACCAGATAGCCTCTTTGAAGTTAGACGTACCTGATGTTATGTCCATTAGTACGTCTATGACGAAGCTAACTAGGAATGGTGAAAGTGGGCATCTCTGGTGGACTCCACTGGTTGTCGTCAATTCGCATGACAACTTTCCGTAAACTCTGATATTGTCTGTGTGAGTTTGGGTAGGGAGTTTTGATTAGTGTGATATACTTTGTGGGTAGTCCCTTCACAGTCAAAAACTGCCACAGACGACAGAGTCAAATGCCACCTGCAGGTCGAGAAATATGGCAAGTATCTGCCGCCAGTAAGTATGCCTGTGTTCCAGATCCTGTCGGAGGGTGAAAATATGGTCAATGCATCCTCGTCCAGGTTTAAAACCTGTCTGATTTTCTCGAGTTTGGTGTTCTCTAGCTCCAGTTAGGCATCGGATAACTATGGATCCTAGGATCTCGGATGCAATATAATCCAAACTAATTCCCCTATGTTTGTCACAGGAAGACTTTTCTCCCTTATTGTACACTTGAATGATCAGTGAAGTAGACCAGTTTGACAGGACTACCTGTGATTTAAGTACATTACCTAGTACCTCCATCACTTTGATTACCAGTTTACTACCTCCATATTTGCAAGCGTCGGGTGGCAAACTGTCATGTCCTTCTACTTTGAATCGTTTCAGGTTCGATACAACCTTAGCTTCGAGGAGAGTTGAAGGACCGATAACTGAGTGCCATTTAGGTTCGGGCTGGCTATTGGGAAACAGGGGTGGAGAGATTCAGTCGGTCTTTGACCCAGCACTGTTTACACCGCTCAGGTGTATGAATTATTCAAAGTACTCAACTACTTCATTCCCTTATTGTTGACCGGGTTGCCGCAAAGACCAGTCCAGTGGTAACAATTTGGATATCGAGAAACGCATACGAAACATTCATTTGTGATGTCGGTGTCCGAAGTAATCGTTCTTTGAACGTCAACTGTCTGGACCCTGATCATGCTTCTTATGCCCGCTAGTTTCACCTTGCAGTTTGATGCTCACCAAAGCTGTATGCATAACTGCTGTGATTTTTTGAAATTTTCGATTACACACGTGGGGTGTGTGTGTTGTATTATTTATTATTATTATTAGTCCCTTGGGTTCCTAGTGGAACATAGGGCTTCAGTAGCACGTCTCCAGTGACCTCTGTTCTCTGAGATCTTTTGAACCTGGTTCCACGACAGCCCAGAAGCTCGCATTTCATCCTCGCACGACCTCCTCCATGTCACCCTCGGACGTCCAACTCGTCGCTTCCCCTGGGGATTCCACTCGAGGACCTGACGCGTGATGTCCTCAGTGCATGCCCAATCCATCTCCACTTCCTTCCAGTGCATATTTGTTCAGTGATAGGTTCTTGGTTGGTTCGTTACCAGTCAGCCACAGTTCCTTGTTGCTTATTCTTCTTATTCTGGCCATCTGATCTTCAGTAAGGAGCCAGTGTAGGCAGTTGTTGATGAATGTCTGTAGTTTGTTGGAAATCCCTTTCGTGACACGCCAAGTCTCTGAACCATACAGAAGCACTGACTTGACGTTGGTGTTGAAAATCCGGATGTTGTTCCACATGCTGAGTGGAGTGCAGAAGATCTTTACACTGGTTTCAGGCTAATGAACGCCTGTCTTGCTGTTTTTCCGATTCTGACTTTGATATCCTCGTCAGCGCCTGTGCTGCCTGTAGTTGAAACAGTGCTTCCTAGAGTAGAGAGGTGAAGGAGGTTACTTCCTTTAAGTTTCTCCCGTTGATGGTGATTGGAGTTTGTTGTTGTTGGAGTCGTTGGTTGGGTATCTTCATCACCTCTGTCTTCTCTATGTTCACTTGAAGGAAGTCCCGTCTTCGCTGCCTCTTCTACCAACTTGTTAGTTTTCGCCTGTAGATCTTCAAGTTTGTGCAACATCAGACACAAGTCATCAGCGAAATCCAAGTCTTCTAGGTTCTTTTCCGCAGTCCAGCGTATCCTTCTCTTCTCGCTCCTCACTGTTTGTTGCATGATCCAGTCCAGTCGACCACAATCAGGAATATCGTGGGTGATAGTAGACAGCCTTGTTTCACTCCTGTCTTCACTTCAAAAGCATCACTAAGCTTCCCATTATGAATTACTCGGTATGTGGCGTCTTTATATAGTTGTTGGATGAGGCTGAGAACGGTTCGCGGTATTCCGTAGTGTTGAAGCAGGTTCGAAATTACTTCTCGGTCGACGCTGTCAAAGGGCTTCTCGAAGTCGATGAAGTTGAGGTAGAGATCCAGTTGACTGCCATTCTATACTCTGTTCTATGATGATGGGTAGTGTGGCGTTGCAATTTGGTCCACAAATGATTTGTACTTCCTGAAGACAGCCAGCCAGCCATCCTGTTCCGGTCGTAGTTTTGAATCCAGTGCATCCTTTAGCCTCTCCAGGGTGTATGTTATATAGTGGATGGTATTTCCGTGTTCTGTATTATTTACAATCTGTTTCTAACTAATACCAAGTTTCAATGTGACCACCAGTGATAATTTACCAGGATTAGAATAATAATGGTTAGCACATTCAGTGCTGATAAAATAATGCAACCTTGTAATGAAGTCATTGATGCAAAGATTATTCGTATTTTTCTAGCCTCCCTGATTTCATTTTTGCTTTCTAACCAGTCTTATATGTTAGTCTCCATAACGATCACCAATCGACTCTCTACTTCTTCGACGTTTTCCAAAGTCGAAAAAATAAGATTGGTTTCAGACATGAATGAAAATGTATGCATCAACCCTTCGCCCCTAGACAGTTTTTGGAACACTTGGAGACTTACCGCTGACCGATGCGCCATATTTCTTGACCTGAAAGCAGCATTGTACTTTATAGATTGATAGGTATTTTGGAATTTCGTAGCTGAAGGAAGTACAAAGCAAGTATGTGATACTAATCAGAGTATTGTACTGAAACTGAGGCAACTAGGTAAAGGCTTACAATGGGTGGTGTCACTTGAAGTGACGACAAAATGTGGTGTTCGCCATCGGCGCTCCCTGCAATTTCTATTGTTTAACTTCGTTATAAATGCATTGATGAGTATAACTGTATTGCCCCTGACTTTTCATGGATTGATCTGCTTCCTGGAGTTGACCGACAATATTTTGCTATTAAGCGAAGACGCTGAGAAAATGTAGGGTTTTTTGAATACCTCAAGGAGAAATGTGAGTTTGTTTGTCACTTGTGCATTTCACATTTTTAAATGTAAGATTATGTTGCGAAAGTGATATCCCTGCTTGTAAACTAGGAGTGAAGTTTCCCAGTGCGTTAACCATTTGACTTACTTGAAAAGTTGCATCAACCTGAAGGGGTTGATATCTGACTAAATCTTAGCTGGGAATTAAAAGGCTCCTGTAGCATTTTCTAACCTGTATCACCTATGAGGCCGGCAAAGTATTCTACTATTTATCATAGGGTGAGTATGCTGCTCTGGAGTCCTCTTTTTCCTATTATACCACCTCGAGACCGCTGAAAGTAGATCTGAAGAGATTATATTGTTTGACCACATATATCTTTGCATCGTTGTTCACACGTGACAAAAAACCGTGAGGGACTTCTAGGTTAAGTGAAGGGCAGTAGGAAAGTTAGTCGGTAAGATTATGAGTCTTCACCGACTAGGAGTGGCTTGGAAATGTCTTTTGTGTGCCGAACCACCATCTACATCGACTTGTAATATTAACTCAAGTAGGATTGTGTTGGAAGGTGGGTTAGGTTGCCTAAACCAAAACGTGGCACCAGTCCATGCAATCTCCGACTGTTGATGTGAGCCGCGTGGGGTCTTGTTGGTGATTTCAAGACAATGGAAATCAATGGTTTGAGAACCTTGGTAACGTGACTGGAAGTCAGTCTGGCGCAAATGTATTCACTTCTTGATATCTTCCAAAGTTCTACAAACCTGCTTTTTCAAATTCTTTCCATACACTTTTTTCTACTTCGATATCATTCCTTTTCTACCCACTTGTTGTTTACCGGCTTCAGTAAAGTGTGGCAACTTAAACTGATGCACTTCTGTGCGAGGTTCTACATTGATTTTATGTTTCTATCATCATGTTGTTGCGTACAGATTGCTCAACAGTGACTATTTGCTGGTTGGTTATGTACTTCACACCATCAAACTCTTAGCTATTTGCAGCCTTATCAGTCGAAAGTGCAGATGTTTAAAAGTGCTTTGTGTCCAATTGTTTGTCTTCGTATGGTTGTTGACATTCGATGGCAGCACCACTTAATTCTGTCGTTCAGTGGAATTTGTTTCAGTGTTACGGAAATTGTGTAACACCAACTTCTGTGTTTAGTACCTGTATTAGAGTGGAAAAAGAAGTAATCAGTTAGAATCCGTAGTTTTAATATTTACTACTAACAGCTTCCCAGTTGGTGTACATTTCAAACGCTAAACCCAAGTATCTTTCCGGACAGTTGTTTGTTCATCAGGGTCTGGCTGTTCGCAAGTATGTCAAGAAGATAAGTGGATAGTTATTTATGAAGTTTTTACGTTTCAATTCAATTCTTATACCCAATAAACTACTTTTCGGTAAGTTGTGTCCTGAATAACTTGAGTAACTTCCATACTTTTTACTGTTTATTTACACTGGCACTAACTGAAAGGAATAAAGGAGTTGTCAACGTACGATTCGAAAATGAAGGCAGGTAGCCTTTGGTTAGTTTGCGTCGACGCATTACAGCTTTGTGAATGCATTTTAAGAGATCAGTGGTTCGAGAGAAAGAAGTGGCATATCTTTCAGTGTGAATATTATAGCCAATCCGTGTTATGACTAATAACGACAAGAGAAATGGATCTGAAGTGAGTGCAATTTGAATTCGAAAACTTTTGGATAGACAATCAGGAACGCTACTTTTATCACCTAATTCACTTTAATGCAGCTCAATCTGGTGCATTTTTTCACACTAGGTTATGAGCCAATCTTATTACTACCCGGTTGCCTAGGTAAGTATTGCGTGTTGTACCATATAAATTGGTAGTACTTTGGGCTTGGTTTCAGAATGTGGGCAATAACGTTTTACCTACTCATCATGTTTGTGCATACTTCTTTATCCTAGGGAAGAGCAAATATGGTTCCGTAAATCTCAACTTGAATATGGTGACTACCGTGGTTGGTATTTTGTTCCAGTTAATCCGGTTGGCGTTAACCGTTCATTTAAAAAATTGAAAGACGATGAAGAAGCTGCTCAATTCGTTAGCCGTTGAGTGAAAAAGGATCTTAAGAATATTTTATGGCATTGCATAGTTCATTTGGACCGTAGAGTAATAAATATCAAACTCTTATCACCTTTTTCACCAATAAAATATTCCGTATGTTTATCAGTGTTTTAATTTAGTAAACATTTTTT
The DNA here is from genome assembly GCA_944470555.2 of Heterobilharzia americana. Taxonomy (NCBI): domain Eukaryota; kingdom Metazoa; phylum Platyhelminthes; class Trematoda; order Strigeidida; family Schistosomatidae; genus Heterobilharzia; species Heterobilharzia americana. The sequence continues at coordinate 86,015,119 of OX104134.1, read as the reverse complement.
TATATTTAGAGGTAGTATTCATCATGGACTGACATCAGTTGGGGGACCATTGAAAATATGGGAGCACTGTACAGCTGTTTCGTCCTAGTATGGGACTCCTCAGCAGTACGCACCCACGACCCGGCTAGGGATCGAACTCAGGACCTTCAGGTTTCATGAAACAGATGTCCAGTGCTCCCAGATTTTCAATGGTTCCCCAACTGATATCAGTCCATGGTGAATACTACGTCTAAATTAAAATCCCCATTCATCTCGAAAATGCAATATTTTTTATAGTTTAATCCAAGCAAATAAACATCCACGCTGAAATTATGTTAAAATATACTCTTATAACATGTTAGTTTCGTCGAGTAATCTTTGAACAAAGGCTTATGATTGGTAAAGTATTATGGCCATAAACTGGTTTGTATGAGTCACTTTTTAACTGGAGGTGCATTACCATCTCCCTCACTACTTTCTAAGAAATAGTCGACTAAGTAGTTAAACTTTTCAATCAAGCGTAACCACAGGTTGTGAATGGCTTCTCAACTTTAATAAGTAAAACTGATGATATTATTTTTCAGCAATAAACGCAACAACTCTTGAGATTGTATTAGTTTAATTTCAAGGTGAAGTGTAAGGATTAGAAATTTTTCACTTCTTGACAAGCCGGTTGTTCAGGAAAGAGTAGTGATATCTACAGTGACCCCGTGGAGCCTTGACTCATGAGTCTTGGTTTTCAGCTTTCGACCAGTAAATTACGGGTTGTCAGTTACCAAGGTTTAAGTAGTCATGTGCTGACATTAACCTAAGTGAAGTGGTATTCAGTTTTTAATCCATTGTGAACCTGGTAGCACTACACAGATGTTCCGTCGCAGTATAAAACTCTTTAGAAGTACTCAACCTTAATCCCGTTAGGGAACCAGGACCTTCAGGTTCTGCGGTGAGCACGTTACCACTGAATTGGAACTCAATGGTCCACATCCTCTTACTTCTATCAATTGGAGATATAGCTTGACCATCATGCCATGCCATCGTTGAGTATTTGTCCTTACGTCAGACTTAGTTTACACCAGAGGTCACTACTTTTCATTCGGACATCTCATCTAGAAGCATGTCATCAATGAGCACTGGATAGTATTTCTGTTTAGGGGTTTGTTGGGTTTGATTAATTTTAAGGTACTATTTTGAGTTGAATGATAAGCACAAAAAAAACAGGACTGCAACATTGTGCATCGGTTTAGTCGTTACAATTCTCCACAACTGTACAGAAAGCAAAGACTGACAAAAATGAATAAATTGCATCACAGTTGAGTTTGAATTGATAACGTCTTTCAGATAGTTATCACTGAAGAACAGCTTGTCGACAAAGAACTAATCCTATGAATATAAGTGTAAAACTTGAGCACCGCATTGGCATATAATTCTGTTTAAGAGTTGTCTATTTGACGTAGCACAGTGATTATAGTATTATTCACTTGATAATGAATAATAATCTGTCACGGTATCGTATATGAAATAAGCGAATATAATATGACACTTATCCCGTATCTGAGGATCAAGAATTTCAGTTAGACGGCTATTGAAAGCCGAAGAATGCTGTATATTTGCTTTATCAGTGGTACAAACCACCAGTAGTATACAATTCTGCTGTTCTTGAAACGATTGATCACAATGAGGATAGGATTGTAGTCGTTCAACTGGCGTAATGGCCTTAAGAAACAAGCGCTAACTTATTTTAGCATTGCCATTTTCCACGTGTTCAGATGCAGATACATGAGATGTTAAGTCATACGGGAATCGCTATAACTCTCAGTAAGTGGTAATTACTCTACTTGGAAGACAAGAATTCATAGTGATGAGGAGCGGAATTGTAGGTATCTAAGACAACGTAGCTGTGACCGATTACATTCTCAGTCACTAACGAAACTTTTGACAATAGCCCGCATATGTTAAAGAAAGATAATTATTTGACATGTACTTTGAATTCAGAAACCAGGTCAAAAGTTAGAGCGGCTTCTGTAATATAAAAAGCTAATCAAATCGGTTAAATTTAATAAGGTCATAAATGAAAATGCACATACTCTTGTTTGGTGTAACTTGATCACCCAAGAATGGCAGGACTTTATATTTCTACCAGTCAGGTGACTCGCTCGAGCATAAAAATATCAGCATGGTGTGAATTATAAAGATGTTGATCAGGTAAAAGATCTTGGTTTTCAGCACGGTTGTCTAGCTAAATAGTAGTGTTCTTAAAAATCATAGAAAACACCAACAACGGATAATGAAAGTCAGAAACACGGGAATTTATTTTTATCTAAAATAACATAGAGAGCCAGATATGTTGAACTGATTATGACTTCCATAGTCGAGGCTTGGTAAGCGGCAGGCGTTCTGAATAGGTAGCGGTAGCACTTTGCGCGGTACAGATTATTTACTGGTGACATAACGGTTGATTCGGGTTTAAAAATACCACTTTTGGCTGGGATAAGTGGTTCAAATTCTGATTTGTCTGTTGGATAACTTAGAAGTTGCCAATTTTACGCCAAGAGAATGCATAACGGCGAACTACTGGTATCGGGACGAGATAATTACTATTCGTCCCACGCGGATTCTCATAATTTAATAGATTGCCATCTACATTTGCTCCATACCAATTTAATAAACGTATGAATTATCATAAATTTGCAAGAGGATAGTAAATTAGTAATCACTACTACAGTTCTTGATTTTCTAGTGTGCTACTTAGAATCCAAATTCATTATTTTGAGAAGCATATTTTTGTTAACTCCATCTTGATCTTGCCCTACTGGTGAATAATAGTAGTCAAGCTCTGGGGATTAATTGATTGCTTTCAACCGTTGACATTTTGTACTAAGTGAATGGCCCACATGTATTACTTTTGGTGATGTTTCGGTAACTGAGCTAAGTGTCAAATTAAGGTAGGCTCGCTATTTGTCTCCAGTAGGTGAAGATATATTGCTGTAGCACTCGGCGACCGAAGGCAAAAAAGTGAATGGATAAGTTAAGAATGGGTTTGAACTTGTCACTATTTCCGAAAAGTATCACCAGCATGGAAAGACGCAAGGTAGTTGCATGTAGGAAGCCATGCCAGACGAATGTTTCCTGCTTATTAGAATTTGCCCCCAAGGCGAAGTTGTATCCTTGAGGAAACTTATGCCTCGACAGACATCCGAATGTGCACCACTGAGTTATTGGAACACCAATTGACCTCCTACAGAACTACGTTAAATGCATTAACTGACCACTTGAGAGTAGTCAAGAAATGCTATCTGGTTCTAAGTTCTGACTGGATTCTAATCAGAATTTCCATTTTTAGAAAAGACAAGATAATGTAGAAGTGCACTTTTGAAGAAGGCACTCCGGTTTTGCATTGGCTTATTCAGAAAGATTGAATCACTTGTGCATAAATCAATCTGAAGAACTGTAAAATGGATATAATTCTGGAAACAAAGAAACCCTATTCTTGAAATGATTTCGTTGGATTAGCTTGTGAATAGGTTAGTAAATCCACAAAAACTGACGGATAATTGACGTTGTCATGAGTATATTTCAATGATTTTAACTACGAGGAAACTGCGTACTCATTAAGTAGCAATATACATTCTTATTGTTGGCACCAAACTACTGAAAATTCTCTTACAATGTCTGCAAACTGGTCTTATAGATTCTTACAGCTCAAAGTTAATTTGTTGGAGAGATTCGCTTCTTGTTTACTAATAATAGTTCTTAATGCATTTGTCGTAAGCACTTAATCATCTTATGACTTTGAAATTAGACTCAGTTACTAACCAGGTAAAGCTGGAAAGTACCAAGGTCGGAGTACTTATCTAGTGATTCAACAACATAATGGCAACTTTGAGCCATTGGTGTTTTGACCTCCGGATGCTGCGTATTATTACACGCTATTCAAAATCTGATTTCAGATGGATCATCGTCAGACGACGAGAGTGAAAATTTCCAGACTATCATATCATCCAGACAGTCTGTCAATTTCAACATGTGATGCGACCAAAATTCACATCACGTTGAAGTGGGAAGCATCAAGGTGAACTATAGAGTAAAGGAGAAGAAAGTGTAACGAAAAGTATTAAGTCATAAGATGAGAGAGAGAGTAAACCAAATGACGATTAAGATGAAGACATTGTGTGAGGGCATTTGTACCATTGAGATCGATTCTGAGCCATATCCCTTGGAGTCTCTAACCACGGATTTCTCTTGTCGCGTTGGCCACAACCAGAAAGTCTCCATGTCCATATATGGCTAGAACCAACAGTCGGAGAATTCGTGAATTTCTACAGCCTTGTAGTGTAACCCCATTTTGCATGCCCCAGTCACCTGAGCTGAAGAAGAGTCACAAACTCATCAAGTGAACAGGGTAGACAAACAGATCAACGTAGAATCTGGCACAGAATTGCTTCGATTCAAGTTGCCACGCTTCACAGCAGCATGTAGAGAGCTAGTGTATAGAAAAAGAGTGATATTGAAGCAGGTGAAAATGTGTAGAAGGAGGAGGAGTTCAAAGTTGAAGGTTAGAGAAAATGTTCAAACTTTAAAAGATTCCAGGGATTGAAAACATTTGCGCTATTGTCACTCACCTTCATCCTTGTCGATAACTGACGCACATCTTACACTAATTCTACGCCTGACACCTGCGTTACTGAGGTGGTGATTCCGTGACACACGGCCGATGCTACGAAAAAAAGGCTGGTCAAAGGCTTGAAGCCTTCTCATGTTCTTCACCCAAACGGTCATTTTCAAAACCACGTGGTAGAACTGAGAGCCGCTGTGCAGCACTCTTGACGCTTTGTAGGTGATATTATATCTCGTCCACGCCGTTGATGGCCTAATTTGACAAAAGCCATTCAAGCCTTTTCTTTCTATGTAGAGAGTTGTTTGGTTAATGACCCACCTGCCCTGATGTGACTTCTTAAGTAGGTAAATTGGTCAACTTGCTCAACCACTTCCTTCCTTTTTGTTGGTGGAGATATCAATAAGAACCGATTCTCGAGCAACGACTAGCATTTAAGTGCTGAGAAAGGCATCCTGAACATTCTCGAATTGCCGCTTAAGGTGTTCAGGAGACTGCATTTTGTTATCGTCTTCACCCAACAGGACAATATCATATGTGTACTGTTGATCCACAAAGGAGTTTTCTGTAAACAGTTCGATCCCTACAAAGTCATGCGAGGACAGGGACGCCTCCACAAGCACGTCTATGACGTTCTTTAGTAGGAATGGGGAGACGGGTCATACTTTATGGACACCACTCAACGTACACAACTTACCATAGGCTCTAACACGCTTGCAGATGCTCAAATTTCGAACTTTTAACAGAGTGGTATGCCGGAATTCACTGCCATAAGACATCTTGATCAACGGAGTTGAATGCCGCCTTAAGGTAGAGAAATGCAGCTGGTTTTGGGTGCCGGTGTCTGTATTCGAAGACCTGAAAAAAGGGGAAGTCCTGATCGGTGCATTTATAATCAGGCCTGAAATATGCCTGGTTTTTTCGGGTTCGTAGTTTTCAAGCTTCACTTGGATGTCGAATGATTGTAGTACCTTAGACAAAATGTTCGTCAGACTGGTTCCCGTCAGGTTACCACAGGATAATTTCCATCCTTTCTTGAAGATTGGGACAAGTCAAAGCGGATCAAACCTGAACTCATACACTGGCTATTACTTCAGTTAGCCCAGACAACAATCCTTGACCATCATTCTTATATACCTATGGGCTAGGCCGTTGCAATCTGCTGTCGCTCCTCATTCAGTTTACTTGTAGGCTTATTAAATTGTTTGAATGTTACAAGCCTTATGTCAATGTTCCACTCAGGATGTGACTAGCTAATGTGCAACTGACGAGTAGCTACAGACTGTTTGATCTGCTCCTAGAAATATTCCGATCATCGTTCCCATAATTTCGTCTGCGGGTGGATCGTAAACCTTTTTTTTGCTATGATCCCACTAACTAACGACATTTGTTCCCCAGCTTTCCCGATAAGTCTAAACAATTGTTTACTGTTATATATCATCCCTGCCTTCTCACTCTCTTTAGGGTTTGCTGCTTACTAGGGCTCAGATTCATTGCGTAGGCTCTTTCCTAGTCTACATTTGACTTGTTTTTGCTCTTCATTTTTCTTGGAGCCTACAAGAATGCATTCATATGAATCTAATAATTTAGAAGAATCTGTTGACATCCATAGGCTCTTTCCAACACTTTCGCTGTATTTGAACTCTGATTTTACAACAGACTGGAGTTGGGACCAGGCTTTTTCAGGATTAATGACATTTACTTGTTCCTATAACTAGTCTAGTCAGTTCCTCCTTAATAGCAGGCTTAAAGTACTCACTACGAAGCTGCCCTCGGATTGGTATTCGATTCTCAGTATTTTCTCTCAGAATTAGATGCAGTGATTCGTGTGCTAAAATCAACCTGTAATCATGGTCTAAACACCTGCTCTTTAAGATGGGACCATCCTCCTGCGACAGGTACTAGCTTCATGATCACCCTACGTTCACATTTTGTTATTGGTAGATGCCACATCAGATAGTGCCTCTTCCTATGTCGTGTTTGTTCTGTCCAAAAGTTACATTAGGCCAATTTTTGATAGTGATCACCATTTTTCATTCAATCGGTTGAGATTCCGAAATCACCCATACACTTTTCTGTCGGAGATTACCTTCCTGCTTTTGCACTGAACATTTGGCTTTCATTAGTGGTTTAAACGGTTTTCAGTATAACTCATCCTTCATTTCACTTAAACTGCAGTCATTCGGCTTTGAAGCACATACTTCAGTGGTGTGTTTCATTATGCCTTTTGCTCGTTAGCATAACATTCAGCTGAACAGCGTACAACTGATGGTCAGTTTAAGTCCAGTCTAACAGTGCGCTTCATACCTTAGGATTCAGTTTGATGCCAACAGCTACAATACTGCGAGAATTGGTCAGGTATAATGGAGGAACTCGAAGGTTGAGTTTTGCTGATCCACCATGTCGATCATATGAGGTCAAGTGAATAACAACATTGAAGTTTCGTATGAGTGTCTCACAAACATGACATCTGTCTATGACTTGAGATACCAGGTTTTTGGTTAGCAAGGTTTGTTGGTCGATTTGACGGAGGGTGGAGACATTGAGGTCTCTGATGATATGTAATTTAGAGTGTAGTTTCAAGAGTCCAAGGATGCTGTCCCGTGACCTCTAATCATTATTGGGACCTAAAAGAAATTGAAGATCACACAGAATTATTTACACAAATGTGAAGGAAGATTGAAGTTGATCTGAGGGTAATTGGGTGCTGAGTATTGTAAGGGCTTCACACAGTTCCAGGCTGCCCATATCATGGAAGGCTACTTCATCTTGAGGTATCTGGAAGAGAAATTAGGTATCTGTGCAACAAAAGAGCCGAAGGAACATGTTCTTGAGGCCAGTCATACAATACCTTTCTGCAAATATGAAATTTAGTTTGATTGTGTTTAATCCCTTAATTCAATCCATACTGTGGACGCGGCAAGATCTCTGGGTGGGATAGAAGTGTTCTATTTTTTGGGCTGACCTTTTTTGGACTTTTATTCCAATGCTCGAAGTTATTATCACCATGATATGCTGGTCATTCACAGGAAACAAATAACTGCTCCACACTCCATCTATCCGGCTGTACTAGATTACTCTCTGGTTCGTACCATTTCATAAGCCATTTATGTTATGACGGTAATTGTTTTTTGTCTTATCACTATAATACATACCTTTATGGCATTATAGTACCACAGGCAGCAATTGTTCTAACCAGTGTAGCTCGTTAGACCATTGCGATTTGCAAGCCTGACCACCACGTTAAGCTAGTAGCTAACAGTCATTGATCATCATGAGTGTGAATTTCTAGAATGACCGAATTTCTAAGGAGCTTTAGTAAGTGTTTGAATTAAAATGAAGTGATGCGGCTTAATTGTCGTTAGTAGCTAAACAATAACGGAGATTTCCCAGTAGGTTGTAAGCCCTTGATTTTACTAAACAATAACTGTACGGAACATGGCTTTGTCCCAGAATATCCCCTGTTGGTTTAAGCCAGGAAATGTGTGTTGAAATGGTAAGTATTTTCCAAGTTTATTGGTCAGTGCAGAAATTATCATATAATTACCAATCTTCTTGGTGATACCCACACGATGTTTGCCAGCGAAACCTCTAACACCTTTGTGAGTGGTAAATCATAAAGTAATAAGTGATACTTTCATAATTGACTCCCTCTATAAACCAGAAATGACTGTGAATATTAATCTGACAGACACTGAATGTTGTTTTGTGACAAAAAATTTAATGACAGGTTGAGATTCTATAGTTTGAAAATATTTGGGCTTTAGGTAAATGATGTTCATTATTGTGACATATGAAAATATCAGAGAAACTGTGTGAATTCAACTTCGTTTGTTTTTGCATTCACTGTGAAATAAAAACAGTATACCATCAATAGTGTTATGCAACCTATTTTGCAATCAGTGGAATTACTGTTTGCTAGCTGAAAAATTCCAAGAAAAAGTTAATTTCGAATAAATGAAAAGTTTTAAGCATTTATGTCCCAAACATTTTATGTACGTAGATGAACATTTATGATAACAAATAAGTGAAATTCTAGCAACAATAATAATTTGAACTTCTATCCAGAATTTAATGTGGTTGAGATTTAAAGTATACAGTCAAATTTCGGTTGAAAATTTCTTCGTTCTTTGCTTACTAAACACACTATTGTTTTTCGAGACTACCTTATACACTACTTATGAGTAACTGTTTCGGTTGGGCTGAATATCTTCAAACTAAGTCTAGCATCCATTATTTTGGTATTTTGCATTTCCTCATGAATGTAAAACAAATTAAATTTGTTTCAACTGATGGTTATGTCAGTATGTGGCGGTGGGTTGGAACCAGGTCAAAATATATTTTACTACCTCATTCCTATTTAGACAATTATAATTCCACTTAATATGAAGGGATTCTGCTATGAGACTTTCTTGATAATTTCTAGTTTTTCTGGAAAATTTTGATATTGTCAAAATCGACCTTGTGACCTGAAATTATAGCATGTAGAGCTACGGCTGATATTTTTTCAAGTTTTTTCAGTTCTGCTGGATTTATGGGGGTTCGGGTGAAAGCTTTTCGGTGTTCATTTGTCCTGATTTTAATTTCACGGGAAGTTTGTCCTACGTATACTGCCTCACAGTCTGAACATTTTATTTCATAAATACAATTAGATTGTCTTCCTTCAAATGAACTAAGGTGCTCTGCAATGCCCAAATTTTTCCAAACCATCAAATCCCAACTTGGTTTGGATATCGATAAGTCTGATATCAGTAATTTATGAGACTGAGTTAACAGTGGTTTGGGAAGCTGGTGTTAATAACACTGGGTTATGATTCAAGGTGCAGTGAAAATCCAGGTCGACCAACCTCAAGCTTCAATTTATCTTAAAGTATCACAGAAGACGCATGTGTTACAAAATTCACACTAGAACATGGTGAAGTTGGTTGAATTGATTGGTTTAATTGTAAAACTATCATATTCGATGAAGGCAAACCTCCACAATCTGAAACTTATAAAGAATTTTGTATTAGACTGGTAATTAAAGAGCTTCTCAACAAAATAAATTAACTCAGATAACACAAAACCACTGAACATATCTGGTGTTAGCAATATAATATCATCATTTCAAATTCTTACGGCTGGGTGTCATTTGAGAACAACTAGCTTAGTTGCAGTAAATTAAACGAATGCTATTTGTGTGTATGCACCTTTTTCACAGTAGTGTTTTTTCCACTATCCAAAAATTTCCCACTACAATGTAACATATTCACTTTTGGTATGGATGAACTTAGTTGATGGCCAAGTGATAATAACCTATTATCTATAGTACGATATATACTTGACACTAGCTAGGTATCTAATTACTGCTGTACAAATAAAATGCGTAGAAAAAACCGCATTGAGAGTCTATGATCGTTAGTCAGTCACGGGTCAGATAATGTCTACTTCAGATATGTGCAGATCACAACCCGTTTCTAGCCAGCACCTGCTTCTAATACAGCCGTACCACCCAACGTCATCCGTCTGTTACTCAACTTGAAATCAAATAGTTCAAATTGCTATTCACCACGCGCCATATGGGTGTCCAGAATTATCGACTGCTGTCACACTTCGTAGGCCTTGTAAAACACATTTGAAGTTGCTTTACACAGACTCTCGAATTTGATACTGGTCGTCGATACATGGATCATGTGCTCACCCTCCACCAGATGACGCTCCCCCATCGTCACGCGCATCGCAGACCAACAAGTCTTGCATTTATTGATATTAAGTCAATCTTCAGCTCGTTAGACACATCTGCGTCCGGAATTATCTGTTACAGAGGGATGCCCTTGAGAAATCTGAATGTGAAAGCACCTCAAATAGACAGAGTGATGGCATGGAACCGCTTGCTCTCTACCACCCTGGCAGTGGAGTCAAATACAGTTGTGCGATTTCGCCATTCCCTGTTCACTTCCGATGAAAGTCGTAAGGTACTTCCGAAGGATTTACGTGGTGGCTTAGAACTGCTACTAGATGAATGACCTTCCAACCCTGAGTATGCTTACGTTATCGTTCTATTGTGTGACAACATACAGGTTACTTGAATCCTAATTAAAGAAATGGTGATCTTTGTCCGTGAGTATGGTGTTTGCTTTGCATCATCAAAGTGCAGAGTGCTGTTACAAGACTGGAAAGAACCTGTGTCTGCATTTGCTGTTGTCTATGAATTGTTTGAAGTGGTTTGAAATTTCGCGTATCTCAGTAGTTGTGTTATTGTTAGTGGAGGAATGGTTGATGCCAGCTACAACAGTACACCGAAAGCCAGAGTGGCATATGCCAAATCTTATCTACACCTGTAAAACTCGAACTTTCTGAGCTGAGCATTTTTGAAGACTCTGTGTGTTTGATAAACAGTACTACACTAGGATGTTTCGTATCTGGTAGAAATAATTCTGAGGTGGGGCAGGGTGTGTTTGGGTGTTGTAGAGATCGTAATTCATCGAGTGAAGTTATCTTGAAAAGTCGACTTTGGTGGTGTTACTAATACTCACCCTCTAGTTATCCCAGTGCACGCTGTCCACTAGCAACTGGACTGGTTGGAAGAAGTGGAAAGTGTAGAAGTATATAATTTAATGCTATGGAATGAACAACAGATATGTCAAGGTAGTGTCTCTTGGTATCATACGAATCTCTGAGTGCGATGTGAGAAATCATGTAGTTTGGCGAGTTGAGATTAAAGCACATACTTCTCAGAACATAAAACACTGACAATCGCACTTCAGCTTTCTTTTATTCTGCTATCGAAACCGTAGTTAGTTGTACCCTGGGAACTTTAGGTTACTGAACCTTTTCTTATCCTGGATTGTGTCTTTCTTTTCATTCTTACCCTCTATATCATTTCTACGTTTTATTGCAGTTTATTTTACATTACTACGGAAAATTATTGTATTTGGTGCGTTCCCTGGTTCTGATGCGTGTCAAGTTTGTTTCAACAAGTAACAAACCACTGACTTGTCACTTGTAGATAAATCCAGATCATTCGAAAATTGTTTGAGCAAATCTGTTTTTCATGCTTTCCTCTTGCTAAATATGGTTTTTAATCACGTGTTTGACGTATTCATGACTTTTTTGGATTTCCAACCCATGTCTTTGAAACTTCAATACAGATACAACTATCGTTCAAGATAATCATGAAGAGTGATAATTACATGTGTCTACATGACTATGATGGTTAATGTTGTGATTATAGAGCAGAAAGATGTCAGTATCAAAAATACAGAACTTGTAATACATGAATTCGGTTACAGATTGGTCAGTTTCACTACAATGACCAATACAGAAAAAAATAATTTGAAATTGAGACTTCTTAATGACTTAGCTGTGACATATTATCTACAGATGCTAAGTTTAATTAATGAACAGATTTTCACTATTTACGACTGCATAGTTGTTGAAGAATACCAGGATAGTAAAGATTGAACACACAACGTTTTTCATACGTTGGAGCTTTCTGACATTAACGTTTCCGCTATTTGTAGTAGTGGGACGAGTATAAGCTAAGCCAGTGTTGATAACAATTGTCAGTTCAGTATACCAAGCCCATTGGATGAAGTGATATCACATTCTTCTTATAGAGCTTGCTGTTGCTTTAGGTAATCACGTTTGACTGTGGCTATAGAGGCTAGAGTGTACCTGGTTATTTCTGAAGTATAAAGCTTGATAACTTAATAATAAAGCAGTAGAGTAAAACTTTACCACAACCTCTCCAAATTTTAAATCATAAATTTTATCCAGTTTCAGTTGATTTATTAGATCTGTCACACAGTGTAACAGTATTGTTTACTGGATTACATTACGGATAACTTGTTGGCCATAGCTATATCAAGATAACCACACAACTTCGTGACATCCTTTATATAAGTCCCAATTTCCTCCCCCCTCCTCTTTGTGATATGGGTAGTGAGATTTTCCATGTATCCGGAACAGAAGTTGAGTCATTCCTGCTGCTTGCATTAGGTGTTGGTTGGATAAGCAAAAATTCAGTTATCAGTCTCTCCCTCCACCCTGCTGTGTTCTCAAAGAAAAGATTGTTTATGAGCCTAAAGTTTAAAGGTGACCTAGCATCGGATGTACTGAAGAATCGTTTTACCAGATCAATCAATAGGACTTTCTTGGCAGCAAGACTTCAGTTGACTTTTACCAGCCGCAACCCATTCTCCGCCTGCTTTAGAGACAAGCTTCCTCGTTTGGCCGCCTCTATGTGCATCTACCAGTTCACCTGCTCTTGTGGAGCAAGGTACATCGGCCGTAGCCAGAGAATGCTTTCTACACGTATACGAGAACATGTTCCTGCTATGCTCTGTTCTATGATGATGCGTAGCATTGCAATTTGGTCCGCACATCCTGAATCCAGCCTGTTCCTGTGGTAATTTTGAATCCATTGCATCCTTTAGTCTCTCCAGGATGGTGTGGCTCAATATTCTGCTTGCTCTGGGTGGATAGGAGCGTGGTTCCGCGCCAGTTCTTGCAAACACTGAGGTCTCCCTTCTTCGGGAGTTTGACAAGATAGCCCTTCTTCCAATCGACAGCCAGGTACCTTCCCTTCCTTCCAGACCTTCTGCAATAGTTGTGTGGTGTGAGCATGTCCGCTGTTGTCTCTGCGTCTGTTCTCAGTGCTTCTGGTGGGATTCCATCTAGTCCTGCTGCTTTCCCTCATTTCAGTAGCTTTATGGCGCTCAGCACTTCGACTTTTGTTGGGGGATTTGTGTTCACTTGTAGTTCAGCGTCTGGGCTGCAGGTGGTATTTGTGGACGAAGTGCAGATGGTGGTCGATTCAAGAGCTTCTTGAAGTGGTCGGCCCATTGTTTCCTTTGTTTCTCTTCTTTCGTAATTATATTTCCTTCATCATCCTTTATTGGTTTCATGTGTGCTGTGTTGATCTCTTCCCAGATAGTAACTTGGTTATTCGATACAATGTTGTCAGGTCTCTATCTCTCCCACCTGCAGCCTGTTCTGCTTCACTTGCCAGTGTGTTGTGGAAGTGTCTTTTGTCTTTCCGCGCACTCTTCTTCACTTCTCTGTCCAGTGTAGTGTTTTATACATTGTACTCAGTTCCTCTTCCCGTTGTTCATCCTTGCACTGGTTCATCTTCTGCTTCACCATCCTCCTCTCCCACCTCTATGAGCTTCCATGTGTCCATCGAAATCCATTCATTGTCTTCTTTCTTCTTATTTCCTAACATGGTTATGCAGGTTTCCTTCCACATAGCTTTCAAAGACTTCCGGTGTTCATCCACACAGGTTTCTTCAGGGATGTTCCTCGATATATCCCATTTTGGCTGCCGTGAAGATGTCCCTTGTAGTTTCGTCCTTCAGTTCAGTTTCTGTTCTGGGTGTTGAACTTGAACTGTGTGGTCTATCATCAGCTTCCTTGAATTGAAGACTTTCAACTTGATTTGAAAGTTTGCTTGTACTGGATAGTGAGTGGTGTGAACCTACATCTGCACACCCTTCTTGACCTGATGTTGTGTCCAGTAGGCTGCATCTCCACTTTCTTCACACTGAGATGAAGTCGATCTGATGTTTTGTGTGTCCATCTGATGAAATCAAATCCATGTCGCTTTGTGGATATCATTGTGCTTGAACAGAGTGCCTCACTGCAATCACCAAATGGTTGAATGCGCAGAATTCTGTAAACAGTTCTCCATTCTCGTTCATTTCATCGAATGCTTCTCGGCCCATGGTCAGTTTTCTTCCTGTGTTGTCCGCTCCCATTTTGGCATTCATGTCACCCCACCCATTAGAATTTTGATGTCGCCAACTGAGATGGGGTCTTGTCCAATGATGATTGCAGTTGTCTGTAGAATTCCTCCCTCTCCTCTTGATCTACATACAAAAATTACCACATACTGGTCACCTATATTCTTATAAGCAGAAGTCGCAAATTTCGAACCGAATGTCCCACCCACTGCATCATAGTAATAGATCGCGATTTCTTATATAAATGCTTCATTGAACACATACGCATAATAAGGAAACTATTTAAGAAAGCCGTGGTATGAAAGAATATATATATATATAAAGGCAATCTTCATCACGTATTGTTATCAGTTGAGGGACAGCAGTGTGAGATTTCTTGGGAATGAGCACGTACAAAACCACACGGGACTGAACCAAGGTCTGTCAAGTCTTATGTGTGTACTTTATTATTCCTTGCACATCATTAATTGACAAAAGTAAGAAGATGAGAACCGCTGAACTCTATTACAATGACTGCATTGCTCGCCATGAGATCTGATGATTCTGTATTTCATCTCGCGCTGGGTTGTATGTATGTGTTGCTTAGTTGTTTCATACTTGGAAAAAACAGATGTCAAGTACTCCTAGGTTTTCAATAGTTCTCCAATTAATGTCAGTCTGTGACGAATGCGACTTTCAAATGATTTGATTCTAGTTATAGTCACAGACTGATATATATATATATATATATATATATATATATATATATATATATATATATATATATATATATATATATATAAGTCCTTTTAATTGGATAGAGACGGTCAGCAGGAAGTCCTGGACCTAGGTTTTGTCCGTTCTGGCACTCATTAGCAGGGCATATCTGCAGCCTCTACGGAACTTATGTCCCGCCTGAATTTCGAACCCATGTCATCCAGTGCTTCAGTCAGAGACGTTACTACTAGTCTGTGAAGGCCGAGGCTGACCTCCTCTGGGACTGGACTGCATACATTGGTTGGCAGCTGCAGAGTAGCCAACTTCATGTTGTCTAGTTCTCTGCTACAATGCTGAATCACCTAGCCTGATGACCACACTGTGAAATGATCAACAGAATTAGAACAGCACTCGGGACTGGAGTTAGTTATCTTCCAATGATCAATCAACCTACAAAAGTTTTTTTAATTTTATGCCTCCCTAATCAAGCAAATGATCAAAACTTAAACTTTCAGAGTGTTGAATAGTTGCCAGTTTATTACTGGGTAGGTCTTGAATATACGACCATCATTTGCACACCATTCGTCTTTTGAATTTAGAGATATTTGGCTTTTCTGACAGGAACATTGTTTCGAAGAGCAATAAAAATGGTATTAGCAAGTTAGAAAGTACAGCAAACTTGAATTCAACTCAATGCTTGTTTTCTCTTTGACAAATCTTTTAGCCAGAGACACTTACTGACACTTTGTAAAAATTTTTAACAGTATTTCACCAACCTTGGCAACAACAAACAAACATGAGTGATAGTTAGTTAACCTATAACCACTTTCCAAATCAACAGATAACATTTGAACAACTAAATAATCTTGATGCAACTGACAAAATCTAGTATTTCTGAGTTGTAACAAACTGAATTTTAATTACATATGTCTTTTATTAAGTGTAGCTATTACCATAGACTGGAATCAAATGAAATATCACTGGAAATGAGGAAGAACTGGTTGGCCCCGAACTCTTCATACTCACTAAGCTATTATTGTGGGTCGAGTTCAAACCCTCAAGTATTACATCAGTCGGAATTCCTTCTAACTATAAGGCTTGGAATTACTGGTCCACATTCTTCAGTATCCATCGGTGTCTTAATTTCCCAGTAGTAACTTCTGAATTGGTTCACCGCACACCTCACGACTTCTTTTCAGAACCTTGAATACCCTTTCCGGAAGTCAGACACTCATAAGCCATGATTTATGGTCATTAGATCGTGAATCAGCACTGGATAAACACCATGTGCTATACTTCAGCGCACTGTCGTTATCAAGCCAAGCAGAATTAATCTGCTATATAAAAATGTTGACATTCCAAGGGAACCTTCATTTCAGGTTGTGAATTTCTCTAACACATTATTTATCGCGAAACTCCTGCTACCATAAACTGAGAAAATTTAGCTTCTGGAGAGAGCTAACTTATTTACTCGTATCATAAGATTCGTATAAGACATTTTGTTTCCAGCGTGAAACTTAATGAAGTCATCGTACAATCAATACATCGATTGGAAAAATGCGTAAATCATTAGAAGTGCAGAAAAATGTCATTTTTCGTTTTTTTGGTGTGTAAACACAATGTTCCATCGGACCAAACTGTATTACACAATTTGCTACCATTATACCATTTATTGAATGGTAAAATTATGTTCAATAGTTCGCTTTTCTACTTCAGTACATATCATAAAACTGAATAAAAACAAAGGCTGATGAATTTCATTTTCTTATCCCACGCACTGGAAGCAAAGGAAAATGAAGTTTTTATTGCCACTGAATGTAATCACCTTGATATTCTTAGTCCCATTCGGCTTATGCGTACCGTACAGTGATGAAAACGTCTACTTCTATGTGGTACGTTCACCGAAAATTGAAAAAAGAATACACACAGAAGATGAAACTCTAAGTCATTATAAGGAAAAAACGAAAATTGACACTTCGTCGAAAACCTCTGTCAAGACGACTAATGGATCTTCATTATCACCATCCCTTTTCAAAAATAAGTTTTATACTGGTTCCAGTGAAAAACCAAACACTACAGCGAACTCGGAAAGTTTATCTCAGGACAAAAATTCAGTGAAATATGAAAAAGTTATCAAAAATCGTCGAGAAATTTCTGAAGTTATAAAGCATATACCCAAAAGTAATGGTAAGGTGCCTCAAAAATACAGTGATAATAATAATTACAACAATGATGACAGTAATACCAAGTACACCAGTAAAAACTATGCGGATGCCGAAATAAAGCGCAACGGTGATACTTATGACAATGGTAACTACGGTAAGTACATCGGAGAATATGCTGTAAAACGCGACAATGATGCATATGACAATATTAATAATGAAAATTACAATACTAATTACGATATCAACGAGGACTACGGTCGAGACAATGAATATACCAATGAAAATTATGATCGTAATAATAATAATGATAACGATGACAATTACTACAGTAATGATAACAGATACAGCGGTCTCAACTACGATGGTAACAACAACAATAATGATTACAATCATGATTATGATAATAGCAACAGTTACAATGGTGAATATGATAACAATTACAATGGTTATAGAAATAATGACAATTACTTCAGTCAGTATAATAACAACGGCAACGGTAATCATAATAGTGATAAGAACCGCAACAGTTACAATGGTGATTATGATAACAATTACAATGGTTATAGAAATAATGACAATTACTTCAGTCAGTATAATAACAACGGCAACGGTAATCATAATAGTGATAAGAACCGCAACAGTTACAATGGTGATTATGATAACAATTACAATGGTTATAGAAATAATGACAATTACTTCAGTCAGTATAATAACAACGGCAACGGTAATCATAATAGTGATAAGAACCGCAACAGTTACAATGGTGATTATGATAACAACTACAATGGTTATAGAAATAATGACAATTACTTCGATCAAAATAACTATCCTGGTAACAGTAAGTATAATGGTAATCGTAATAGTGGTAAGAGCCACAACAGTTACATTGGTGACTATGATAACAACTACAATGGTTATAGAAATAATGACAATTACTTCGATCAAAATAACTATCCTGGTAACAGTAAGTATAATGGTAATCGGAATAATGGCAAAAATCGCAGAAGTCAGAGTGTTGATTACAATAATAATTACAATAGTAACAGAAATAATGGCAATTACTTCAAACGAAATAACCACAATGGCGCAAACAACAAACATAACGGTAATCGTAATAACGGCAACAATCGCAATAGTTACAATGGTGATTACGATAGTGATAACAATGGGAATGTAAATTATGGAAGTTACTTCGATGAAAATAACGCCGAAGGCAATAATGATTATCAAGTCAACTATTATGGCAACGACTACAACAATGATGAAAATGACATTAGTTACAATGGTAATTTAAAGCGTAATTATAATCAGAATTACAATGGTAATCGTTATGGTACTTATAGTAATAAGAACAATCACAAAAGTCATGTATATGGCTCCGCTAAACAGCAAACTTACAGACAAGCCGGTAAACGGGATGGTCAGAGGAAGAAGAATAATGAAGGTCAAAAAAATTACGAAGCCAGCTATCCAAAAAGTAAAGTAGGTGAGAACGACTATAAAAACGATCAATATGCGAAGGGTGAAGGTGTAGAACAGAAACAAGATAAATATGAAGATAAGAAGGAAGAAGAGATACCTGGTATGGAGGGAAGCCCGGGGAACTTTATGCCGACACCAGGTGGTAATCCCTTCGGGGATATGATGGGCTTGACAGGTTCGGGTCCTATGGGCTTAGGCTTCTAGAAGTTAGAAATTCCTTAATATCAGACTCTTTGCACAGCTTGCAACAAGAATAATAAATTATTTTTCAAAATGTTTCTCACTTTACAACAACTGAATTCCAATAATATCCTACCAGAATGGACATTTAAATCTTACTAAACTCGTTAAATTTCTTGGCTTGGCATTTCTTTCATTTTCATACAAGCATTTTAGGAGTGGTGTGAGTCAATAGTACAGGCTTTCAAACCTCAGTCACCAAGTAACTTGTTCACAATTCCAGTATATAGTGTTGTATAGTTGGGAACCAGTAGATACGAAGTCATAAACAAAAGTTTTGTTCTTGTTGACACTCTTCAGTAAGACTAAATTAAACGATATTCTTTCAGAGAGTAAAACTAGCTTCAGTTTTTACAATACTTGGACTTATGAGCGCCACAGTTGCTCTGAGTTTGTATTTACTCATGGGTGATATTTGATTGCGAACTCAAATGATAAATACTATATGACATCGAATAAAGGGTTCGCAGATATTTGATCACAGCTCAGCTTAAAAAATAACCGATTATACCTGGCCAGTTGTGAAAACTTGACAATATGACTTTCATCAACCTTCACTCACCTACTAATTCCTGTGACTTTACATTGAGCAAAGAAGCATCATGGGGGATTTTATCTCTCAAGCAGAAGATTTGGCCCACAGCACATTTCAGAAACAGATACAAGTCGAAACCAGATGCCATCTATTACTCAGTGATCCATATTGCGCAGTTTACATGTGCGTGTTTCTTACACCAGTACCGGTGTATATTAGGCATCACTTTGTGTCTCAGCCACATTATTTCCCAGTGGATACACCAACTTGGGGTTTTCAGCTAGAGCCGAACGCATATCTCATTATAACCACCTTTTAAATTTAGGGGGAAAACTACAGAATAAGGTGAGGCACCTAGCACTATATTTTTCGTAAACAGTTAATTTTTTCTAAAGTAAGAAGGACTAGATTCCCAGCGTTAAACGATATCATTTTATTCAACGAATATTCATTCACTAGCCGTATACAGTCTAAGATTACAGTGGTTATTAGCACATAAGATAACTTAAAGTTGAGAAGTCAATTACCTTGAGTTGCACATCAAAATTACTGCAATTCTATATAAGATGGTAATATAAAGTTCGAGAGTTTTACTGAAGGGTATTAAATGTAAGAAAGGAACAATTAATACTAGCTAACACATTCTGTAACACCAAAAGAAATGGAATCTATTAGATTGAGATCAACTCAGTGAGTAAAATAATCATGTGTTTGAAACAAGACCAAAATTCAGTCACCATGGAAGTAAGCGATTGACCACACTCTTCTGTATGCAGAGGTTCGGTTGAAAGCGCTCTACTGCAATAGTTTTCACGAAGCTCTTATTCTGCACATTTATTATTCTAAAATAACTGAAAGTGTCAGTTTGGTGTTCTGTATCTATAAGGTGTCTGCCAATTAAACTGGCATAAGCTCTTGAGAACATACTTAGAGAACCAAGTGGATGACCTCCTCTCAGTCCTTTTAATGTGCTTGTTACTGCAAGTGTGTGTAAATTCACAAATTTACTTGGAGTTGAGATGAGCAGAATATTTACCCAGTTTGGATGGTTTCATTGAGCATGCGGTATCGTATGCTGATTCAAGTTTGACTGCAGGATAGATTCTTTTTAGTTCTCCTTTGATTCTTGCTTCTCTTCTCTAAGATATCGCACTCTTTTGAACACAAGTTGTATAAAAGCCTTCTACTTTTCAACACCTGGTTGCTTGGTTCTTTCGATTTGTTCTTTTCCATACTTCATAATAATTCATTTACGATATCCATTTTCTCTGGGATACTTAGTTCCTAGTTCTTCTTTAAGCTTTTCCGTAGAATATGAACGGCCAACACTTTGGTATAGTTGCAAACATCCAGGCCATAATTGTTTCGAAAATCCTGATCAAAGTTGAGTCCCTAGTCAGGTACATTTCTAATATGGGTAAGTACTAACATAATCACAGCGTCTTTAGAAAAACGAAAACAAGATTTTTCTGAACGTTTCCCTGTGTATGTTACAGATTCCTCAGCCTACCGCTGAAATGAAAGTGAAATCAGCTTAAAACAAATCTGACGAGTGTTTCTTGAATTATTCCCAGTTCATCAACAATCCTATCCTTGTGCAAATTTATCTAGTTACTCAGGATAGTAAGTGAATAATGTTCCTCTTCTTGCAAACTCCACTCAACTCTAAAGGTTCACGTACTACCTAAAACACTTTGGCTGCTTACAAATAATTCTGCTGTTTTACTCAGGAAAGCAACTACAAAGTAGCGGTCAGTGTCTGCCTCATTTTCACATATGAGCGAGAATGACTGACGAAAATTGTTGAATATCTCGTGTATAGCATCGTGTTGTTTGTTTTCAACTTGGAGGATGAACACGCTATGCAAATATTTCTTTTTTTATTCACGGTATCTCTTTATCGTCAAATGTTGACCTTAACTAGAACTTAATACGCCGGTAATGGATTAAGCAGAATTCTCATCGCCACTACATCCTTACGCTCATTAAAGATAATACTAAAGTTACATCCTGGATGTAGATTATTGAAATGATTTTCTTTTCAAGACAGAATTATGATTTGTTTATAAAACACCATCTACCAGAAGAGTTGCAGTACCAAATCACAGAGTTCTAATGTAATTCCACATAAAGTTAGCTTATTTAATACAGCCTTAATAAAACTTAGTGCCCAGATCATCAAAGGTGTACAGAGAAAGATTTAGATCAACAAACAAATTCGGCTCAATGACTTGCGTGGACTGGTATAGTATTAAATTTATTATTTGTTTGGGATTTTGTTTTAAACTGCATGGTTCGTGTTAGCATTCCTCAAATTGAGTAGTTTTCCGATAACTCAGATGTAATTTCAACAAGGTGTGTTAGAAAGCAAAAACCCAGCTTGGCAGATTCTGGTCTTTGATGTATAAAGTACAGATCTGTATTCGCTGTTTAGTGATAAGGTAACTGGGGTACTAGCTTCTGCATGGAATTCAAAGGTACTGAGGTGAAACTTGGCTAGATTCGTCCGAGCGAACATTTATATCAAAACTGCATATACTCCTTGCTGATGAATGTCAACAGACACGAAACGTAGATCCCAGACGTGAACCTTAAGAGTTGAGTGGAGTTTGCAAGAAGAGGAACATTATTCACTTACTATCCTGAGTAACTAGATAAATTTGCACAAGGATAGGATTGTTGATGAACTGGGAATAATTCAAGAAACACTCGTCAGATTTGTTTGAAGCTGATTTCACCTACTGTTCAGGAGGAAGTTTGGAATTTTGATTGCTGACTTTAAGTGGTTACTTATCATATGCGCACACAAACGTTCGATGGTACAGAATATTTACTGCTCAGGCAGATGTTTTTATGATGTTCTATTCTTGGTGTTGTCTTTCCAGACAATAGCATGAGCATTAATTTTAATAAGTAAGTGAGCTATCACGATTCCCCTATGAAGGGTTTAGTAGCTTTTCCTAACTTAGATGCACGTGTTTGGTTGGCTCCTCAATGTTTTTATGAATGATTGCACAGACTTTGCTACTGACCATTTCTGTTCCTGATTTCTTGTGTTTAGTTGTTCACCACTGTACAAATTCCTTGATACATTGATACATGTTTATACATTTTAGACTGCTAGTTAACCGAGGTGTCAAGCTTCTGGTAGTTTGTTGATGCATTTTGTGTTTCTTCTGTCCAAGATTTCTTTATTTTTAAAACCAAATTCAGGTCCGTAGTTGTCCACATGAACAGATAAAAGAGACAAAATATACGAGCGCCAGACTAACATTTGATGCTCATAAAACCGATGACAAATAGATTGACCACTTTGTCAAATGTAATTTTATTGCGGTTAGTTTCATAAACGGCACTCGATTTTGCCTTTTAGCCGTTGCATACAAATCCATACTGTTGCTCCAGGACTGGTCTTCTGCAATGCTTTAGCTAAAAGTAGGGGGTGAGGAGGATGGGTGCGTTGAACATTCCACTTGTCTGAGAAGTCGAATCAGCACTGTGGGCCAGTGACAGGCGAAATCTTTGCATAGATAGAAAAAATGATCGACTGAGTTTCATCAGCTTAGTGGTATCGTCATGATATCATATTGCCTATTAAGAGTGAGTGTACCGCGTTGCAGTTCTCTGTGTTCTACTGTTTGGCTGCAAAACATGATCATTAAAGGAAGATGATATAAGGACTTCAGGTGTTCGGCCGCTGATGTCTTCGTAGAATAGGCCATATGTCATGGTGTCACCACTTCATTATTGCAGAAGTTAGGTGAAAATTTTTAGAGAGGAGTGAAGTCGGTGAAGTTGCGAACATTCATTGACTGAGATGAATGGGATATGTGCCACGCATGCCTACATCGTTGCGCGAAATTAGCTGAAGTGGGTTCAGGCAGGAAAAAGTCTCGTGGCGACCAGACTAAAACATGGCATCAGTGTATGAAGTCTTCGACTGCTGTGTACTGGAATGTAGACTTCCCGGTTGCAGTCCGCGCGACTGCAGAGATGAGTGGTAAAAGATCCTAGGCAACATGATTCGGAATCAATTATAGTGCCACACATTATCCTTATCTTAATCGCCATGCTAATTTCAGTGTTTTCTTTTTCCTGCTTCCTCTTTTTTACTGCTTTTGACTGATTCTTCTCCGTTTCTTTATCTTCCATCTTATTGTTTTATTACTTGATGTGTTAATATGATGGCAGCAACTTGATCTTTGAACAATGATACTTGATCGTATGTTGATACTGATGATGGCTGATGATGATCCATTTGCAAAGGAGTAGGATTGTCAGTTGGTCAGTTGGTTTGAAACCATCTTTTCTCAGTTCCGGTTCAGTTAATGTATATAACGCTGAAACTTCGAATTATGTCGTCAATAAGTGTTTATCTATGTGGATGTCAGTAATCCGTCCCAAAAACTTCTATCGGGTATTTGATAACGTATCCATATGACGGCGCAGGATATTCCAGCTTCCCTGAAATTTCTCCAGATAGATCATAGACTGAATGCACTGAAGGTATGACTGTTGATTGTATAGAAAGACTGACTTGTGTACTACTGATCTGCTGTGACGGTGAAGATCAGGAACAGTAGACTTCATCCTACATGGTCTTCTTTTTTCACATGAGGTCTTTGAAAACTCTTAACTTGTGTATTATATTCAGCAAATCTACTTCATCACCTGTTCTACACATTCTAACGGTTGAAAGTCCTAAATCTCACCATAATCAAGTTATGCAGGTCTGTCCTATCTCTCTGTCTGTCTACCTTTTCCCCTTCCTGTTTATTGGAAAGGATAAAACTGCCCCCTTACATCTGTTGTTAGGAGTCTTTTGGCTACTTGATGACCTTCATATTATGCTAGACTGAGCACTTGTTACTTGCAGGTCAGGCTGCCTGAGTCACATTTTATAGACAAGCGGTTGCTCTAAATATGTTTCTACTCCTGCTGTTGAAATAACTAATCACGTTTCCTTATTTCAACTGAAAAGAAAGTTTTGGAAAAAAGCTCTCTAAAGTAATCAGCGAAAACTATCACTTAATCTTTCTAGCTTCTGTAGTTTAAGGTTGGTTATATGGTATGGTATTTATTTTGATGAAAGTTTTTTTCCCCTCCTGCGACTATGAGTGGTTAATATTTCAGTCATTTTCGAATATTATGTTCACGAGATTGAAAATTTTAACTTTCTGCCTCAAAACAGTTTGTTTGCGACATTCCTAATTTGGAGTATACTTAGGCCTGAATGCTGATAATTATATGTAGAGAGATGTAAGAATTACTAAAGTCCACTTCTACTCCTTTGTGCAATGCATTATACACTGAAAGATTGATGTACTGAATAAAAAGGCAATAAGAGCTCAAAATATCACTTATTTGATTAAGAGCACCCAGTTCTATCGTAAATGCGTAAACTCTTTCTAATTCAAGCATCATTAACGAAGAAAGCGTTGGCGTCAGTTAGTTTTTGTGCTCCTCTTTGTACAAGTTGAGCTTTCCACACGGGTCCTATTCCATCTCTATAATTATACAAAACATCAAAATATTTTCAGACAGTGCAGACATCAAAAGATAATACTACATTTTGGTGCGAAATACAACATGGTACAATGATAATAGTTGTGATCACAAATAGAATTGTGATCATTTCCGGGTTGAGTAATACCTTCTCCGGGGACGGAGAACAATATAGTAGGATGATTCACGTTGACTCGTTACCTGTCTATTATACTGAAATTTTCCCTTCAGTTTACTGACAAAATTGTTTGATAAATATGGATTATATCCATTGTACTTCAGGTTCTCAGAGTAGTAATCAGTGGATCCTTCAGGTTTATCATTACCGTTTACAGCAGGCGTCACCGTCTCACCGTAAACAATTTTCCATTCATCTTTTCATTTGAATTTCCACTCCATGAACTTTCCGGTTTATTATCAGCAGTGAATGATGTTGAATTATAACTTATCTCAGGTGGAATAGTATCACTACCTCCATTCTTTGTGAGACGGTTAATTGTTTTTTTCTGATCACAAGGATCCTCTGATGTGAGTGGAGATTCATTGCCATTGAACTCTTTGGTCTCTTTCATTGTTTCCACTTCAATGAATTTGAGTTTCTCAATACCGGGAATTATTGATAATTCGACTGAAGATAATAATAGTGATTCTCAGGATAATGGTATATATAAAGCGTATGAAATGGATTGTGATAATACTGTTTTTTTAAATAATCCTTATTATAATTGTTAACGCGGTTGTAATATGGTATAAGACTTTTATGAAAAGTGGTGTGAATTATCCCTTGTGTTGGATACATCCAGGTTAAGTAGATTAAAATCAATGAATGCATGAATATGTAATATATAATTATTTTTTTAAACAAAATGGACATTTGAACAAAGTTTAATATAGCACAGTCATGATTTCGATGTTCATTACGATGATAATGATGATAATAGTGATAGTAATAACAACAATACTGGTGGAAGTATAATACATATTTATCTTTGAGTAAAAATGTTGTTAACCGTTTGTTTGTTTCATTGCGAATCAAAATTCAAAATCGATTCAATGCACTCATTTATTGACTCGGATATTTCTTAACTAGTTATTCTGAGTAAAAGTTAGTCATTTCTTATATTCTTCAGCAAAAAACAATGGTGCATTTAACCATATTCTCGTCTAACGAATAATGACTGAATAAACTTTTGGGATAATTGGCCTGTTAAATATGAACTTGCTTAAAATTCTTAGAGGAGCCACACTGTACACATTGAAAAATCACTAAATCTTGAAAATAAACAATCAATATGTAGTAAGTTTGATCGGTTAAATTGATTAATAATTCAAGTATTTATGATGGAAACTAGTTATCAGATTCAAATACTCCAAGCTTATTATGAATAAAACTGATTGAAACCTAAGATGTGACCAGATTTGTTGTAGTAATCTTGAGTTTTGTGGTGCTGTACTTCATCTGTTAATGTAAGATACCTTACTGCTAAACTTATCTGCATATGACTTTATACCCATACTGAATAATAGCTTATTGCTCAAGGGTTATTAAGTACTTGATTATTGCTACTTTAATCTCCGGTTGTTGATTGGTGCGTCTTTAAACAGATACCTCAATATTGCTTTAGGTTTCATCACGATGCTTATTTTTTGGTGTACATAGCTGGGGAATCTGAGGCGTGCGTCCTGTCCCATTTCGATCTTGTCAGTTGGATATACCTGCATCTAGCATGACAGAGTGCCCACTGAGAACCAAAAGCAATACCCAGAGCTAAAAACAGTACAGAGTTACCCACTGGGCCATTGAGTCGCAACAGACACTTCTTTCGTAACGGTTATCACTTTTTATACCACTGCTCCATAGCCTGCTTCGTCGGACTCCTTGATATTCAAGTCGCATTGGAAATAACACCACTCACCTCGGATGCAGGTACCTCATAGCCTGAAGAACTCATCAGTAATGTCTCTGACTACAATACTAGTTAATGCGCGTTTGAATCACTGAAGAAACATCAGTCATGTCTAAATTACAGATGCGCCCTGCTGACGAGTGCCAACAAGCTTGAAATCTAGGTTCAGCGTTTATTACAGATTGCTTTCAACCACCTAACATCCACCAAAGTTCTCCATGACGCTGAGCCACCTAACCTAGCTACCGAAGTAAAAATTGGTCGATTAAATTAAACTAAATTAAGGACTAAGCAACACGTAACTGTTAGTCACCAGTAACCAATCATTTTATGGTTTTACTTCATTTATCGACACTAAGTAACTAGAATGTCTGAAAGCTGTGATCCACCTAGGCATTCGTAATATTTATGATGATGTAGCGTTATTGTTCATCACTGTTAATTCACACACATTGACTTCTAATCCATCACGGCTGCCATTATTTTTCTACACAGGTTTATAGTAAGTACTAAGCATCTTCTATAGTAATATTTTAAAATCAGCTTAAACTTAGATAAACCGCATTACTATCATATTTTAAGATATCTGCTTCGAAAGATTTGAACTTTGACACTGCATTCGTCAGCTGTTACAGTAATTGTTTGGGAAAAGGTAATATATTTCTTTACCAGTAGATCATAGGTTGGATGAAATTACGTCGTATTAACGATAGTAATGGAGCTGGATTGTTTTCCTAACAAATTAAAGTTGTCTTTATTAGACTGTCATTATAGAAGGAATTCTAGTTAACTGCTTAAAAAACATTTCTAGCATACTGAGAAAAAAGGTGAGCAGCACCAGTCTGGTGCAACGGGATGTTAGAAGATATACATTATCTAAAAAATGTGATATATTTGGGCTATACATTTCAAACAATATAATCACACATTTACATGTTAAGACATTATACATGAAAACTGGAAGTTTTTCTAATTACGTTATCCAAATAGCTAAATTTGTTTGAAAATTGCTTTTATTCATAGCAAAGTAGTCGTGGAAGACACTTGAATCTTCCTAACCCCTTCAGTATGTGCTTTTAAGTAATATCATAGTAATATTATTCACTGGATTGAGCAAGAATACCGATCAGCAGATAATGAACGATGTAGTTATTTCAGTGCAGTACGCACCAGTCTCATCTAGTAAAGAAATATGTTCACTGACTGGACGGAATAGTTTTTCAGCTTTATCACAGAAGTCCATATTAGACTATAGCTGTCAGATTCATATATCTTTCGAAGTCTATAGGAAAGAGATTATATAAAAAGTGTTCAAACAGTTACCAGCCAGTAGGAAACGGCTAACATACATGAGTGGGGAAAGTGAACCAAAAACACTATTCAAAATTGCAGGCAATAAAAATCTCCACAAATGTAGTTAGTTGGAGAAAGAAGCATGTTTAAACTGAGCACACAGCAAGTGCTTATTTATTAAGTGTAAAACTTGGGTACTGTTGTAAAGTGTAATTCCATATTCGATTTGTTTATCTGATTATGAGCAATAATTTATGTTCGAAATGTCATCAAGTAAATAATATTGTATCACTGTGTGTTGCAAATCAAGTAAACAAATCTAACATGGAAGTACTTATGTAGTATTATAACCGAATTGAGCTACTTTGTTGTTAAGCATAGAGGAACCTTACTCACTTGATTCCTGGATATGACTTCAAGCTTGTCCTCTCTTCTCATTTTGCATCATAAAATATTGTCCATCGTCTTTTAAGAATGAAAGTTATCACATCTTATGTGTTAGGTAAGTCATTAGCCCACTTTTTCTCCTTTTCTTTCTTCCAGATTCCCATGCTCGCTTAGTGAACTACTACTGTAAAATGTATGCATCTTCTTCTCTTCCTCTCCCTGAAACAACTTCCCTGTAGTTTAGATGAAGATCTATCAACAGTTAGTTGTTAAAATGCATCGACAAGACGAAATGTGAGACTACTACCCTAAATTCACTAGCTTATCAGGATTAATTTAATCTTACTTATCAGAGCGGGTGTAGAGAACCTTAGTGGATCAGACTGAAGCTAATCTTCGTTGGTCATTCAGCCTGCCCGTCAGTGATATTACTGTTTAGAGCCGATGATTAATGGAGTATTCAGAATGTGATACTTCGTTCATAATATCATTTTTGTAAGATTCCTTAACTGGGTATAACAGTTGGTTCAGTTGATTCTTCGTGAAATGGATCACTGACACCTATCCTTAGGTTTTCTTTATGGTACAGTATCGCTCTGATCTCTTATGACCACTTTTTTATCATCTTACGTTGATATGTTTTCTTTCACCTGCTGATGTTATTTTTCTGTGTTTCTTTTAGCTGGTTACTGATAACTGGTATCCCCAATAAATTATTCATTTGTCCAGTTTGTTACTAGCTTACTTATGTCAAATGTAGGGAGTCAGTCAGTAGGAGAGGCTGGACCTGGTCTTCATTCCTACCACGACCCACCAATAAAGGGTATCTGAGACCCTGAAAAAACGACTGTTCTCTAAGTGATGGGGTTTCGGTTTTCAACAAGTTAAAATACCTGGAGGAAAGTAGTTCTCCTTGATATTGCAGAAGTGCCTTGCTGATTTATATCAACAAGCACAAAATCTAGATCTACAGGTTCCTACTAATTCATTTCTAATATCTGACACCGAAATATAGTGCGCCACAGTTTTACATCATTTAGTTTGGCGAACACATCGAAGCTGATCACTAAAGAGTAGACAGATGTAACTGTCTACCCTTTATTGATCAGTTCGTTTAAGATCATGTGTGTATCAGACCTAGTTTTCCTGTGACTAGTTTGTTACACTGGGAGTTTGAAAATCTTTCTGGATGAGTTGGTTACTTATCAGAAGCAGTTTTCAACTGCTATCCATCATCCTTTTTACTACACACATAGTCCAAAGCAGGTGGTCTATCCAATTGATATTCTATTTCTATGTTGAATTCAATCCTCCAGGCTGTTTATGCATGTTGAGATCTTTCGTTGTTGTTCTAGTCATACGGCTGATGTGTGAGTGACGCCATCACTATTTTTCATTTAAAGACAGCAATGCTTTCTGAATTCTACCCTCCTAAAAATCCATTTGCTATCGTTGATAGTGCTAATATGATCTCATTCCGACTACATAAAATTTCACTGAACGTAAAAAAAAGTTCATTTACATTATTGGTGTTTATTCTGGGTTAAATTCAACATCACTGAAGCCTTAGGGGAGAAATCCAACCAACAAAAGCAAAACATTTTAAGAGACTCTATAGCTATGAAACGTGGATATCGTCGACGTATCACAGATAAAAACAAATAGTAATGTGACATCTTAATGAAAGGTGAATTAAGCAAAGGATTTATGACGTTTATCGATTTTAGAGTAGCTTTCGTACCATACTGAAGTCAACTGCAGCACGACTAAAAACCTAGGAGTACTGAACAGCTGTTTCATCCTAGTCATGGACTATTCACCATGCGGCCCTGGGTTTGATCCGTCATGGTGTAGATAGTGTTGACTGTTGATCAGTTCTACATTAGCGCGAAACAGCTTTCCAGTGCTACCAGGTTTTCAGGAGGTAGTCCTTCTGACCTCAGTCCATGACAAAGACCACTGTACATATGTGACTTATTCCCCACAGATATATCTATCAACAAAAGTTATTGATGCATCATACATCCGAATCTGCTGAAAATGCTGTTATACAAGTACCACTCATCCTCTTAAAACTGGGAGAGAAATGTTTTGCTTGGCCTAAAATCAAAGGTTCGACCGAGAGGTAATTTGGAAGCTTCAACACTACGGAATACCGCAAACCTTTATCAATGTCATTCAACAACTATA
The DNA here is from genome assembly GCA_944470555.2 of Heterobilharzia americana. Taxonomy (NCBI): domain Eukaryota; kingdom Metazoa; phylum Platyhelminthes; class Trematoda; order Strigeidida; family Schistosomatidae; genus Heterobilharzia; species Heterobilharzia americana. The sequence goes on along the minus strand of OX104134.1, from coordinate 85,984,406 downwards.
TGAAGATGCCACATGCCGAGTAGTTCCCAATGGGAAGAGGGGGATACGCTGGCTGGACGATGAAAAGAACCTAGAAGATCTGGATTTCGCCAGCAATGACTTGTGTCTGATGTTGCACAAACTTGAAGATCTACAGGCGAAAACTAACAAGCTGGCAGAAGAGGTGAGGCAGCGAAGACGGGACTTCCTTCAAGTGAATATAGAGAAGACGGAGGTGATGAAGATACCCAACCAACGACTCCAACAACAACAACAACAACAACAACAAACTCCAATCACCATCAACGGGAGAAACTTAAAGGAAGTAACCTCCTTCACCTCTCTACTCTAGGAAGCACTGTTTCAACTACAGGCAGCACAGGCACAGACGAGGATGTCAAAGTCAGAATCGGAAAATCAGCAAGACAGGCCTTCCTGCATTAATCTGAAACCAGTGTGGAGATCTTCTGCACTCCACTCAGCATGTGGAACAACATCCGGATTTTCAACACCAATGTCAAGTCAGTGCTTCTGTATGGTTCAGAGACTTGGCGCATCACAAAAGGGATTTCCAACAAACTACAGACATTCATGGACAACTGCCTACACTGGCTCCTTACTGAAGATCAGATGGCCAGAATAAGAAGAATAAGCAACAAGGAACTCACTCTGGCCGGGTAACGAACCAACCAAGAACCTATCACTGAACAAATATGCACTGGAAGGAAGTGGAGATGGATTGGGCATACACTGAGAAGGCCGACTGGGGACATCACGCTTCAGGCCAGTCACTCTAGTGGAACCGAAATGGGAACGACGAGTTGGGTGTTCCAGCTGAGGGTGACATAGAGGAGACGGTGTGAGGAAGAAATGAGAGGTTGTGGGCAGTCGTGGAGCCAGGTTCAAAAGATTGCAGAGAAGAGAGTGGAATGGAGACATGCTACTGAAGCCCTATGTTCCACTAGGAACACAAGGGACAAATAATAATGATAAAATCAAAGGTCGATTCGTTTTCATGCAACGTTACTTGTAACCGTGAACAACTTATTTTCAGAGCCTCTTGCTTCGACAGTCCCTAATGCATATTCAAGACTTCAAGTGGATATTAATTTCGTCAACGCAGTAGACACCCGTTGCTGACGGCTACCAACCAGTATACAACCTTAATCAAGCTGGGCTTCTTGTTAACCACTTTTGGCACCGAAAATCAATACTGAGGATAAAACCAGTATGCTTAACTATGTGTATCATTTAAGCTACTTCCGTATATTCATCTTCCTTTTTGTATTCGTATTGCTATGGTTAGTCGCTTCAGTTTCAGTGTACAACACGAATACTTGCAATTCTTACGAATAAATTTATAATAACCTACCTCTGACTTCAAGCAGGAGACTTGTGCAGCAAATATGCTTTCAAACAACTCATCCTGTCACACGGGCTTGGAGATTAAATGGTGTGTTTAAAAAAGAGGGGATTCGAAGAAAGTAGATACAAGATCTTTAGTTTATGGTGCGAGTTACAGCCAGTTTGACTCAAATTTGGGATTCAGCTACGGGTTACTTTGGGAGTCAGAATGTCCAAACTACTAATTTTGATCTTCTGACATCAAGAACTACGACAAGAAAATCAGTGGAAGAGAGAATCGCTAGAAATAACTCAGATAAGTAAAACAAAATGGCACTCCAACACTTAAATCATCTCAATTTTCTTAGCAAACACTCCTGATTGGTCAGATGTTTTTGTCAACCTGTAGTATGTATCACGTTAAACGAGGATGATTCGATGATCTTATATAATTAAGTATCAAATATTACAGTCTGATTGGTGGTTAGCAGTGGAACTGAGGACCCGCCTTTCGTCTTATGGATAGTGGATAACGCTTTGGCGTCTGCAGTGACTGGTGCTGGGTTTGACTCTCAGTGGGAAAAATATTCACTGGCTGGGATGCAATTACGTTCAGCCGACAAGTCCCAGGTCCCAGGTCCTGGATTCCACCAAGCAGAGTACAATGTCATAAGTAATTGAGCAGTATCAAGGGATGCTCATAGGAACCCATCTGCCAACACAGTTTGAGCGATTTGACTTAGTAAAGCAAAGAGAGATTGAAGGTATCAAACAACGAGAAATATAGGATAGTTTTGCTACGGTGACAAAAGATTGAAAAAAGTCTCTTCATGGTTTGGTAAATTGTTTATTGGTAATCGCTTCAGGGAAACTCAAGATCACCTGTATGTGGATCATTTGAATGATTTTTAAAAATAAAGATCATGACTGTCAAAAAGTAGTGACACACATTCACATTACGGACGGATTTCGTACATTCAAGTCAAATTTTTCGGAAGCATGTTTTGAAATACAATCAGTTACCACACTGTTTTTTCTATTGGTGGATGTATTTTGATAAATTTATATCAAGCGATATCTGTAACTGGAAGTAATATTCTGTTGGAAACTCTTCACCATTCACTTACTTCAAGGAGCTGTTCATTTGATATGGTGGAATAAACTGGTAAGCTGAATACTTTCTCTTCATTGGGATAATTAGTCAGCAGTTGAATTTCCCGGCAGTTTCATCACTTTTAAAGCTTACACATTAGAAGACTACCTTATGATCATGTTGGATTTATATCTTTCTCTCACGTATGCACAGTGGGTTTACATTACTTCATTTTCATTGGCAAATTTCTGTGATTATCCATTGTCATATGAACATTTTTCGAGAATAACGATCTCTCCAAACTTCTCATTTGAGCAAGACTGTCATATTCTTTCTGTAAAGCATGAATACAATTGCGATTCTTCATCTTACTGCACTGATTTCTGATGTAATTTCAGCTTGGATACAAAAGGCCCGTTTGGAATTTTCCACCTTGCATAACCTGTTGCGCCGACCAGCAAGATATCTGGCTATCTATCAGAGTACGAGTATACTACGCTGCAGTTCATTCTGTCCTATTGCAGGACTGTTAGAAATGGCCGCTAAGGGTAAAATATATGAAGCAATTGATGGGGTTTGATCGCAGACGTCTTCGTAGCATTTCCCGCATCTGGTAGAATCACTATGCGAGCAATAATGAGGCTAGGTAAAGGGTTCTAGGCAAGGAAGGCATGTTAGTCAATTATGTTGTGAACCTTCGTCTATTTAGACTTGCAATGCTGGGAGGGGAGTTGGGTTAGGTTAAAAGAGGGTTCACGGTGGCCAGAAGAAACGTGGCACCAATCAATGAAGTCCATGACTGTCGGCCTTAGCCATATGAGGAGGTGTAAACTACTCCCTGGCTGGGGTCCACGAGAAGATAGGAATCAGTAGTTGAGGATTCTTGGTCAAATGACTGAAAATCGGTCACAATGGAGCAGATGTTTTCACTGTTTGACGTCTTTTTTGGATTGAATGCCTTGAATAACCTTAATGTTTGGATTCCTCTTCTCCTTAAACACCTTTGTCTACTTTTGTATCATTGTCTTTCTGTCCACTTGTTATTTGTATATTACTATGAAATGTTGCAACGTGAAGTGATGCAACTGTGTGTGAGGCCGTACGTCGGTTTTGTCTGTCTTGCAGCAGAAAAGTTGGTAAGTTTAAGTGTATTTCATCTTACGAACCTTTTTGGTACGTAAACTGTAGAATCATTAAACCTTTACTAAGTTGAACGAACACAGAAAATAATAAGTCATTCACTTTTATGTTTGCGTTCAAATTAGAATTTTTACTGAATTCCGATGTTTTGTCATCCTGAGTTACTTTACTTCATCTGAATTCAAGATATTCAGCTGTTGCTGATATCTAAACTTCATATTAAGCACCTGTGATGGGGGTTCATCATCTCCATGGAGAGTGGTGACAGTTAAATCCTAGTTGAACTGGATGCTGAAATTACGGGCTACAACCATAATCATATAATGGTTACTTCTTTGATAAGCTAGTTAACCAAACGGATCAGAAAACTGAGAAGGAAAAGAATAGGAGACTAAACATTCGCTTTATTGCACATAATTTAAAAACAGTATGGAAATAACAAACTTTAAGGTCAAGTGTAGTAAGGGAAGATTCAGACTGACAGCCTGTAGTAGAAAAACACAGGGATCATTTTAAATTGGTTTAAAATCATTTCCCAAGGAAACTTGTCTGATTTGCCTATCTCGAAATTCGTTTACATGGAAAACTGGATTGGTGACAAGACTAAATTTTGTGCAGTCCTAAAGATTGTTTTAGATTATAGGAAGGAAAGAGACATTTCTCTTGATAACAGTCATAATATTTTAACTGAAGTAATGTTGTTCCATGGGACTCCTGTCATGAAGACTTGATGAAGCAAAATGAGTGGTATTTTTAACTGAGTTAAAACGTGATAATACAGTGGGAGAAAATTTTGGGAGTTTTGCCTTTTAGGTGGTGAACATTAAAGGCAAAATAATTTCAAGCTAGAACAAAGAGATCATTTTCTTGGTTGTGGCTAGCAGAGAAATCCGTAACGCACGTCCCGCCCTATTTAGGACTCGTCAGTTGGATGTACCTTCACTCCAGTGATTGAGGCAAGATAGTTACCCGATGTACAACAGGTATTAATTATTACTGTTTGTTAATATGCTTGTAATTCTCCGTTGTTTTACTGGGTCGAATTGTTCGACCTCTATTAGTACATCAATAAGTAGTAATAACTAGTAGCAGTTGTACAAGGGATGGCTATTGTGCATAAGTGGCCTAGTGGATAACGATGTGGCGCACATGCTTTGAGTCTCAGTGAGAATAACTCCAATCACTGGGATGCAGGTACATCCAGCTGACGAGTCCCAAACAGGATGAAACGTCCGCACTGGATTTCTCTAGCCATAACCAAGAAAGTTATTGATGATTTATTTTTACTTTGGGGCTTCACTAGCATGTCTCCATTGCACACTCCTCTGCAGCCTTTTCAGCCTGGCTCCACCACTGCTCACAAGCTTTCATTTCTAACAAACACGATCTCCTCCATGTCACCCACCCTCCAAAGCCCAACTCGTCATTTACCATGAGGGCTCCACTCGACAGAATGGTCTGGCGCGTGATATCCCCAATCAGTCTTCTCAGTGTATGTCCAATCCAATCCAATCCAATCGATCTCCACTCTCTTCCACTGCATATTCGTTGAGTGACAGCTTCTTGGTTGGTTCGTTGTCCAGTCAGAGTGAGTTCCTTGTTGTTTATTCTTGTTTTTATTATTCTGGCCATCTCATCGATCTTCAGTGTCAGTATCGAGGGAGCGTAGGCGGCAGCTGTTCATGTATGTCTGTAGTTTGTTGGAAATGCTTTTCGTGACGCGTCAGGCCTCTCAACTATCACATAGAAGCACTGAATTACTTGAATGAATTAGTGTTGGAAACCTGAGTCTTGTTCACGCTTTATGCTGAGTGCAGTGCAGTGCAGTGCAGTAGATCTGCGCACTGATTTCAGATTAATGAAGGCCTGTATTGTTGTCTTTCCGATTCTGGTTTTGACATCCCCGTCTGTACCGTCTCGCCTGCTACCTAGGCAGGTGAAAGAGACTGCTTCCTCTAGGTTTCTCTTGTTAATGGTGATTGGTGCTTGTTGTTGGTTGGGTATCTTCATCACCTCCGTCTTCTCTATATTCACTTGAAGGAAGTCCCGTCTTCACTGCCTCTTCTATCAACTTGTTTTTCGCCTGTATATCTTCGAGCTTATGCGACAGTAGACATAAATCATCATCGGCAAAATCCAAATCGTCTAAGTTACCATAATAAACATTCGGGCAATATTGAGGCATCTGCATAGGAGCCCATATGCCAACAGAGGTCGAGCAATTCGATTCAGCAGAAAAATGGATTGTTAAAAGCATATTAACAAATAGTAGAACGAAGAGGTCCTGAAATCGTTGTCAAATAAAATCATAGTGATACTTCTTGCTTCCCATCAACCGTTTAAAAACTATAACTTCTTATTACAAGGATTATTTTCAAGTACTTTAGTCTGCTTGTTCCTCAAGACAGTGGATCTTCGTACAGATACGTATCATGATCAATACCACCCGAGATATGGTATAGTGTCTTTCTAAACAACGACTGGAAAACATATATGATATACATAAAAAATACCCCCACAGCTCCTTAATATATATGCATCACAGCTACATGAATGTATATATAGTTGGTAGGAATAGTAATATTCGGTTTCAGTTTGCTGATTTTTCTGGTTTCACAACTAGAAGTAGTTTCTCTTTCAAGTGTAGCGTAATATGGGTCCAACAACATCCTGTGTCTACGCATTTATACCAGTAACTTGCACTGTAGCTTTTCAACACTCATTAGAAAAGAGTGTCTGCCACAACCAGGAAATCCATTTCCATTCACAGACTACAACTCTGGCATCAACATCGTTATCACCAAGTGATTAGAACTTTGACTAGTCTATGAATTCATAGTACTCAGAAGCATATTACTCAGATTTCAATAGTCACAAAATCTTAACAAGAGCTTTTCTAATGAGACTGGAAAGATAAGTAATTGTGGTTTTTTCATTACTGTGTAAGCTGTTCTTACTGCTATAGGGTTGTTCAGTATGACCATTATCTACTGAAACGTTACCTAGTGATTCAGCTTGATGTAATTCAACTGAGTAAATTAACGATCCGCCTTTAAGAGGGGCGAAGATAAGATTACAAAAGTTTATTTGTCTCTATTATTATTGTTATTACTGTTAACAGTACTAATAAACTTATGCGATTTGTTAAAGTCAACGACCAGTTCCCTGTAGTTTCGGAGGGTGATATCTATTCTTGAGATTTTTGCATTATCTCCTATTACGGTTGTTCATGTATTTCCTCTTCCCCTTATGATACTTCACACAACTCAAAGTTTTGTTCGAATTATCAGTTCGATATACTCAACTGCGTTTATTTTCAAGAGGTTTACTTGCATGTTGATATTTTCCATTGTAAAATAAATTGAACATGCCATTATTATTACTATCATTATTATTATTATTATTATTATTATTCCGTTTATTTGTAATGTATTGGTTGTACGTGTCATGTCCCTGCTTATTATCTATTCTGTGATAATTATTTTGTGAAAGACCATTATTATACTTACTGTTCTCATAAGTAGTCTGTCGTTGTTCATCATAAAAATTATCGATTTCAGTGTCATGGTCGTGTGAATCATCAAACTATGATTAATAACTCCGACCATTATCATCTGCATATTCTTCATATAACTTAAATAAATCCATATTTTTATTATCATTGAAGTAATCATCATCAACGGATAGTCTTCTCTCATTATATGGGTTGTAGACTTTAACCCGACTAGTATATTCAGTGATACGACTTTTAGGTATATGCTTAAACTGTTGGGTACTTCCTCGTCGTTTTTGAACTGTTTGTGATATTTTGAGGATTCTTCATCCACATAACCAGATTCTAGGTACTTCGGTTGCTCATCATCGGTGTGGACATAATTGTTGTGGTTATTTTCATTCATACTGTTGAAGAAGTGTCTCTGATAGCCACCATCTGATATACCGTATTCTGAAGTATACTGATACGGGTCAGTATCAAATGTTGTTCTTCGTTTTAGATGTGTGACATGTTCCGACTCCTTATATATCTGGGCGTTCATTTTCGGCAAAGCTACCGTCACATAGTGTGAATCAGCATCATTATCTGGAGCATACGACAGTGATGAGCAGTAACGCATTTCAGAAAGAATTTGTATCAGGAACAATGATGACGACAAACATTTCATCACGGTCTTCTTCTGAATTTCTATTGATGATGAATAGTGGTTAAGATCGCTATGTCAGTAATAACTTATTATCCTCTGAGATACTTAAATAGACTTCTGATTAACTGCATTTTCCCTACTATTCAGTGAACTATTGAACACTGTTATTGATCGTTGATCAATCGTTCATATTTAAATTACTATATATTGCATCACGCACCCAGTTGATAATTTGTCACAGTTACATTACATCATTTTAAAGTTAAGATATATTTACAAAATTAACCTGATTTCATTGCACCCCACCAATTGTTTCTCCCATTTATACTCATTACAAGTAACAAACGAACATCTTCATTGCCAATGTGTAAAACAAAATTCATAATAACTTGTATTATTATTATTATTATTATTAGTCCCTTGGGTTCCTAGTGGAACATAGGGCTTCAGTAGCACGCCTCCAGTGACCTCTGTTCTCTGAGATCTTTTGAACCTGGTCCCACGACAGCCCAGAAGCTCTCATTTCCTGCTCGCACGACCTCCTCCATGTCACCCTCGGACGTCCAACTCGTCGCTTCCCATGGGGATTCCACTCGAGGGCCTGACGCGTGATGTCCTCAGTCGGCCTTCTCAGTGCATGGCCAATCCATCTCCACTTCTTCCTGCATATTTGTTGCGTGATAGGTTCTTGGTTGGTTCGTTCCCAGAGTTCCTTGTTGCTTATTTTTTCTGGCCATCTGATCTTCAGCAGCGAGCGTAAGCAGTTGTTGATGAATGTCTGTAGTTTATTGGAAATACCTTTCGTGACGCGCCAAGTCTCTGAGCCATACAAGAGCACTGACTTGACGTTGGTGTTGAAAATCCGTATCTTGTTCCGCATGCTGAGTGCAGAAGATCTCCACACTGGTTTCAGGCTAATGAATGCCTGTCTTGCTTTTCCGATTCTGACTTTGACGTCCTCGTCCGTCCCGCCTGTAGTTGAAACAGTGCTTCCTAGATAAGTGAAGGAGGTTACTTCCTTTAAGTTTCTCCCGTTGACAGTGATTGGAGTTTGTTGTTGTTGTTGTTGATGGTGGTGGTGCGGTATCTTCATCACTTCTGTCTTCTCTATATTCACCTGAAGTCCCGTCTTCGCTGCCTCTTCTATCAACTTGTTAGTTTTTGCCTGCAGATCTTCAAGTTTATGTGACATTAGGCATAAGTCATCGGCGAAATCCAAGTCTTCTAGGTTCTTTTCCGTCGTCCAGTGTATCCCCCTCTTCTCGCTGCCTACTGTTTGCTGCATGATCCAGTCCACCACAATCAAGAATATCATGGGGGATAGTAGGCAACCTTGTTTCACTCCTGTCTTCACTTCAAAGGCATCACTGAGCTTCCCATTGTGGATTACTTGGCATGTGGCATCTTCATATAGTTGTTGAATGAGGCGGATAAAGGTTTGCGGCACTCCGTAGTATTGAAGCAGTTTCCAAATTACTTCTCGGTCGACGCTGTCAAAGGCCTTCTCAAAGTCGATGAAGTTGAGGTGGAGAGGTGATTGCCATTCTATGCTCTGTTCTATGATGATGCGAAGCGTTGCAATTTGGTCTGCACATGATTTGTACTTCCTGAAGCCTGCCTGTTCCGGTCGTAGTTTTGAATCCAGTGCATCCCTTAGCCTCTCCAGGATGATGCGGCTTAATATTTTACTTGGGGTGGACAGGAGAGTGATTCCGCGCCAGTTCTTGCAAGCACTGAGGTCTCCCTTCTTCGGCAGTTTGACAAGGTAACCCTTCTTCCAATCGTCAGGTACCTTCTCTTCCTTCCACACCTTCTGCAATAGTGGTGTGAGCATGGCCGCTGTTGTCTCTGCATCTGTTCTCAGTGCTTCTGGCGGTATTCCATCTGGTCCTGCTGCTTTCCCACATTTCAGTAGCTTTATGGCGTTCAGGACTTCCATTTTCGTTGGGGGATTAATGTTCACTTGTAGTTCAGCGGCTGCAGGTGGTATTTCTGGACGAAGTGCAGGTGGTGGTCGATTCAAGAGCTTCTTGAAGTGGTCGGCCCATCGTTTCCTCTGTTTCTCTTCTTTTGTAATTAAATTTCCTTCTTCATCTTTTATTGGTTTCATCTGTGTTGGTCTCTTCCCTGATAGCAACCTGGTTATTTGATACAATGTCGTCAGGTCTCTCTTACCTGCAGCCTGTTCTGCTTCACTTGCCAGTGTTTCGTAGAAGTGTCTTTTGTCGTTGCGTGCACTCTTCTTCACTTCTTTGTCCAGTGTTTTATACATTGTGCTCAGTTCCTCTTGTCGTTGAGCATCCTTGCACTGGTTTATCTTCTGCTTCACCATCCTCCTCTCCTCTATCAGCTTCCAGGTATCCGTCGAGATCCATTCCTTGTCTTCTTTCTTCTTCCTTCCTAATACTGTTGTGCAGGTTTCTTTCCACATAGCTTTCAAAGACTTCCAATGTTCTTCCACACAGGTTTCTTCAGGGATGTTGCTCGATGTCTCCCATTTTGTCTTGATGGCTGCCTTGAAGATCTCCTTTGTAGTTTCATCCTTCAGTTTCCGAGTGTTGTACTTGGGTTGAGGTCTATCACCAGCTTCCTTGAAGGCTTTTAACTTGATTTGGAAGGTTCCTTGCACTAGGTAGTGGTCTGAACCTACATCTGCTCCTCTTCTTGACCTTGTGTTAAGTAGACTGCGTCTCCATTTTCTTGAGATTGAGATAAAGTCGATTTGATTTTTAGTGTGTCCATCTGGTGAAATCCATGTCGCTTTGTGGATATCTTTGTGCCTGAACACACTGCCTCCAATCACCAAATCGTTGAATGCGCAGAATTCTGCAAACAATTCTCCATTCTCATTCATTTCACCTAGTGCCTCTCGACCCATGGTTAGTTCTCTTCCCGTGTTGTCCCCTCCCAGTTTGGCATTCATGTCGCCCATCAGAATTTTGATATCGCCAACTGACGTCTTGTCCAGTGTTGATTGAAGTTGTCTGTAGAAATCCTCCTTTTTCTCTTGCTCTGCATTATTTGTAGGTGCATAACATTGTATGATTGTGACCTTTCTTCCTTTTGAGTTGAATCTTGCTGTCATGATCCTGGAGGAGATTGGTTCCCACTGCATGAGAGCCTTCGATGCTCTTGAGGACATCATGATAGCCACTCCCTCAGTGTGCTCGTGGTTGGCGTCTGGGTGACCGGAGTAGATTATTGATTCTCCAGTTGACAGTTTGGAGAGTCCACTCCCATTCCATCTGCTTTCGCAAATCCCAAGCACTTCGATGTTATACCTTCTCATCTCCCTTGCAATCTGGGCTGCCTTACTGGGTTCAAACATCGTGCGGACATTCCATGTCCCCACGTTTACTTTCGCTTTCATCGAGAGAAGACACATCGGCCAATTGGCTTCCCGAAGGCTTTCACCAACTGGCGTCATTTCGCCTCTCCGATTCCAGCGGGGAATAAGTTTGTTTTCATTTTTTATATTTTGTTTGTGCTTTGAAGTTTCTTTAGCGGTTAGATTTGTTTTACGGGGTAGGGTTGCTAGCCCTATGCCCAACCTTCCCTCTTTACCCGGGCTTAGGACCGGCTAGTAACTAGTAAACTAGTTAACCAGGCGAGGTTAATAACTTGTATTACCCATGGAAATTTTCATATCACAATTATCCTTTAATACACTGAATATTCCCATTTAGACATTTCGAAAAAGATTGATTGAGCGAAGAAATATATTTCTTTCCAATTAGGTCTTCATCTTGGGCTCTACACTAAAATATAGGTTTACAACTTAATCAAATTACCATCACGAGGTGATGTTTTGGAAATAATGATGTAAATAATCAATAGAGTTACTAAAATTTTCTGGCAAATGTGAGAATGGTCCACTACTATTAGCCATTTAGAGTTATATTTTCGTCACATGGATGATACCTTTTTAGTTCTCAAAAGTGAGACTGATAAGAATGCTGTTCTGAATAAGTTCAATAGCGTTCACTCAGCAATCAACTTCACAATGGAAGAGGAGAAAAATGATAGTATCCTATTTCTTGGTGTTCTGTTGGTAAGAAGGTCAGATGGAACCCTTAAGCGAAGTGTTTATAGAAAGCCAACATCAACAGGTCAATATAGGTACTTTTTTAGTGCTGTACCCCTCCAATACAAAAGGAACCTAGTGAAATGATTAGCATACCGTGCCTCAGCTATTTGCTCAGAGGATGCTATAAAGGAAGAGTGCGCCACCATCCGTGATCTGCTTAGTAGGAATGGCTACCCAGACAAGTTTGTAACTAAGTACATGAATATTACCAGGGTTAGGACAACAATGCCAACAGTTCCTGAGAAGCAAATCTTCTTTAAGCTGGAATTTAAGAGTGATATTGCCAGGGAGATTATCACACAACGCATAAAAAGAGTCTTGCATAGAGCATTCCCAGCCGCTAAATTATGTCCCGCCTTCTACAACCACCCGATTCTAGGTGCAAGAAATAAAGATAAACTGCCTGATTCTGCCACTTCTATGTGCATTTATCAATTCAACTGCTCCTGTGGAGCTAGTTACATTAAGCGTACAATGAGGCAGTTCCATCGTCAAATTTTTGAACACCACCCATCATGGTTGAACAAAGGACAAATTAGAACTATAAGGAGCTCCATACTTGCACACTTAGTTGACACAAGACATCAAGTGGTTACTGGAAAAGCCTTCAATATTATCCATCAAATTCCAATTAATTTACCTCATGGATTATGCACTCGGTTACTCCACATAGCAGAGGCAACTAAAATCCACCTTCATGAACCTAGACTTTGTATCCAAAAGAAGTTTGTTCGACCGCTTTCATTACCGTGGCCGTCAACACGATGTAACTTCTAGGTTAACTTTGTACACCTCTTCGCCTTCTTGTTTCTATTAATATTCATATTTCCAATTTTAGCAACTCTATTGATTACTTACATCATTATTTCCGAAACATCACCTCGTGATTGGTAATTTGATTAAGTTGTAAACCTATATTTTAGTGTACAGCCCAAGATGAAGACCTAATTGGAAAGAAATATATTTCTTCGCTCAATCAGTCTTTTTCTAATTATCCTTTAGTTGGTTAAATAACCGATCATCTCTCAAAATGTCACTGATTCAGTACAATCATCTCCCTCTACCCTGAATTTGGTTAATTTACTTTACATGGGAATTTAAATGAAACGGAGACTGAAATCTGAGAAAAATAATCTTGGTCAAGGGTCTTAGTTTATATCAACTTGTGAAATAGCGTACCAACTGTTATGTGACCTACGATTCACTAAAAATTTCCCGATATGAATGATATCAGAAAAATAAGTGTTTACTTCATTTAAATTTGCAGCTTTTTAAACCTCGAAACCATATGAATGCTTAGAACAGCTGGTTACACTGCTTTTTGTGTTCATATTGATTTATCTGACAAACCAGATATTAATACTTTTCGGGGCCACTCATTGCCCATAATCATGCGAAGACAGTTGAACTATACAATGTCACAGTGATCAATTTCTAGTTTTATATACTTATGCATCATTCACCTGTACAAACCCACTCACTAAGAGCTTAAAGACCACTGAAATCTCCATTACCAGAACACACTATGCAACTAAGCTTACAGTCATCGAAAAAAAATATAAACACATGCCTCAATATAAACTAAGAGAAACAACCACAAATACATGACATGCTTCCAAATTTACAAGCACACAATTGTGTATGTGTGTATGTGTACATTCCATCAGGACTTTCACCATTGAGACCCAGTCTGAAAGCTCCCTTCAACCTCTATTCTCCTTCATCTCGCTCTTACTTTCTTAATGCTTATGTACCGAATTTACTGAAAACCCGTTGTTGTCTAGACTGTGTTTAGTCGGCTGGAGTTCTGCTTGTGTTTCGTTTTTAGTGAGCAGTTTTCTTGTCGTTCAGTATTATTTTCACACTGGACCTCACTTGCATATGATCGGAAACAGATAGCTGAGAAGTAGTTTAGACATTAACCATCTAGTATACATCGACTTGATAAACACTGGATTGTATTATTTCAAATTTGTCAGGGTATCATGTATAAATTGGGAAATTTTGACTGATCCTCATCTTACCTTTCAGTCATTTGTGGGAATACAGAGTAGCTCTGCTGCTTGGTGAACACTGTCACATATAACAAAACGGTGACTTTCACATATCCTGAATAAAACACACTTATCATTTGTAGATTTCAGGATGATACTGTCTCGACGTGACAAGAAACCGATGGCGGTTATGGATCTTAGCAACCTTGTTAAGGTTACCCTATGATTTATCTTTGTTTAACACTGCTAGAGAGAAACTGAGTGTCATTAGCGTAAATGAACAGAAGATGCCATAACTGAGTCTTTTGTAAAGGGATATCTTTCGTGTATCAATAAATCATATCTGCTGTCACAAGGAAAGATGTACTAATGAATAAAGTAATGAGAACAAACGATACTATGAACTAATCTGAGATATTCAGTTATTTATTTCTTTTGTAGTAATTGGAGTAATCTTTCAAAATCTGCATCGGTAAACTTTTCAAATACTTTTCAATCGTTTTGCTTTTCAGTGAAAAATGTTGTGCTATAGAGAAATGATTGTCGATAGGATAGGTCTGAACAGTATGTCAACCTGATGTGTTTTCAGCAAATGATACATGAATGATAAGAAGAATCCACTGTGTTTCAACCTTATTCATTCTAAAATCGTAAAGAATTGGCAAGCAGTAGGTAGCATTTACTAATGCAATAACGACCACTTTGGTTACTTGGAAAAGTCCTTTTGGTTAAAGACAAATTTTTCGATGTAGATTGGTATTTCTTCGAGATTTCGGACTGAGATAATACGAACATCTGAAAAGTATTGACGACTGAAATAGTTAGACTTCTTGAAACAACTAAAACCTGACAATTATCTCTTATTTTATCGTGCTGAGATTCTTCTGACATTATGCTCCTGAAGAACCATTTCCAAGACAATTAATCCTATTGAACATTGAACGCAACGAAGAATATATATATATATATATATATATATATATATATTCACTGGTCTTAGCCCTTTCTGCAAGCTTCTAGAGAGACGATCCCTATCGAGTTAGTTCTATAAGCCGATCTGGAACTCATATGTTTGATCATACGACTTTCCATGAAAATGTGACATAAGATAATTAATTGTTAGTGTTATCAGAGAATTTCAGGTTAACTTGAAGAATGTAGGAGTTAATGCATCACTCCATAACATATAAGAAAAACAACCGATGAAATTAATTCTGCAGGGAATAAGAACACAACTGCAGAAACAACTAATCACGTTGGAAATGGAAAGACAATTTATCAAGTTTCTTTTGCTTCGATTGCCTTAGCTGATTTTTGTCTGAAATGTTTACTCATTATTTTGTTGACAGTAGTCAAATATTCCTGAATAAACCTCATGACTCAAAGAACTCAAATTCACTGAAATACCCCTGTACGATGAAAGTGGCCACAGGTAAAAATAAACACAACATAAAACATTACTTGGACTCAGGAATATGGAAAAAAATAACTTTTTGAATTAAAGCTGCATTAAATATTATAAAACATCTAAATAGGATCTTTTGTAAAACATTTCTATACTGATTACGACGCCTAACATGATATTAAAATGTTACCCGACCAAAATCACAGCTGAAAAAACAATGCAATCTAAACATCCACATCCTTAGCTACAACTACTCTCCAACATTCCTACGACTGTGTAACAAAACCTTTGATTTCATTTTTCATTTTTAGAATCTGGTTAGTCATACGAATAATCTTTATTTCGACACAGGATATCAGTGGTTGAGTGTCATGATGTAGATAGATCTAATCAAGAATTCAAACAGTTTGAGAAAGTTCATAACAGGTCCTTAAAAGTGTTTACAATCAAAATATTTGAGGAATGAGAATCTGAAAGAATTTGTCGTCTACTGCTTGAACCTTAAAAACAGTGGGATTCTCATTCACTTTTTCGGTATGTATCGACTGTTGTTCATTTTAGTATAACGTATATCAGTTGTTATACCCTATCCCTTCAGGCACAATTGGCAATGTTTACTCGTCGAATTTTCAGGTCCGTAGTGAGAAAAGATGCTGACAAGCTAGGGTGGATTATACCGATTGCTTTAATTGAATATCTCTACCGACAGAGGGTACTGATAGTTTACAAGCCACTTCAGGCAAAATGTTAGGTGATGCTTAAGAAAATCCTTGGCCCATGCAAGTTAACTTCATAAAGGAATTACAAGTATCTAAGCTTCCCGTTGGAAAATGAAAGGTGAAACGTCTAAAATGCAAGCTATTTTTTGTACAAGTATAAAAATTTTGATTTTTTATGCTAATTTTTATCATTTTATCAGTCCAGTTGCATATCTGAGTAGGAAGGCTGTACTTTTGAAGGAAAAATAATGTTTGCTAAACCTTTTGTTAACA
This sequence comes from Heterobilharzia americana, assembly GCA_944470555.2. Lineage (NCBI taxonomy): Eukaryota > Metazoa > Platyhelminthes > Trematoda > Strigeidida > Schistosomatidae > Heterobilharzia > Heterobilharzia americana. The sequence continues at coordinate 85,968,230 of OX104134.1, read as the reverse complement.
GAATGATTTTGTGTCATAACTCTGATGCTGTTAATTTACTCCCAGGATCTTTCCATGACAAAGAAGAATCGTAACTGTTTGAACTGATGTCCGGTGAGTAACCAATCTGGCTATATAGCCCCTAGGACTTTCCACTTATTAAAGTCTACCCAAAAGACAGATAGTTCAGTCGGTGAGCGAAATGATGTGATGTTGCACTGTATACTGTATTTTGGTCTCAATTATAGGTAGTCAGTCAATGGGAACTCTCCTGTCTACGCGTCTTACTTTCCGAAGAGTGTCAGGAAGCATGGATAATCGATTCAAGACTTCTTACTGATTAACTCCTAATATAGAATAAGTATGTCAGATAAAATTCAAACCCATCATTATCTGTAATGAATTCAGTTAAATGGTGGAGAGGATTTGGCTAAAAATAATAACTGTGCATCAGTCCAACGTATAAAACACTTCATGGTAAGATTATGAACATCTTCGTGAAATATGAATTACCACCATAAACTTCCTTAAACCATTGTCTCAGACCAGGACCTCAGGTTTTAGTTCACCTCTCGAAGGCTGGTTTCGATCCATCTCAGTGTCGAAGGTGTTGATAGCCTGAACTGTAGAATACCTTGAAAATGCAACTTTGTTCTTCCATGTTCACAGCTATATCATATTATTTGCATGAGCAATATGTTAAATAATACCAGTGGAGCTGGGGATTATTTGAGACTGAAACCTAAAACTACAACTTAATAACAATAATACGAGTTCACATGTCAACTTAATAGACAGAATATCTGTTTTGTTTTATTTTTATCACCCAAAGAGACTACCTTACTCACCAGTATCTTGAAATAAGCATACTGCTTACAGAGAAGTCCAATGAAAAAGTAAAAACTGTTTATTGGGGAAATACGAGCTGTATTGGACCTGAAATGAAGTCACATTAGCAAACATTCTCCTTTATGGCATTCCAGTGTGCAGTGTTCTTGCTTTTCATCTTCACTCTAGAATCTTTACCAAACGCTCATTATCACTTCTTGCGTTTTCTGGCTTTGCTATGCATACTACTGATATACATTCTTATAAGTAATGTTTTAAGCACAGTGATACACCGATCAAATTGTACATGAACTATCTTTAATTCTCTTGTTTATTAAGCTGAACAAATTCACCAGGTAATAAAAATTGGTAGAGGTTCAACCGCGATAGAATGTAGACTAAAGAAAGTAACACTCCGTAACTAAGTTCGATATGCATGTACAAAACAGTGGGCCATAGTCATGACGGGAAGATTGTGACACTTCTTGACTGTCGGTTTTGAACTTACCCCGTTCATACATGGATACAAATTCAGTGTTTCAGTGAAGAAAAATCCTATTCAGGAAATACTAAAGTAGCGTAACAATTAAAACAAGTCACTCAACAAAGTCGACTTCAGCAACTACTATGACCTCAATCCGAACCCTGAACTTGTCAAATATGGACTTTATAATTTTTCTCTAATGTCAGCCTAAACCGCCTCCTTCTTCTTGTTTAATACCTAGGCATTTATATTTCGTGTATGCTGACCAGTCTCCCTCAAACACGCCAAAAACACAATAGTTCATAAGAGAAGAGTTAGAGAACCTGAGGTTCATGATGCCGAGGTCGTTGAAATTCTCAGATAGACATTTCTTAGTCTCCATTAAAAGTGTGTGGGTTTTGAGTCTAGCTGTCATTTTTCGCTTCATAACGTGACCATCTTTCAAAAAGTAGAAGTACTGTGCCTTAATGTATGAATAATGAAACTAAAATTACGGAATTATGGAAATTACTATATCTGTCTCAAGCACACAGATCACAACTGAATGTTTTGTATATCAACTTGACTTCGGTCATCCCTACCGTGTTTTGTATCCAACACCGTTTACATGTCTCTTAAAGCAAATTGGTTAAAAAATGTTTACGGCATAACTGAGTTCCAGTTGCTGCTGTTTACGAAATACGAATACGAAATAATAATCGCTAATGAGTATGATAGGATCGATAAAATATATCAAATGTAGTTGGCTCTTATTGGTTGATAGAGCGTAAAACATAATGAATAGGAGAACAATCTTTGCGTGTTTTCTGCTCATTCTCCCTGTTAAGTTCTGCAAATGAAAATAGCAAAAAAGGAATGAAGATGACTCTCATTGGTCAATTCGGTTATGACCTTCAGTTCTCCTCTCTTTCCTTGCTATCGACTTTTGCAGGTAGGACTACAATAGTAATAAAGTTTAAACGTAACTAAGTTCTGTTCTGTGTGGAGGCAACACCATTTGGCAGCAGTCAGAGCTACAGGACAGCTGTGAGCACGTGAAGAAGCAGAGCTGACAATCCATATTCTAGTCATTTCTGCATAAGGACTAAAAATAAATAGCTAGAATGCGTTATTTTACAAAATATATTATCTTATCACTTTGTTTTATTGTCGATTACAATTTAATATATGGTCGAATGGGATATTACAATCATTTTAAACGCTTTGATTCCGGTTTACTGTCAGAAGGTCTACCGATGTGGCTAGAAAAACGTGAAGAGTTCAGAAATCCTTATGATTATTATGGTAAGTTGTTGGTGGCTTCCTTTTAGTAGCTTACGATTTCAAATTTACTGAAAACTTCTTGGGGCTAAAGATTGTGTTGATCAGTTATTCAGATTTATTATCTAATTGACTGCATTGAATACAGTTTTTCATGACATAGTATGAAACAAAGGATGACTGTGAAACTGCGAGAAGTCAGTAACTGTTCTGCATCAGACTGGAATTTATTTGTGTGCTAGATGCAAAACATTTCGGGATCCAACCCAAGACCTTCAGTTTACTAATTATTTGGAATATTTTGAAACAAGTTAATTCCCTAAACCATCAACATTCACAAGTAACTTGTGTGCTAAATGGGATTCCCTAAGTCCTAGTGAAGCGGCAAAACCTGAGGGAATCAAGGAACTGAGTTAAGCCGATAATTTGCGTATCATCCGTTCAAATATAATCACATTGTCTCAAAGGTTGCTTGTTTTGAAACACCAGATAACATTTGAACCAATATCTGGCTAAGCTAAACTAAGCAACTGGATATTATAGCAAGACTGAATAAGGAAGGGATAGCCATATGTATCAAATTATGTTTTCTTAATTTCCTTTGAGATTTGATGATGACGGATTGAACTGTGTCACAAATAATTTGTAATTATTTATGTTTATTGGCCTTTAGCTTTGTTCACTCTTCTTGTTGTGTCATCTCACTTATGGATACAGTAAATTATTTGAATGGAGTGGTGAATAAATAAATGATGGAATCAGGGAAAATGTCAAACTTAGAATTCAATATTTCAAGAATACCAGTCGTTAATGTAGCACTCTTCAGTGCAGAAAATGTTTTTATTCTGTTATCACTGTTGCTTAGCGTAGTGTTAGATTGTTACGAGGGTAGTTGTCGTTTGTCCGTCAATGTATCTTGTTCATTCAGCTGTGTTTCCCATTTTCTTCAGTGGGTGGTCATTGGAATAAGATCGCTAGCCTCTAATATCCAATGCAATCACCTTTTTCCTGTTATCGTGATATCTATATGGTGGGAATAGGTGACTCTTGGAGTAACCTGGAAACCGCCAGTCGTGATTCACATGTGTTATTTTTACAGATAGGCTATTATTGTTAAAAATGTCTTAGATCAGGATAACTCAGTGGAATTAGTCCACTGTTGAAAACAATCTAATTCACATAAAACTAACCTTTCACTTAAGAAAACAAAGAATTCCCAATCACTTTATTCTGAGACTAGTTATCAGTGCATACCTCTGATGAGTTTCAGAATAGGACAAAACAATCATGTACTACTTCACTGGTCTTAATTCACGATTGACTTCGTACTAGAAGTACATACTTTACTGGATGCTAGTTGGTAGGAGGCAACAGACAGGAAACCTTGGATCTGGGTTTAACGCTTGTTAGCACTTGTCAGCGAGGCGTATCTGCAACTTCCGCGAAACTGATGCTCCTGTGAGATATAAAACCGCGTCACCCAGTGTTTTAGTCAGCGGCCCAAATAGCTCAGTGGTAACATCGCTGCGAGTTCATATCTCATAGGGGGCATCAATTCCCTAGAAGGTACAGATATGTCCTGCTAACAAGTGTCAACAAGCGTGAAACCTAGGTCCAGGATTTCCTGCCGATTGCCTCCAACCAACCAACATCTATCTAAGGGCACCTCGATGGTGAATTGGCTAACCTGCTGGCTACATACATTACAGAGTGATCGAAAGGATTCGTTTAGCAATCGGGACTGGAGAACATGAGACTGGTTGCCCTCAAGTGAGCAATCAATGTACATAGTTTGTAGTAATCCTGGTTATTTCCTACTGAGATAAGTTAGGCAGATATGCGTTCATCTGAAGGTAAACAAAGTTTGATCACGATGATATTTGTGGGGAAATAAACATAATTAATGTCGCTTCATTCAGCAAGAAAAGTGATGGTTGGTATGAGAGATAACAGTCTTTCAGGCTAGTCAACAGCCTTAATACACCACAATAAACGCCCCCGGTACACAGGGTATCCATCATTTTTAATTTATCGCGAAAACAACAATGTAACAAACCTTCATAACGAATGACATCTGTTGAAAAAAAGTGAAAAACATTCTTCTCTTTGTAGCAGTGTCAGCTAGATCCGAGTTTTTTTCAAACTATCAACAAGCCTCTAAATGCAACAACTTCACTTGATGAGTCCTAAAACTGGAAGAAATGAACATCACTAAATCAAACAAGTCAACACTGAAGTTGAACACTATGCTGATGTAATCAATGGCACCATTCTGATATCTGTACATGGAATTTACCTAACGAAAGATATTATTAAATTCTGCTGTATTTGTTGACTAGAACCACTTGAAAACTTTGGAGGACTGAATAAACATTTCCTCCTTGTTTCGAATCTGTCGGTATGACAGATTTCCAGCCCTGAATAAGATCGACCTAAAGACTTTCAATTCGTCTGATATAGAATATTAAAAACTGTAAAATAATATCGAAAACACTGGATCGGTAGATTACACTTTCTTGAACGATTTAACTTTCAATAACGTCTCAGGTAAAGTTAAAAAAGTTAAAAAACTCATCGTTAATACTTACAGCACAAAATTGTTCTGGATTATCTCGAGATTTCATATCAATCTTAGCTGTACACAAAACAAACCAGCGACACCTTTTGCGTCTTTCACTGTCTGCTGTGGAAAAGCATATGTGATCTGACTTTCACGGAAGTAATCAACTTGACTAGTAGGTCTAAAACTGATTTTGACAACACTCGATAAATCATATTAGAATGCTTGGTACAGTTCTAGGTTGACTCACATGCTGAATACTTCACTGGGAAATCACTCATCCCCCTTCTTCATATCTGACTGGCTAACATCCGCATGATAATCTAATCATTTAACATTGAGCACTGAAGATATAACATAATTTTGCTATGACACAGTTTTGTGTCTGAAGGTCACTGCTTTTACATTTACTCAGTGTCAGCAAAAGACCAACTGGAATGGTAAGATATAACATTACCAAAACAATCACTAAAAGTTCAATGTGACCACTCCACATTTTCCTCATTTTTTCAGACATTGTGAAAGCACTAAGGGAGAGGAACAATTTAGAAGTCGATGAACTGAATAAAATAATCAGTCAGAGTGATATTCATCATCCCATGTTGTCCTATTTAAGTCAAGCATCAAACTGTAAGTCATTCTAATTTTGATGTCACTATCACTGTTAGTTTAAACAGAATCATAATATCAATGGTACACAGCAAGTGTGCTATGACGGCATTTTTTTAAAGTGATCGCATGATTTAGCCGATAACAGTTAATGTCAATCTGAAACTCTTACGTGACTGCATCTTGTTATTCACCTATCTGTCAAAAGTCCCCTATGCTCCATTTCAATTTTACATACCTATGAATCATTCAGTAGATAAATGATAAATTTAAATCTTAGCTACTCAACATTGAATCCCGCTTCTGCACGTCTAATTTACGTCATATCATACTGTTCTATTTGTTTATCATTGAGTAAAAGTTTTTTAAGTGTATGTAAGCCCATGCAACTCATAATTTGATACCCCTTTTATGGTGATAGGGAGTCCTGTTTGTCAGGAAGATGGATTAACTGCTTTCTGATTGTAAAATGTATATATTCTGATTACTTCAAAAATGGGCTTACAGGAGACAGAATTTCGCATCAGAATGTGGAAAAGGTTGATCGGTTCTGATTACAAGAGACTCTGATACATTGGTCAACTAACGCAGATTCTCCAATAAAGCACTAGTAACCGGACAATGAATGATGGACTTCTTTCTCTTCATCTGCTTTCAGACCCTTAGTTATTCTCAAAATAGAGAATGCAAATGGTGAATTAAAAACTGATATATATATATATATATATATATATATATATATATATATATAAGCAGTCTTTTGGAAAGAAGATTAGTAACCACATACTAAAACTGATGAACCAATAGGAAAACGCTAGCACTGAGTGGTGTAAGACTGAAAAACCTTAGCTTCAGGGAATCCGGTGGCAAAAGACAAAAATCCAGACTTGAAGACATTAAAGTTTGTAAGCTTAGATAATTAGCTGAAAAACTAAAGTATGCCAAGCAATCTACTTCAAAACTACTACGTGAGAAAACGGGGGGAACTTGGATCATCACCTTTCAAAGGATAGCAGTTTATGCATTGAAGAGACTTTTTAAAATAGTTGCTTTATAGTGTTATTTTGTATTTAGATTTATTGGCCTCCCTTAGACTTAACAGTTATTGCTGCATAACTTTCAATCAGAAGTGACGGTTATTTCAGTGCGAAACGTGTTAGCTGGCTTTTATTCCACTTACTTTAGTTGGATATTTGAGGTGTTGTATCTGCGACTTGTACAAATGCAAATGCTAATTTGATGAGTTAATTGTACACTGAATAGCGTATCAGCACCCAGCTGACGACTTGATGCTACCAACCAGCTATGCCTGAACGATAATTATTCTAAGATCGAAACTAATGAATACCAGTCAATCAAACTGCAATCCAACTAACTGCATGTGTATAGACGATTGGAATTCGAGTATTAATGGAATAAAACAGCCACTAATGTGCTAATAAGACTATAAACTATGTTTATGAGATACCTAATAGTCAATCAAGAGCAATCGGAAGATCAGTAAATAGTTAATCAATTCTTACCAATGGATGTGTGGTTACTTTTCTATCTTTTATGACAGTAACTTATTACGAATTATAGTCCGTGTGAGCCATATATATGAACTCATCGGACTGTCAGATGAAGGATTACTGATGTTCATTTTCCCTTCTGTTCATTCAGGTAAGTGACTCAACCGCGTATAAATTCATTCAACTGGTATTTATATTTTACACTGAAGTGTTTATCAAAGCATAGTATCTGTTAAAGCACATAAAATGACTTGTATCATCGATTTATGTGTAGATATCATTGCAAATGTTTCATCACTCTGAAAATCTTGTCAGTGACTTTAGCCTGATAAGATTTATATGAGATAAACAGGCCAAACCGTTTCACTGTTACTCAGCAAGTGAGTGAACCGCTATCTTGTCCAATCCAAAATAAACTTGCAACTGAACACTCAATAATTGGCTAAGGATATCTCAAAAGTGGGAATTAGGAAGGTTTATAATTTCTACACTTGTAAAATTTAAAAAGGGTAAGACTAGAAATGAGAAATATTTCCTTCGCGTGATGCAGCTGATGAAAGCAACAGTTATAAGGAAAGATTGGACTAAGTGGATACATGACTAGTGGGGAAAAGGGACCTTTTACCTACTTTCATAACATAAATGATAATGTTATCCAATGTGCAAGCTAATATAGCAACAAACAATACAGTTCAACCGACTGCATACAATTATGAAAATGATCTCTAATTTCTGTAGGGATTAGACCGATTTTAATTATTTTTCATCACAGTTACAACAACTGCAGAACTACTGAAAACAACTAAACAGCAGACGATTTTCTCATGCTAAACTGGGTCTCCTTTGCGGTTCATACCTATTAATGTGCAGAGGGAATTATTCTCTCAGCTATTGTTTAAGTTTGTAAACGTTTCGGTGTCATGCTAGATATCATCATCAGTGCATCAGGGCTCCACAAGGGAGGTCCAGACCAGCCCACTATGAACATGAACACACTGAAGTGCAAATATTCGCCACAATTTCTCCACCCATTCCTCCTCGTGGGATAGAGTTCAGGACTTTCAGTACTCGTGGACACCACATTGTCATTAAACCATTTAGTTTGGATTCAGCAGTTTTAATTTCCTAACTTCTATTAGTTCACAATATAGTACTACCGTCATTCCCTGTCATCAGTAGATCTCGTTTCCCATAACCGACCTGGTTCCCCCTGAAGGTCACAGTTTCTCAGTAGGACTTCGGGGAGTTAACTTACAAGTTAGTTATTAATTGTCTGTAAATTTTCATTTAATCGAATGGATAATGAAGACCTGACTGATTCCAAAGAAGTTTTCATTATGAACTGATATCAGTTACAAAACGTAGCAACATACCCTTGTCCATAATGCTGAAATGCCTATATATGGAAAAACACCAGTATTAGAGAAAATAGTAAAAAGGAATTCACAAACACTCTTCATCTTCCCTAGAAGAGAATCCGTTCAACATGTTTGAATGATTACTTACTAAACTGGTAATCAGATAATGATAGATACCAAATCCAACTAGGTATATAAAACTCCTTACAGGTAATTTTTTTCAGAGACAGAACGTCTCCTCAGTTCTTATGGGAAAACCGGGATCTTTTATTTGAACGTGGTCTCATGAGATGCAATATACCCTACCGATATACAAAAGTTACTGCAATTACATTGCCCCACTCACAAAACTTTAAATAAATGCTAGTGTGAACTGTGACAATCCTCAGCCTATTTCGGAGCAAATGCAGAGTTTATATGAGTAATGAAAAGCAACCCTATTTATTGTTCACTTACTAGTATATGCATATCACTTCGCCTTTTTGTCAACTACAGGTAGTTTTAGAGTGAAAATAAATCTAAAGATTAACTAACTTTTGATATAATTTCAGTGATTAAGTTGGAAAACAACCCATAAACTACAGACCAAACTGATTCAGGGGGTAAAGCACTTAAAAACAGAAGTCGAAACTGATTTTCGTTTACGTGTGACGTGATGACTTCAAAGTTTAATGAAGAGGAAGAAGGAGGGGGATCGATGGTACAACTAATGAATAAGGGGATAGGTAAATGAATGAGAGAATATGGACAGATTCAATTTAGGGGTTTGAAGGGGTTATTTGTTGACTCCAGACTGATAACCACCGTGGACTGATACCAGTTAGAGAGCCATTGGAAATCTTGGATCATTGGGCAGTTCGCCTCTTCCTCGTAGAGAACCCTTTGGCAGCTGGCATCCGTGACCCAGCCTGAGGTTGACCTTAAAACCTCCAGGTTTCGCGGTCACCACGTTACCACTGAGCTACTGGGTTGGTAGACAATGGTCCATATTTCCTACTTCTGTCAGTTCACGATATAGCGCGACCTCCATCCAGTGTTGATGATGAACACCAACCTGAAATGTGAACAAAATTGACCAAATGAGTGACCCACTAAGATTCTAAGTCGACATATCAGAAGAGGGTGCAACATTTGTAGGTAATCCAATAACAGAATGAGAAAGTACCTAAAGGCACTCCCCACGAAGAAACTGATCAATGAATTATCGTACAATAATCTTATACCAAGATTTTCAAGTCTGCTATTTGTGTACTACTGCCCAAAATCTCATAAACTGAATTTGCCTTTACTACCCATTATGTCGATGTTATATTCACTATTTCTTAACATGAACCAATGGCTAGCCTCAAAAATTGGTACCAGCCCCGGAGAAAGTTGAGAATTTAAAGCTTTAAGGGTACATTTCAACTATCCTGATTAACAAATTACACGGGGATACCAGATAATTTATGATATCATATAATGTTGCTTGATTGATCACAATCATAATCTTCATTGAAAAACTATCTGCACAACTCGTCTTAACTGTGTATTCTTTCCTTTATCAGGAGGTGAGTTACAGTAACTACTATTTTTTTGTACAAAAGAATTCTAATTTCAGTGCGGCAACCAGAAGTATAAACTGATTGAGTGGTTATGGAATCAACACCACGATAAGTCTTAGCTAATGCCTCCATGTATAACCTCAAACAGATTCAAACGAAGTTGGGAGTTTTTCAAGATAACCTGTTAGGGTGTGTACTTCTTTTATATATTGTATAGACGTCCTACATGCCTCAAAGCTGTTTCACAAGTTCTAAGTTTCTGACCCATATATTAAGTTCACGATTAAATGTGATCAAGAGGGCTATTTTGAAGTCTTAAGTTTCAATATGAGACAACAAGTAATGGTAAAATTGAAGAGACTACATACAGAGAAGTCGCATGAAAGGGATGTTGCCTTAGCTATATTAATTTTTATCCTCTCAGGTACAGACGTGTTCTGGTAAGCTATTTCATTAACAGGGCAAGAACTTAGCGTCCAGAAGACAAACTAAAAGAAGAATCTTAAAGAGAACGGATACCCCAGGAATATTACAATAAAATGTGGAAGACAGCAAGTGATGAGACTATAAAGTTAAACCGATAAAAAGAAATCAATTTCGGCCGAATTTAATCTAAAGGGAAGGTAAATGTAGAAATGATTAAAAGAGGAGATTGAGGGGCCCTAAACGTGGACTTTGCTGCAAGTAGACCGGTCTAAGTTCATAACACCAACTGCTTACTAAAACAATCTAAAGTAAATCTATCCATACCGATTCATATAGGTGTTAATTACAAGTATTGTTCTACTGAAAACAAAATGAAATGACCTATAGAATATCATGTGTTTATGGGGTAAGACTAAAACCCATCCTCAGGTGTTATAGCAGTCTGCATGAAAATACGTATTTTCTGTGTTCTCTATGCACATGTTTTGAAGTGAAAACTGCAGTCATATATCTTTATTGCTGCTATTTGAAAACCCAGTCAACTCAATTTGATTTGTGAGAATCATTCTTCATAAACAGCTATACTCATATCTCATCTAAGATGCTGAAGTGCAACCAATACTTTGGACTTGAATAAATGGTATGAAACATGATTCAGTGACGTATGGCATTTTAAAAACTATACAAACAGGTTAAATATGCATACAATATACACCCACCTTCATTTCATCTACAGGTTATTACGTATAGGCCTCATGTTAGTCATAAAATCGTAACCTATTGTTCTACTCTAATACTGATGTACCACTGACATCTCTAAGTACCTAACAGCACTCGAGTTTTTCATCCGGATCAAAAATACTTATAGTGGGATACAAGTGTAAGACTTTTCATCCGAATTTTTGTCATCTGGTAAAGGTACTGCAGGATATTTTCATACTGAGGATTGTACAAAGTAGTTCAGTGTGACAAGCGTATCTGAAGACAAGTACTAAGCAATTTATTTTGCCAAATCGATTTCGTACCCAATAAACAACCGAGTTCAGATCCGCCAGCTGGTTTACAAGATATTCTAAATTCACTTTAGCCATATATAGTGAGAGGAATGATCAAAAAGAATACGCGACAAACATTGGTTATAATACAACTATTTTGAAACTACTCATGTTCGAGATAGTCAAAACTTTCAAATAAATATCTTCATTGTTGAATTTCAACATCAAGGTTGAGGAATTTTCTATACTCAGTTATTGTAAGCTGTTCTCCTTTTGAAGTCTAATATTATTGTTCTTAAAATGTACTTTACAGCAAGGTTTCATCCTGGAGAATTTATTAATCGAGAAATGAGAGCTAAACCCGCTTTTGGAACAGATGACGCCCTAATGAAGAGTGGATTACGATCATATATGGATTGGCAACCAGCTGGTAAGTATCGGTGTACCTATCTAGTAAATAGACCAACTTGGATTAACTCCACCACCAAACTCATTAGTCAGTGCTGAACGGACGACTGAATTTAAGTAGAGACATGATTAGTTGTGCCAATTTTTTAAATTCACCCATGAATTCACCAAGCTGTGTATTAGGCTCCCTTCCAACTGCATCCGTTTACTTATAAACTGGAAGAACGACTTTTGTCCTGGGAGCTATAAATACTGTATTTCTAAATGAAAGATTTGACCGTGCAGCTGATTATTCTGAGAACTGTCAGTTTTTAAGAGTCTGTTGACTTTCTTTTACTGTAGCTTAGAAAGCCTAGTGAGACAACCAACATACTTGGCTTGTATCCAAGTGCAAGCACCTACATGTGATCCCTAGTTAGCATTTACTGACTTATTCAGTGATATTTCTTAGAAACTGAAATGTAGATATGATACAATGGTACCAATTAGAAGTATCACAGATACAATAGTATTTCCTCCGGTTTATATCGACAATGCAAACAGCAAACATCTACGGTCCCAAGAAGAAACAACGCTGGTTTCGCTAGACTAAGTTGAACAGATGACAGCATCATGAGCCCCTGTCAACTTGAGAAGCACTCGACAGTGAGGTTAATCATGGCCTTCCATTGTATCTCTGAATATTAGCTGACTGGTAACATGTCTGGATTATCACCTGATTATCCATACTGCTAGCGAGTATTACGTTTAACGCTATCTTTGGTACAGTAACTAAAACTTGGACGGTAAGACTTAACAGTGTCCATTAATTTTCATTGGCGCGATAATTTATGTCAGTCAGTATGTGGTGAAAACTATCTGTTCAGTTAAAGTGGTACCACCAAAGATCGCCCATTTGAAGATCAATATTTGTTTGTTGGTTAGAAGTGACTAACTTTTTAACCCATTATCAATCAGTAACCACGAAATTTTTTTATTTTGTACGATGAAACGAAGTGACATTTCTTCCCTCGTTGAAAGTACTGTCAATCTTAATGGTGAATTTGGAGATCGTATTATTCTTTAAGACCTCACTATTTTTGAAGCCTTTTGCAATTTTAATTGCTTGATACTTTATAATTCCTTTCAAATCATCATCATCATCGTCATCATAATTTAGAACCACAGGCTATGATTCCAGATAGTCATTCTTTGGTATGCTAATATATCCAAGTTAGACATTAGGCTTCCGTTGAAATAAAGCCCCAAATCTAAGCTTTCTGCCTGTAAGCACTCACCAGCAGGCTTTATCTTCAACTATGAAGAAACTAGTCTTCATCTGTAGACTTCTGTTACTGCAGAGTATTCAGAAATAAACGTACATTTTGGTTGCCCAGTGGTGACCGATACTTGCATCCAAATCAGGTAAAAAGTTTTGTTTGATCTCAATAATTCGAACTAATTAACTGAAATAATATAGGCTTCCAGATGATAAGTTCAGTCTCGAGAGAGAAAAATGGATGGTGAATCCTTCGATGACTTGAATGTTTAGCAAAACCATCAAGTCAGAAGGGAATTTTCAATATACTCATATTATTCGGTAATACATTTCTCCTTTTTCAAAACCGAGTTGGTAGTTATCTTGCTGGCAATGAAATCGATGGTAACAAAATCATAGAGAAGTCAGTTATAAGTAGCTTAGTGCATCGTATGCTACTTTGGTACTGACTGTGATTCTGACACACAGATAATGTTAGTTTCGCAACCAACTTACCATAATCTTTTCCTCATCTTTTTTATAGCCAAACTGTAATAAAATTTATTCGGAGGGTGGCATATTCACTGTATTTCGACGTAGGCTAAGGACGCAATAAACAGGAATTTGAATCCTAGGTGGGATCCCGAATTATAAATTTCAACCTTAGTTGAATCCCTTTGCATCGTAGAAACGTCATGAACAAAAGCCCTTTTTAATGTATGAAAATAGTCGCGCAACTCCCTGTGGAAAAAAGCCATAAACTTTCCATTTCAGCTAATTTTAACTGATCCTCAACATTTTTAGACATTATGGCCTTTCTGTTGTTAAAAGTTAGCTACAAATTTTCGTAGCTATCGAAAACATGCCTTCAAAAAGTATATAAAGGTTATTTCATAGTTTAGAAGATGAAATGACTGAGAACAGATGTCTTTCGACTTCTTCATATCTTAGAAAATCTTCCACAAGCTTTAAAAATATCTGACTATCTATTGTTTTGAGAACTTAATTCGTCCTCACAAAATAGGTTAACTTCCATCTTGTAGAAGTAGCTATCTGACGAATTTGAGGGAGCAAATGTTTGATACACTTTTTATCTACTTGTTAGTAGTAACAATTGTCATGAAAAATAAATTGCGAGCAATCTTAGCCACGATAGACGTCAGAATATTTTTATTCTTTCCTTTTAGTTGTTGGTTCTGTGTGCGCAGTATTAGGTGTTCTGGTAATCGCAGCAGTTGGCACCATTTACCAGAAGTAAGTATTGAAGCTTGACTATCATTTTTCACAACATGTAAACAATTTTTCCATTAGGTCTTGTACATTTCTAGTACTTTTCTCTTCAGATTCCGGAATCCACGAAAAAAGCGCTGCCTGCCTATTGAGAAACCTCGTCCATGTTCACCTACCTGACTGCTAGTCATATTATTTTCCAGTCAATCACCGTCATTACAGATTTAATGATGTCATATGTTTCAGTATACATCTCAGTTGGGGATTAAGTTAGATGGTAGCTACCAACAAGTGACTTGCCTAGATATTTTTTTGGGAACATCATTCAGTGAGAAAGACTAATATCTCACGAAAGACTCCTTCAGGTAATTTTAAAATGGTAAACAGTGTCAGCAGATCAACTCTGGACAAGATTTGTTAGAGTGAAGAAGATAGATAAATTCAGCTTAATGGTAATAAACCATAGAGAATAACTCTCTTCATACCATACACATACACGAAGATATACTTAAAAGAATCCACTGAGTCTGATATTTTCAGGGCAAAACTTCCTGGATTACGATTAATTCCATGAGAAGACGAAACATTTGATTACATACAAATTTTGATCGTCAATTTCTCTCCTTGGAAACAATATTGAAATTGATGTTTATCTGTATAGTTAGGTACTTATCAGATTAAAATCACATCACAATCTGTCCTACACTATTTTAAGTAAGTAAAAGGGAATAACAGTTGAAGGGGATCGTCGTTTACAGTAAGAAAGCTGCGACAAGGAGAGTGAGTGCGAGAGGGAACAAACACTGTTATAACTGCTAAATATTAGGTTAAATGAAACAAGAAACTCTAGCATAACATGTTCCCATCCTTTCTTGCTAAAGCCAAGAAAAGAATAAGATCTACAAAATAAAATCATCTTTGATTCCACAGTTATACCACAGCCACCAACAGCCTGACATAAATACAGAATTAGCAACTGCTCAAATCAGTAACATAATCTTGTATTAGAATAGAAAAAGCACATACATTGGAGGATTTCGATCGAGTAGGTAATATTCACTAAATGATTTCAGCAACATAAATCCTATCCCTTAGCATATACTATTCTTAGCAAGTGGATGTGAGTCTATAAACCCAGTAGCAGGTGAAACTGAGTGGATACTTTTCCATTTTCGTCTGGAATAGGATCTAGGTGGCAATAATAGCACGAATTAGTTCCATGATGGATAATGAAACATATAAACCTATTCATTTGGGCTGCTGACATTATTTAGTGGATGTTTCAGTTCCGACTGACGTCTGCATTCTACATGCTTGTTCTATCCAAACATAGAACTATGGTAGTGATTTCAACACGTGATAATTCTATATTTACTTTACACTGTTAGCAGCTAAGGAAAAAAGTGGAATAAATATGATCTCATTTCATTTTGTTAATCTTATTTACCTTGCTTTAGTGAAACTAAAAATTAGGTTAATGATTGAAACAAAATGAAATCACTTAAGTACAGGTTTCTTGAATCATGGTGGAAGTGAGTTATAAGACTTTCAACTTATTGGTTCCCGCACATGAACTCCTATCTTCACTGCTTCGATCATGAGAGGGTCAGCGGTTTGTAGAAGACAAATTAATTAACCCTCATGACATTCGGTTTGATATCTCATGAACTACCAAAATGACACTTTGGGTTAGACCAAAACTGGCTTGTAAACTTCCCTACTTACTTAATCCTCCACTAGTCAGAGACAGCGATATCTTCAAGCGTTTTGAAAGTGTTTCCATAATGCTGCTCAGGTGACTGGCACTACAGGAACAGTTGTATTTACAAATGGCTTTTCAGAGTTGAATTTTCTACTTATTCCGTAAGTTTGGGAAACCCTGTCACCACTGAATACAAAGAATAATAAGGAAATACAGGACTATGAGTTGAGTAACTACTGTGACGACAATGGGTGTTAATTCTACTTGCGCACCACCTCAGTGCCTTTTATCATAAAGCTACCTCCCTCCTTCTTATGTCAAATTTATACTACTGATTATTACCAGGTAGTATTGTAATGTTCACTTCAATTTGTTGTCTTGAACTCATTTGTACATATTCTGTTTTAATGAATTTTTGTCCAACATGTTAAAATTTCAGTTTATTAGTTTTTCTTATCATTTCGAACCTTTACTTTGTCATATTCATCTCGCTTTGCGTGCCACATCGCCCTCAAAATATCTTTCACCTTGATTTCTTCTCCTTACCTCACGCTTACGCAGGGTTTCCATTCTCACCCACAGAGTGAACTTGGCTCAGACTTTCGTTGTTTATTTTGCTTGTTGATGCACTTCTTCGACAGTAACTATAGTGGCATAATAAACGCTTGGACACCCCACGATTTAAAGTTTATGATGTGGTCAGTCATCATTGCTATTTGTAAGTAAAGTACCATAATATTGATAAATCTTGTATTTGGACTGCAGGATTTCATGAGCAATTCGGGCATTTGACTTTGCACTACTTAATATTTATTTGAAACTAAAATGTTGGAATTCCTGGGTGGATAATAAATTGTGTTGGAAATGTAACCCTGTAAACTACAACGTTACTGAGTGATGGGTTATAAAATAAATCTTAAATGAAATTACTGACTTTAGTAAAATAAATTACTTTTCGTTCAATAAATGTCGAGTATTGAAAGCCTTCAGTACCTAACCAAGGAATAATATTCCCCTAACTCATATAGTATGGTGATAGGTATTTACTTCGGAAGCTATTCTGTAAGATCTGATCATAACTGCGATATTCTTCAAATAAAAAGCCTACGTTAGAAAACTCTAACCCACCAGCGCCAAATACTATATCATTTGGCTTAATCGTGATATGACATCTCCTGGTTGGAGGAATTTAACGATCTAAAATATGCAAATATCAGACTTGCTTTCACCGCATATTCGATTCATTTCAAATCCAAATTTCGTTTCAAGTATTCCTTTGTGATCGGATAGAATTTTAACAGTGAATTGTCGTTGTAGTAACCAAAAACCAACACCTTGTTTCACTTGCTTTTACACACTTTTATCTCGGTTATCATTGAGTCTCGGGGCTAAGTGCCTAGGATCTTTACTTTTAGATGAATATTTTGTGATTTCTAGATAATACGGTGGGCGATACTATGATGCAGACACTGGTTCCTCTAACAATGAAACTGGATACATCATCCACTTTAAAACTAGCTGGTTTCCATCTGAAATTAAATGAGTTAGGAGTTCAAAAATCTATGATCAGACGCTGCAAATCTAAGAATGATCACCACCACCAAATAAATTAGTAAGAGTGGATAACACCAGTGGTATATTCAATAGCAGAAAGCAATGTGAAGGTGATGAGGTGTGAACATAAGCACTGTAAATATTTAATTATCTCAATGATTTATTATATTCTGCAGCTTGAGTCTATGGTGACAGCTTATTATGAAAATCAGGAATGAATTTTCTGGATACACAACATTCAGACTGTACGTTCAATTTTGGCAACCTTAATACCATTTTCATCTTACTAGTTATCTATTGAACGTTATCATATATGCCAGTCAGTATTTATGTGTTTTTTTTCAATGATGTAGGCGCAAACTTCAAATGAAATCTAGCCTCAATCAAGATGAAGAGGATATACTAGCGAATTCGAACTTACCAAGTAAAATGTTATCACTTAATTCAGAGGATGATCGTAAACTGGCTCAATCTGCACAAATGTATCACTACCAGCATCAAAAACAACAAATGCTGGCCTTAGAAAAGTTAGTCGCCTGTTCATTTTTCAAGATTGCTATTATTATGGTTGTTATTTTTTTTGGTAAGTGTAATATTCAATTGTTGACAGATTCATGTTTTATGTCTGCAGGCAACTCGTTGTGACGGAGATCATTTAGAGACTGAATATAGCAAACATTTTAGATAGAACGAAATTTAGAACCGATTAACTAGTCATGGACTAGTTTCAGCCGTAAAACAAATAAAAACCATCAGGAAGTCAACAACTGCTTCTTTCTGATCAACAACTTCATAAAAAAGGTGAGCTTATAAAAGACGGGAAAGGGTATTCGTAGGCATAGCTTATATTAGGATCAAAACTGTGTAACGCTTTATTTTACAGAATTTCCAATAATTATTGCATAAAAAGATGAAAAGGCATAGGACTTAACAATCCCAGTTGCATTAAAATTAGGAATCATAACAGGCAGTGAGTAAGCACGGGATTTTAGATCCAACTAAAAGTAGAAAAGTGATCATCAGAAAGCGTCTTCTCCAACTAGTGGTAAAATCTGCTTGCAATAATTTCCGCCAGATTATAAACCCTAAGCTGAATGCTGGCGAATATTTGTTTCTCATCAGACATGGAGCTGACTGACTTGTCCGTTCTTATTATTATTTTCATCTTGATGAAATTTCTGGGGTATCTACTGTGTTTGAATGTGTTCATACGATTTTGTGATACACTACCAATTTTAACATTGAAATGAATTCCCATTTTCCTATCAAACAGATGTTGAATCAAGTTCTTTTACTGACCTAGTGGAATGAAACTACAGAAATGTTTATACTTTCTTTCCTTAGATGGTTGTGATAAATACTTCTTATGGTTTATCCTCCATCTGACATAGGAGTGCAATAAGTATCCTTTGAATCTATTTAAGGTTTCAGAACGTCGTTTTCCGGCAAATGGTGGTCTAAGTGACAAACCAGTTATCACTTCGTTTGCGAATTTCTCATACGCTTTTACGCAGAATTAAAATTCAACTACACGAGTCATGTAACATTACACGTTATGATAAATATTCTCTATCTGACTACCACCTGGTAGTTAATGAGTCAGTTACATAAGAATGAAGCAGACATTGTCAGTTGGGGAAGTTTGAAGTTAGAAGTGTGATAAGCAACTTTATCTGAAAGATTCGATTTCTTCAGTAAACAGGAGTACAGAACTTGCTGTAGTAATGGCAGCCATTATCAGCGTAATATCAAGCGCTTGCCGTGACTCAGTATATAATGCTTCGTCTTTAGAAATAGTGTATAGCTGATGATAGTTACCTGGTGAACACCAAATACGATGAAACTTAAGTCTCTGCTTGTCAAATAATACCGAAACATGCATCCATTCAAACAACCAAAATGTGAACATGTGTTCATGATTCTCCTCTTGAAAATCAACAGCCGAAGATAAATAATAAGCTTTAATAATAAATAAAAGGTGTTGTGTGATGGCTGAACATGACAAAAAATAAAGTGATAGTCAGTGAGTGTACTTTTCAGTGTGAACATTGACAAGGATGTTAGCACATCCAACTATCGAAACCAAACAGAACGGTATATATCTTTTTCTCTCACTAATGATCCCTACCAATTTAACAGCCATCAGCTTGAAAAGTTTTGTTCAATTTTTCTAATCACCAATATATACTAAATAAAGGTTGAAGTTAACCTAACTGGTTTAACGAAGCCATAAATTTTGTTTTGATTTATTATTAATATTACAAAACAGGGGCTGCTACCTTTTATGCTTCTCCGCGTATTACGTGCGCTAAATTATTAACAAGATAATTGCTATGTTCAGTTGCCAAAGTGCAATGCTGAACATTGAAATTTATTCATCAAGACTTTCATCGACGGAGTTTAGCCCCATATTACCAATCACATATCGAATTGTCTGATCACACACGTATTTGTCATAGGTATTTTCATGAAAATTCATGAAGATAAGGGGTGAAAAAATGAAAAGAGGCCAAGTAGGAAAATCAAGTTCGACGTAATATTATTTTTGCTATATTGATTTTCATTGTTATTCGGCCTTGAATTCAGCCTTTCTACTTGACCTCTTCATTTTCTCACCCCTTATCTTCATGAATTTTCATATATTACCAGTCGATCAAATTATTGGCACTGGAATTGTTGATTCATATTAGCGCTAAACTTAATTTGTTTGTCTGAATTTAAACGATATTGTGTAAGACCAGTCAAAATGAATGCTAAAACTTAATTCCGGCAGTGAATGAAATTACAAGCAAAATCGAAATGAAACACTTGGTACTCCTTTGCACAAAAGGTGTCCAGTTCCAATTCAATAACCAGCTTTATAAACAGATTAATGGAGTGACAATGAGTTCACCTCTAGGACATTTCCTGGCACATATATTTATGAGTAATCCCGAACAAACACACCTGAGTTCGGTCATCAGAAAAACAACCTATTACCTCATGTACGTTGACGGCACTTTTATTGTTGTAATGATATGAAACATGCAGGTGAGTTGTATAATAAGCTCAAAGGAGCCCATTCTAACATTAAATTTACGATGAAATATGAGCATAAAAACTAATTCAGTTTTTTGAACCGCAACGTGACAAAAAAAAGTGATTGAGAAATTGAAAAAACCATCCATAGGACAGATACATGGACAAGACAATGCCTTAACTATAACAGTTTCTGTTCTGCCAGCGTGTGCTAGGCAATACGCTTTACAACAAAGCTAGGAAATTACATTCTCCGAACAAGTCAGAGGAGGAACTAAACTTCTTTGAGAAGTGTCTCCGAAAGAATGATTATCCTATGAGATTTATTATGAAATATGGAAAAGAACAGATCAATAAACACCTAGCTGGGGAAAATAAGAAGGTTTTTATATACCTTACATTCAAGGGAAATGCAATATCCCAGTGAATAGACGCAAGAATCAAAGGAGCACTGAGAAGAAACTTTTCTGTAGCTAAACTTGTATCAATATGCAGTAGTACATTCTTACTGAACCAGTCAAAATTGGACAATTACCCTGATCATATCTATCACCCACTACCGTATTTATTAATTCACATTCACTTGAGGTAGTAAGTACATTAAGAGGCCTGACCACATCCTCGAAAATCTTGTGCTAGAGACGAAGTAAAATTTTAATCAGTGAAATCGCCAGACTCCTCTTACACACAGGACACTAGGTTGAAACATTGAGTGCTTTTAAAATAATTAACGTCCAGAGAATGTCTGCATTACTGAGTTTCACAGAAGCGATCCCAATAAAACGCTTTCATCCTGACCTTTGTATACAGAAGGAGAGTGTGGTTAGTCTCTCACTCCATTGATGACCATGATTTGATCCTGTTTCATTTTCGTTTTCATCTCATAACTCTTCTTCCTTACATTTCTCATCCCTCTGTGCAACCAATTCTCTTACTTGTTATATGGATTATCAGTGATTTTTTCGTACGACTGAAGATTAATCATTCCCTAGTTTTGAAAAGTGTCGGTCACAACGCATTTCGCAATGATGACTTGAATAGTCTAACAAAGGCACAAAATAAAGTCTCCAAATCTAACACTCATGTATCAAATTAAACACCCATTTTGATACATAATTATCAGTCATGTTCTCAATTTTACCCTTCATGGTACTCTTATACCTATTCAATCTTATCATACTCTCTTTTGCTATTCATTTGTCTCTAACAAAATGTAATATTACCGTTACGTCGAAGCATTTTTGCAGTACATTCAGAGCATGTATTCAATGTTCTAGCCAAGAAATATTAAGAGTCAGCCAGCAGAAAGTCCTATTTGACCCAGATTTATTCCTTGCTATCACTTGTCTGTAGAACATCTCTGTGGCCTTGAAGAAACATTCTTTTAGCGAGGTCACCAAACTATTCAGGCCACAACTCACCATCTGTCAGAAAGTACACTTCACATCGAGTGGTTAACGAACTGTAATCAATAGTATCAAGTCCCTAGTGTTAATCAAAACCTATGGATCAAGTTTTCAATGTAACTAATAGGATGAAGAAAGTGACGCTGTAGCATACTGTATCAAGCATAAGATAGCAGACAAGGTCTTAATATTCAGTGGTGAGTTACATAAATTGCAAATCTTCGACGGAACACAAGTCTTTCAAGCCTGAAAATAAGCTTCAATTATGAGTCCTAACAAATAGGGATCCCCGTCAACCATTATTATTATTGTATTTTTGAGATGCGTACTGCTGAGGAGTCCCATACTAGGACGAAACAGCTGTCCAGTGCTCCCAGGTTTTCAGTGGTTCCCTAACTGATGTCAGTCCATGATGAATACTACGTCTAAATTATTATTATCTGTCCCTTGGGTTCCTAGTGGAACATAGGGCTTCAGTAGCACATCGCTCCTGTCAACCAACACTAGACAAAATGTCTCATAACATCATGTCATTAAACTTAGTGTTCGAAATAAACTACCTAGGTCTTGAGAATTAAATTGATTCGGATCTTAAACATATAGGATAAACAGGATACATTTGTGATTATTTGATGATACACCATTTACTAACACCAATATCTTTTCATGTGATCGAATTTCAGAGTTAATGATCATACTCGAATCAGCGATGAGGACGACAGTGAAGATGATATAGATGAAGGTGACTTTACCGTTTACGAATGTCCTGGGCCTGCTAATGTGAGTTTTGTGTGTGTGTGTGTGTACTCGTCCTCATAAAAGGAAGATGCATAATCTCCGGTGTTTTGCATTTGCATCTAGGAACTCAAATATCAACCATTCATTCACGAGTTAATACTTATTCCTTTATTAATTGATTCTGGTCAATCAGCTCTCCTTGTTAGCTGTGTACAAACATCCGCCAAAAGCCAGATACATTGAACCATATCTGGAACTCATTTACACATTATTATTATTAGTTCCTTGGGTTCCTAATGGAACATAGGGCTTCAGTAGCACGTCTCCATTCCACTCTCTTCTCTGCAATCCTTTGAACCTGGCTCCACGACTGCCCACAACCTCTCATTTCTTCCTCACACCGTCTCCTCTATGTCACCCTCAGCTGGAACACCCAACTCGTCGTTCCCCATTTCGGTTCCACTAGAGTGACTGGCCTGAAGCGTGATGTCCCCAGTCGGCCTTCTCAGTGTATGCCCAATCCATCTCCACTTCCTTCCAGTGCATATTTGTTCAGTGATAGGTTCTTGGTTGGTTCGTTACCCGGCCAGAGTGAGTTCCTTGTTGCTTATTCTTCTTATTCTGGCCATCTGACCTTCAGTAACGAGCCAGTGTAGGCAGTTGTCCATGAATGTCTGTAGTTTGTTGGAAATCCCTTTTGTGATGCGCCAAGTCTCTGAACCATACAGAAGCACTGACTTGACATTGGTGTTGAAAATCCGGATGTTGTTCCACATGCTGAGTGGAGTGCAGAAGATCTCCACACTGGTTTCAGATTAATGCAGGAAGGCCTGTCTTGCTGATTTTCCGATTCCGATTCTGACTTTGACATCCTCGTCTGTGCCTGTGCTGCCTGTAGTTGAAACAGTGCTTCCTAGAGTAGAGAGGTGAAGGAGGTTACTTCCTTTAAGTTTCTCCCGTTGATGGTGATTGGAGTTTGTTGTTGTTGTTGTTGTTGCTGGAGTCGTTGGTTGGGTATCTTCATCACCTCCGTCTTCTCTATATTCACTTGAAGGAAGTCCCGTCTTCGCTGCCTCACCTCTTCTGCCAGCTTGTTAGTTTTCGCCTGTAGATCTTCAAGTTTGTGCAACATCAGACACAAGTCATTGCTGGCGAAATCCAGATCTTCTAGGTTCTCCTCATCGGTCCAGCCAGCGTATCCCCCTCTTCTCGCTCCTCACTGTTTGTTGCATGATCCAGTACAGTCGACCACAATCAGGAATATCATGGGTGATGGTAGACAGCCTTGTTTCACTCCTGTCTTCACTTCACTTCAAAGGCATCACTGAGCTTCCCATTGTGAATTACTCGGCATTTGACGTTGATAAAGGTTTGCGGTATTGCATAGTGTTGAAGCAACTGCCTGCCAAATTACTTCTCGGTCGACGCTGTCAAAGGCCTTCTCAAAGTCGATAAAGTTGAGATAGAGAGCTGATTTCCATTCTATGTTCTGTTCTATGATGATGCGTAGTGTAGCGTTGCAATTTGGTCCACACATGATTTGTACTTCCTGAATACAGCCAGCCAGCCATCCTGTTCCGGTCGTAGTTTTGAATCCAGTGCATCCTTTAGTCTCTCCAGGATGATGTGGCTTAATATTTTGCTTGCAGTGGACAGGGACAGGAGCATGACTCCGCGATAGTTCTTGCAAACACTGAGGTCTCCCTTCTTCGGGAGTTTGACAAGGTAACCCTTCTTCCAATCGACAGCCAGGTACCTTCTCTTCTCTTCCTTCCACACCTTCTGCAATAGTTGTGTGGTGTGCGCATGTCCGCTGTTGTCTCTGCGTCTGTTCTCAGTGCTTCTGGTGAGATCCCATCTGGTCCTGCTGCTTTCCCACATTTCAGTATCTTTATGGTGTTCAGGACTTCGACTTTTGTTGGAGGATTTATGTTCATTTGTAGTTCTGTGGCTGGGCTGTAGGTGGTATTTGTGGACGAAGTGCAGGTGGTGGTCGATTCAAGAGCTTCTTGAAGTGGTCGGCCCATTGTTTCCTTTGTTTCTCTTCTTTCGTAATTATATTTCCGTCATCATCCTTTATTGGTTTCATGTGTGCTGTGTTGATCTCTTCCCAAACAGCAGGTAACCTGGTTATTTGATATAATGTTGTCAGGTCTCTATCCCTCCCACCTGCAGCCTGTTCTGCTTCACTTGCCAGTGTGTTGTGGAAGTGTCTTTTGTATTTGAGCGCACTCTTCTTCACTTCTTTGTCCAGTGTAGTGTTTTATACATTGTACTCAGTTCCTCTTCCCGTTGTTCATCCTTGCACTGGTTCATCTTCTGCTTCACCATCCTCCTCTCCCACCTCTATGAGCTTCCATGTGTCCATCGAAATCCATTCATTGTCTTCTTTCTTCTTATTTCCTAACACGGTTATGCAGGTTTCCTTCCACATAGCTTTCAAAGACTTCCGGTGTTCATCCACACAGGTTTCTTCAGGGATGTTCCTCGATATATCCCATTTTGGCTGCCGTGAAGATGTCCCTTGTAGTTTCGTCCTTCAGTTCAGTTTCTGTTCTGGGTGTTGAACTTGAACTGTGTGGTCTATCATCAGCTTCCTTGAATTGAAGACTTTCAACTTGATTTGGAAGTTTGCTTGTACTGGATAGTGAGTGGTGTGAACCTACATCTGCACACCCTTCTTGACCTGATGTTGTGTCCAGTAGGCTGCATCTCCACTTTCTTCACACTGAGATGAAGTCGATCTGATGTTTTGTGTGTCCATCTGATGAAATCAAATCCATGTCGCTTTGTGGATATCATTGTGCTTGAACAGAGTGCCTCACTGCAATCACCAAATGGTTGAATGCGCAGAATTCTGTAAACAGTTCTCCATTCTCGTTCATTTCATCGAATGCTTCTCGGCCCATGGTCAGTTTTCTTCCTGTGTTGTCCGCTCCCATTTTGGCATTCATGTCACCCCACCCATTAGAATGTTGATGTCGCCAACTGAGGTCTTGTCCAGTGTTGATTGGAGCTGTCTGTAGAATTCCTCCTTTTTCTCTTGCTCTGCATTATCTGTTGGTGCTTAGCATCGAATGATTGTGACCTTCCTTCCTTTTGAGTTGAATCTTGATGTCATGATCTGATCCTGGAGGAGATTGGTTCCCACTGCATGAGAGCCTTCGATGCTTTTGGGGACATCATGATAGCCACTCCAAAACTCAGTGTGGTCGTGGTCATCGTCTGAGTGACAATATCAGAGTAGATTATTGGCTCTCCAGTTGACAGTTTGGAGAGTCCACTTCCATTCCATCTGCTTTTGCAGATTCCATGTCCCCACGTCATCGAGAGAAGACACATAGGCCCGGCTAATTGGCTTCGCGAAGGCTTTCACCAAGCGACGTCATTTCGCCTCTCCGATTCCAGTGAGGAATAATTTTGTTTCTATTTTTTATATTTTGTTTGTGCTTTGAAGTTTCTGTAGCGGTTGGATTGGTTTTCCGGGGTAGAGTTGCCAGACCTACGCCCAACGTTCCCTCTTTTCTCGGGCTTAGGACCGGCTAGTAACTAGTGAACTATTTAACCAGTCTAGGTTGATGCTATGAACGGTAGTAATTATCATTTGTGCATATCAAGTCATATTTGCTGATGTGTAAAACTAAGCGATCCTCACTTTTTATATTCCATTTTGCCTTTAGGTCTAATGGCGCATAACTTTTCATTGATACATTTCTGACAGCGTCTTGACCAATTCCAGGTTAGCTCTCTGTTTGAACTGATATCCTCTGAAAGATGTGTATATATGAAAAAACATAAAAAACACCATAGTGTATTGGTTCAGGTCATCACCTCAATAAGACATTCGCATATGTCTTGCCTGCTGTGCAGGTGGTATTTATCAATGAAAACCAGTGAAAACCACATCCGCTATGGGGTTGCATCAGACATCAGTACTTCAGGACTAATATGAATTTTTAAGCAAATGAAGTGGCCAACCGGTTCAAACCTTTTTAATCCATATTGTCAGACAGATATCCATGTGGATTAATCTTGAAGAGAAAAATTGCATTCGGAACATAAGATAAATGTTCCGAACGATTCATGATTTTTAGAAAAATTTGCGTCTTCCTAGCATCTTCGTCTAATAAGACTAACAGAAATGAAAATATCAGAGGTTATGTAGTCAAATGAAGGAACTTGACTTCAATGGGTGTGTCTGATGAAGTTTAGTGGTAATATAAATACTTGGCATCAGTTACAGGCACCATTCAAATCAAATGACATGTCACTGCATCAGTGATCATGAGTTTTCGATCAAAAATTCAGTTACGTAATATGCTATACAGATACTTCGATTTTTTAGAAACTAAGTGTCATAAAGTCCTTATTCAGATGTGGGCATTTTTGATCTGACGATTCCGCTTACAACAAAATCTCCGTGTGGTTCCACAGTTTTATCCTCATGCCTTAGTAGCTTCCAACCTTGTATGTTTAGTACAGTTTGTTCAAGATC
Organism: Heterobilharzia americana; assembly: GCA_944470555.2. NCBI lineage: Eukaryota > Metazoa > Platyhelminthes > Trematoda > Strigeidida > Schistosomatidae > Heterobilharzia > Heterobilharzia americana. Next base: position 85,940,888 of record OX104134.1, on the reverse strand, counting down.
ACAAAACGCTACCCTTACCTTTTACAAAGCATATTCAGCTAATGAATGCAAAATTAAACTGGATACATAACTTGGTCTTCAGGTTTATCAGTGAATAAGTGTCACCAAGACTTAGGTGGTTTATACCCTTGTTATGAAGTGTTATGAAGTAGGATTGAAGTAAGATGCAGACTAGGAGTCAGTCCTAAATCAATCTTTTCTTTCCTCTAACCAGTTTCCTCCAGAATATTTTGTTTTAATTTGTAGACTGGTGAAATAGAAGTTGAAAATCCACTGTTTGACAATGATGCTGGAGAGAAGGTGTTGAATACAAGTGGAAGTTCAGGTGAATTAATTGGCTGTAGTGATCTAGAAGAGCGTATTAGTGATCCAACTAATAATGGGTTCGCTACCGACTTTGGTAGCCTAACAGCCAGAAGCACAAACATTGATGGCTTAACAGTGCCATCGACTCCAGGAACTTCAGAAGCATCACCTGCAACCAATAAATAGGCTGCATAAAATAAGAATGGATTATGATAAATGAAGCTTAAAAATTTCATTTCACATTGTGTGTTGTCTATGTGTAAGTGTCACGTACGTTAACAGTCAGTCTATCTCATGTTAGCACAATCATCTTCATCGTCCATAACAATAAAGACAAAGGTAACACATTCATTTACTAAGACTTCATGCATTTTAACTTTTAAAAGTACGGTGCGCGAATACAAAGCTTAAGTATAGTTTCAATCTAAACAACTCATTCGCAGCAAAAACAAAAGATTTTAATACTTTTTTAGGTTACTCATGAGTAGTTTATCTTTTCTATAACAAATGTATTTAGCATCACAAGATTCTGTACAACTTTTTCTCTCAAATATACACTTATGCATGATTTATTCATAACTCATGGTGTCTTCTCCAATGGTTGAAGAGTGGAACAGTAATTGAGAATATATTGATTCATTAATAATCAAGCTAACTTACAAAGTCATTTATTTTTATAACTCTTGAGTTGTACTACATACATCATCTTTCGTTGTTCCATAGTCAGTCTCTATTTTTATCCAGTTTATGAGGGTATGTATTCTCATCAGTTTTACACTGTTCGTATTCAACTGTTAACTATATGTTCGTGTCCTTAAATTTATTTTCAAAATCATCGATAATAACAATTATTTGCCGTGAATGTTTGTGTGTATGCATGCACCTAAGATCATTTTGTTGTATACCAGTTTCTTACTAGTGGTAGTATTCTTTCTTCTGGTGAATTAATCTCATACTCTTTTCAATTTATATGATAGCTGACTTACTTGTTCGGTGTACTCATTATTTGAATGGTATTTCTAAAACACAGCATAATTCCATAGGACTTCTTAATTTTTTCATCAATCTAATAGAAAGATTTAGAGTATATGTTAAGTCTGAAGCAGAAAACAGCTGTTTAGGGAGTTATTCTTCTACCGGAGATGTTCCTAAGAGTTCAGGATTCGAGCAGTGAGCCTATGGATTTCGTGGTGTCGTCCTTTACGAGGTCCGGCTGTTTGCATAGTCTGCGTTGTTAAGTGAATTAGAGCTATACTGGGGCCTGTTTATCGGGATCTGCGTATTCACCCATATGCTTCAGTCTAGATATATATCTAGATGAATGTGAAGTGGGGTACGACTGAATCTGTTCAAATATCGGTCCTGAGAACCACTTATCCTCTTTAACTGAGGTTCAGTCTTAAAACATTATCATGAAGTTCTGCAGCCAAACTGAATGAGAATATCAGATGTAGAAACTTTAAAACCAACGAAGATATCACTTTTATGTCGAAATAAATCCTATTCTACCTGACAATAGCATTTTGGTGTTAAACTTCATTTTTTATAGAAGAAATAACCTATGGGACACTTTTGAAGATGAGAAGTTTTACGAAGATGAACTATTCAGTGATATCAATAATTTGGAATATAAAGTTAAGTATATGCCTAAACAAGTGTCATCGTAAACAGTAATCTTGGAAAGCATTAAAAAAACACGGAGCTAAATCTGTTTGTCGACGCCACATAGAAGCGAAAATGAAGATGTAAAACAGAAACTAACTGACTTCAAAGCTTGAGATCTTCATGAAAGTAAGAGTTGAGCAAGATTTTTCGTGCAAGTATTTCCGGCTTCTTTATGAAGTACGGCAAAGGCATCTGGATTGCAAAGAAGCTGAAAATGAACCGTTTTCAGTAGACATTTTTAATGTGTCAATAACTTTGACTGAGGAGTTTGTTATAATGGTAGGACCAAAGTTGATGAGAAATCCGATAATTATAATTCTGAGGGAGTTGTGGAGATTTGGAAGTATTTCAAGTTGTTATTCATCGTAGACTGACATCAGTTGGAGGAACAAAGGAAACATGGGAGCACTGCACAGCCGTTTCGTCCTAGTATGGGACCCCTCAACAGTGCGCACCCACGACCCCGCCAGGGGTCGAACCCGAGGCCAGCGCGTTACCATTGAGCCACTGGGTCAGAATCCAATGCTCCATATTTCCAACTTCTGTTAGCTCACGATATAGCGCAACCGCCACCCAATGTCATCGTTGAGTATCTGTCCTCATGGCCATCAGGCTTGACTCCACCGTCACGACTTCTTATAGGAACTTCGGGAATACTTCTCGAAGCTAGTCACCAATGCGCACCAGTTCAATTGAATTTTGAGGGAGTTGTGGAGATTCGGAAATATTTCAAGTTGTTATTCATCGTAGACTGACATCAGTTGCGCTATATCGTGAGCTAACAGAAGTTGGAAATATGGAGCATTGGTTTCTGACCCAGTGGCTCAATGGTAACGCGCTGGTCGCGGAACCTGAAGGTCGCGGGTTCGATCCCTGCTGGTGGGGTCGTGGGTGCGCACTGCTGAGGGGTCCCATACTAGGACGAAACAGTTGTGCAGTGGTCCCACGTTTCCTTTGTTCCTCCAACTGATGTCAGTCTACGATGAATAACAACTTGAAATCATAATTCTGTTAAAAAACACTTAATGAACACCGACTAAAATACTGTTTATAATTAGTTTCACGTTGAGTCTTGATATCATTCAAATAATCACCCCTACGTATTTCCTATATCCTTCGTTTTAAATAGAAGTATTCCGTAGGGAACAACTAATTCACTCTTGTCGTTGGTTATTCCTTTGCAAAGCATGAAATGATATTTCTGATAAACTGAAATACGTTCAACCTCATTCACATATAACAACGGATAGATAGTTAAACTGACATTCAGTATTCCCAAATTTAATACGCTTATCACTACCAATCAGAGAGATACCGATGGTCAGAAGAATGTAGCACAACTACCAAGCCAAAGGATGTCACAGCAAGCCTTGACAAATCTCTCGAATCTTCTATGTCTGTAAAACAAGGATTAGTGACTGAATGATAACTAAATCACCATGAGATTCAATGATCATTAAATCATTCTTGCATGGGACACTTAATGCACACCGTTGTGGTGTTGAAAGTAGAATGAATAAACTTTCTAGTGACCCCTGGTTTATGGTAGTTCAAATCAATTGGGTTCTTGCAAAACAATAATGATATGGCTCATCGATCCAGATGGTTACCCTGTGACTATTGGGTTACGGATTTCAACCCAGCTCCACCTATCAAGATTTAAACAGTCAGGTATCATCAGCCTTCACACAATGGGTCTGGCTCATTGCTTACTTCACAAATCTGCACATTGTTGCTGAGTGCATTTCATACTTTCGGAGAGAATCAACAAAATAGGAGCACTGTTAAATTTATTTTTCATAAAATAAATAAAATAAATGATTCATGAGTTCAGTGCCATTCACGCGTACCGGATCATTAAGGCTACTTTTGATAGATCTCGAATCAACTATCAAAACAGCAGAGTGCATGAGATATAGTGACCTTCAAATAAAGTATCAATTTTGAGTTCAAATTTCACATAAAGTTAAGAATACATCGATGGTGTGAATGAAATTAGTATGACCAAAGTTACACGATATTCACCACTTTAGAGTGATGTGCTTATATCAAACTGGGATCATACTATTAGGTGAAATATGCACGTGTTTTTCTAGAGATGTGCCACACATGCTTTATGTACTTCTGACCAATTTAATCTCACCTGATAAAAAGATGACTCCATTTATGTGAGTTTCATATTGATGCTGTAGGAAATTTTTTAGCGTAACGCAAAATTCAGGATTCCAGCTGTCAAACATTTAAATTTAACCGCCTTTTAGAACATTTTCGGTATTTCTAGGTTACATCTACCTCCATATGAATATAGGTTATATGATACTACAAACGACTGTCTCTACAGAATGCGGTTTATGGTGTGCCGTATTACTCCTGAGATCCTCTAGAATGCACGAAATCCCTGAAAACGTTCACAAGCAATAAACACACTGCGAAATTTCAAAAAGATTACATGATCGTTTACGAGAATGTGGGAATGATTAATAAGACATAATCGACAGAAAATAATCTTCTAGACAGACGTTGAGATAGTCAAGATGGATATATATATTGCATCAGCCGTTCACGTTATATTGAATCTGAAAGGTGTTTCGTCCGGTTCGTAAATACGTTTTCTCAGTAATCCAAAAGATTTCTAACCCTCTATCGCAGATGGGAATATCGGCAATGAGAAACTAAAACCACCCCAGTGCTTTCAGAAAGTAGAAAAATTGCTTCAAACTACCATGGTCGTTCATTATCTTGAACGTTAAATAATCCAAATCTAAGCTATCGCAGTGAGTTCCCTATGATTATATCAACTATTTTGTTTGTTCTGTGCGCTTGCTGAAAATGTGTTTTCTAAGTGTTTATCCCACCGTTGTTTAGCTAGCAGATCTGTCGTGAAATAAAATAAACTGTTGTGTAACTATCCTAAAGTTAACTAACTGTATATTTTTCAGTCACTCTTCAAATTTATGCAACTCCTTGATGTGTACACGCATATATGTCTACTTCTATGGTAAAAAGATCGTTTTGAAGGGTTGGACTTGCCGAGACTTTAAATAAAATGTATATTTCCCTACAGATTTCTTTTGTATCTTACAGTCCTGACATTGGTCACATTGCCCATTCATTTTTAGATTTTATACATTCCTTTATGGATTTCTGAAAATGCATCAACTATGGTGGGCTAGCTCGTAAACGTCAATGGTCTCCGTCAGATGACATGTTGGATAATATCTTTACGACACAATTCAAACATGCTTTCTTCTTATTGCATAAAACATTTCATAAATAGACAAAAGAAAACAAACCTTACGACATTTCTCAAATTCTCCTTCCCTATTATTTCGAACTCTTCAGATAGATTGGCCCGTGTATCCAAAACAGAATAATGTGCTATTTTTCGTTTGACGGCGCTGTTAAATTTAAGTTGGATGAGAACAGCAGATTTATCAATATACAACAGATTTCGTTGGATATGCATGCATGGGCATAATTTTCATATCTTAATGACTGGGAAAGAAATGGTGTGTTGACAAGTAGGATGAGCACTGCTGATGTACAAAAGGATCAGACTGATCCCGACCGATAGGTGCTACCTTGAAGTAGTGGTTGGGCTTGTAAATCACAATGACCCAACGAGTCATACTGGTAGAACAATTGTTCCCTCCAGATCCTATCATGCCAGAAAGATCTGTTAGACAGTGAATAGACAAAAAGCAGTCATAATTATAGTTAAATTGCTACCCGGCGATGGGGGTCTGAAGGCAAGGGTTCACTGCTAAATGAAAGGAGGTATGACATCAGTACAGTGTCTCCCTTGGATGACTATCAGTGTCACACTGATGCTTCTTTACCTACGAAAACGAATAGTTAGGACAGGTTGGCACTAAAAGTAGCACACTCCCATTCTTTCGTGGCTTGCCGACACCTGCACTAGGAATTCATCGTCGGATTCAAAAGCAAAAATCAAATTCTCAAACTTTCCGAGACACTGTGTATGACATACTTCAAACATGTGGTCACACACTATCTCTTCTTTTTCTGGTGGGTGAGGAAGAACTAGCCTTCCGAGGTTTGGGTAACAGGGAAGTGTCAACCGCTCGTATGATCCTAGTAGTGCACAAGACCCAATCAAACATAACTTATCCTCTTTAACTCTGCCTCCTGGTTTCCCTTCACCTCCTGATACTAATATTGGGATTCTGACGCTTTACTCAACCTCCAACTCTACAACCACTGGCCACGATCAAAGTCACGATCAAAACCTCATTCCTAGTCGCCTGAGATCCCGCCAACGATTTCATGTAGAAGCTTTCAATGTACAAACTCTATGCCAAGTCGGACAGCAAGAATCACTCCCCAGAACTCTGGAATCTCTAGCCATGGATATGGGCATTATCTCTGAGACACATATTCAGCACCTGAGTATGGCTATTAAACTGACCTCGCCTGACCAATGCGACGAATCTTCAAAATTCACCTCAAGAGTATCAGGAAACACAATGGCTAGCTTTTGTGGACTTACCAATGTAGGCAAGGAATTTAGCTGCAGTGCAGAAACTGCACTTCTCAACTGGATACCATTCAGCAGTTGTCTTTGTGCTATTCGACTGAATTGATCTATAGAGACTAGGAAGGATAGTGAGACTAGACGAAATCAATTTGTACTGTCCGCCTACACATCCAACGGATGATACAGAGGATGAATTCTACGAGGAGCTGTCAATTTTACTACAGAAAACAAAACCTTCAGATGTAGTTATAGTGGCGGATGACTTTAAAGTTCAAGTAGGAAAGCTGAGCCAATCGGAAAGGCATGTTGGAGGTGTCTACGGAACCCCATGCCAACGAACTGACAACAATGATCATCTGTTGCAATTATGCCACCACAATCACTTGTTTCTGGCCAGTACTGACTTTGAGCAGAAGGAAAGACATTGTCTCATATGGTGTCCGCCGACTTCAAACAAATGGCGAACACAGATAGATCATATTACTATTAGCCGTTGTTGGAGTGGATCGGTGGTGGATTGCTGCTCTTTCTGGAGTACCAGTTTGAGCTTCGATCATGCGTTCATACGTGCTGGTGTACATCTGTGCCTTACTGGTCACAAGAAAAGACGACAGTAAAGCATGTTTATGCTCGATTGGAAGACGGAGACCCCAAATACATATTTCGAGGGGTGCTGGTTAAGCATTTATCTGAACATGAGACCAACGCTTATTCTGAGGAAACTTAGTGTGGTATGATGTTAAGTCCGCTGTAGAAACAGTGGTAAAGACAGTTGGTAACCTACACCCGAAGTCCAACAAATGTCACTGGATTTCAGAAACATCATCTGGACTGATTAGTGTTAGAAGTCTGATTTCAGCTGACTCCGATCACAATAAAGAACGAAAGTAACTCAAAGATAAATTGGTCAAGAGTCTTAACGTATGTTGCTAGGAATGGCGGCTGGCAAGAACGACTGAGATGGAGAAGGTATCAGTAGTGGTTAACACCCAGCAACAATTTAGGTTTATTTAGGGTACTGGCAAGAAGAAGATGATGGTGAGTGAAACCATGACCGAAAAATATGGTACTCTTATGACCTCTCAGGACCCATGGCTGGAACATTGTAGTACAGTGTGACTGGCCCACAGTGACGCTTCATCTGCCCATCATTCAACCTGAACCTGAATGGGATATAGATATTGTGTCTCCAACTCTCACTAAAGCTGGGAAGGCTGTAGCAAACCTTAAACGATGCGAAGAAACAGGATTTGATAGTTTACCACCCAAAGTATCCAAGGATGGAGGTAGGAAACTGCTGATAGGAGTGACGGAAGTACTAGGTAGCCTAAAGGAAGTAGAGGTAGTGCCGTCAGATTGGTCTACTTCACTGATCATTCAAGTGTACAATAAGGGAGAAAAGTCTTCCTGTGACAAACATAGGGGAATTAGTTTGGATTATATTGCATCCGAGATCCTAGGATCCATAGTTATCCGATGCCTAACTGGAGCTAGAGAACACCAAACTCGAGAAAATCAGACAGGTTTTAAACCTGGACGAGGATGCATTGACCATATTTTCACCCTCCGACAGGATCTGGAACACAGGCATACTTACTGGCGGCAGATACTTGCCATATTTCTCGACCTGCAGTGGCATTTGACTCTGTCGTCTGTGGCAGTTTTTGACTGTGAAGGGACTACCCACAAAGTATATCACACTAATCAAAACTCCCTACCCAAACTCACACAGACAATATCAGCGTTTACGGAAAGTTGTCATGCGAATTGACGACAACCAGTGGAGTCCACCAGAGATGCCCACTTTCACCATTCCTAGTTAGCTTCGTCATAGACGTACTAATGGACATAACATCAGGTACGTCTAACTTCAAAGAGGCTATCTGGTTGGCATGGAGTATGCAGACGATATTGTTCTGCTGGGTGAAGATGCTGACAAAATGAAGGGGCTTCTGGACGCGTTGAGCAGAAATCTGAGTATCTTCAGTATGAGTTTCACTGGCATCTGTCAAATGTAAGATGATCCTCTAGGACTACCCTGCAACCAATCCCAGTTTAAAGAAGGACAGGGAGTGGAATGGTGGGATGTGTCGACCACTTCACTTACTTAGTGAGCTGCGTCAACCCACCGAATGGGCTTTTTGCTGACGAAATCTCAGCTCGGATAGAGAAGGCCTGCTCAGCATTTGCCAACTTGTGTCATCTGTGACGCCGACTGGTGAGATATCCGACTATCTATCAAAGGACGAGTATAATTCACCATATTCCATCCCGTCATGTTATATGACTGTTGAAAGTAGAAAACATGAAGCGGCTGCAGGGTTTTGGTTACAGATATCTTCATAGCATTATTCGTGTTTGGTGGAATCACTGTGTGAGCAGTGTTGAGGCCATGTGAAGGGTACTAGGCAAGACAATTATGTCCATTGATGAGGTTTTGAACCTTAGTCAACTGAGATGGCTTGGACAGGTACTGTCGAAGCCCAATCATGGACTATCTCGATGGATGAAGTTGGAAGAGGATTCAGGATGACCAGACCAAGATCTGGAACCAGTTCGTGAAGTCCGTGACTGTTGGTCTGAGTCTTGTTGGGAGATGTAGATTGGGGTTATCGAGAAGAAGGAAATTAGTTGTTGAGGATTCTTGAAGACTTGGCTGAAAATAGGTCGTAATGGCGCATATGTACTGAATCTCTGACGTCTTCTAAAGCTTGAGTGGTTGAACTAACCTTTATCTTTAAATTGTTTATTGTCATACAACCTGGTCTACTTGGATGTCAATCTTTTTGTATGCAGCTGTTCTTTGTATACTACTGTAAAATGTGGCAACTCCAGCTGATGCACTTATGTGCAAGGTTCTACGCTGATTCTGTCTGTCTATCTATAGGACTGAGCAAAGGAAATGATTAAATCTAGCTAGTCAGTGGCTCTATTAGTCAGATGATCGCTTTGATACACTCAAGCCTGCTACACACATTCAACTGAACCACCTATACTTGACTAGCTAGATGAAATGTCCAAATAAAAGTGATAATTCAATAATTCCATACTACCGAACAAGACATATGATAGATATTATCAGTTATTTTCATTATTAATACTATTCTCATTTAGCATACTCTTCATTAAGTTCAATCTCAAAGCTACCCAGATGAAGAACAACCCTAGTAACATCTACGGTGACTCAGATGACTAACATTTTCAAATCATAGTCGGTGTAATTAGGAGCCCATTGTAAAGAAGATTAGTACTTACAAACAGACTTTATATCGATTGAAATATCACTTTGTACAACCATGAACAATGAATTGTGTCCACCTAACAGCCATAGACCACTTTATCTTCCACCTGATCATCAATTTTAATTGGATTCCATCTAAATTTATGGTCGCTACTACCCATTAATTTATTTCTAGTGACTTTAAAAGCCACCCTAGCAACTGTTGAAATAACCAGTCGGATTTCATAGTTTCGGTTAAGAGGTCAGTTCCTCATAAAACAAAGAAAAGTAATTGATTATCTCAGCAGTTGTTAGAGTAGATTTTGAAGTCACTCACTCATTCATTTCACTGCTTATACTCTGGACATTCCGCTTAACAAGTTTGTAAGAGCAACCACTCAGGAAAGCAGATACTAGATAAACACCTGACTGAAGTGAATTTCATTGGTTGATTGCCAACTTACAGCAAGACACACAGTACATGATCAGCGAATGAAAAAAGACAATGACGACAATGAATTATCTTATAGTGATTAGTTTGAGTATTTAAAGCACATTCTTTCCTGAAAGTTAAGCTTTCTTTTCTACTTTGAATAATGGATGGTGAACAAATCCAAGTAGGTTTATTGTTCAGTCATATAGTTGTGTGAATAACTTAATCGTTTTCTTTTACTGTATGTTACAGAGAATCCAATCACAAGTAGATACATTTTATTGAGTTATTAAACAATGTCCAGCATTGTAACTTGATCTGAACTTTTAGTTTATGAGTGGTAGTGACTCTGATAATAATAAGTATGAAGCGTTTGTATTAGTGCATCTCACAAACAGTGAATCTTCACGTTTTCAGCATAATTTCCTGCTCTTGTGTTATCATCATCAACATTGCTGCCCTGTACATGTTTCCTCCAGTACATAAAGGGAGATTATTGAAGTAATAACATCATTTATAGAGTGCTGGTTAGCATTACCAGTGTAAATTGTTGATAGTTGTCTAGATGAATGCGGTATATCAGTAAATGCAAAATCTTTTAGATTTTGTGAGTTCGTATGTCTTCATGTTTGCAATGCTTAGACAGCGGTGTAGATGTCAGTCACGGAAACAATTTGTACTTTTTCTAACAAACCACTTGGTCTCAGTGAACGAATTATGGTAGTTAAGTTGCAGCCTTATGTTACAGATCGTTTCAAGCACTGAATAGCTGAATTGACGGAGAGTTGGCTAATTAATACCAAAACATTTTGATCATGGTTGATTGAGTGAATATACACGTCAGGAGCTATTTACCTTTGCTACGATTCGCATAAATTACCCACCAAATTACAATGTGAAATAGCATATTAGTTGAGTAGAATTTTTGTTGTTGTCATTGTTTTTATTTTTCAGAACTATATAATTCGTTATCCTATATCCAATGTTTTGTTGCCACTATTCTCTGTAAAAATGGTCACTCTCCAAAGTGTCACTCAATGTATTGAAATATTATCTATGCTGAAACCTGGTAACAAGATAAACTGGTTTATTCATGAAGCTGAAAGTGTGTGAACTCTAATTAGATTTTGTTACTCAGTGACTTTAATGGCTACCCTAGCAACAGCTAAAGTAACCAATTAGGTTCCTCTTTTCCAGCTGGAAAAGTAGTTTATTGTAAAATAAGGAAGCCTAATTTGTTATTTCACAAGTAACTACACTGGTCTTTAGAGCTATTCGTATTACCTAAAAGCTGAATCTGAACATCTCACTTTTGATGGTATCGTTTAATTAGTGTTTGCCATAGAGGTGAGAAGTCTCCTCCTTTTTTGTTTAGTGCGTAGGTGGGGTGTGTAGGGCTCCTGAGGTTGATCTTTCTTTCTGTAAATAAAACCTCTTTTCTTACATAATCGAAATTAATAGTATATCCACTTTCACTTACATGTTTGACTATTGTAGCATTTTAGGTGCCAACAACTTTCTCCAATATAACTAGCTCCATATTCTAAGCATTAACTCGTATTCTGTTGTCTTTCACTTTAATTAAGACCTTTTCCAAACAATACGAAGACCTGAGATAGACTTAAATACCAGAGAGAACAATACCCTTTGGATCTGCTGAGAAGTACCTCTTTGATATGATATTTTCTGCTATAGTGCTGTTTGGTCGTATGCAGTCATTGCTGCCATTCATTACCACTGTAACGGTGAACATACTGATATGACTTATATCACCTGGTTTAGCTGATAACAATAAATATAATACAAAGGTGAATTAACAACTGTCAACTATAAGGAACATTGTATCGAACAAACAGACTAAAGAACAATAATCGTTGAAGCATGTAAAACTGAGTACAAAATAATACTGTAAAATACCGTTAAACAAAATACAATTATTGGCTAAAGTGTGTTTGACCGAAGTTTATATCTTCGTTTCCTTATAACTGTTACAACCCTGAGCTGACCAACTAAACCTCCTGTTGCTTTTTTGTGTAGGTCAGCTGACGTTACTCAGTTTCGGAAGTTACATTTAGACGATGTTTGCTTCACAGCTTGATCCAAGTACCCAGGAATCAATATCCTTACTTAAATTATAAACCCCTACAGAATATTAGATTTGTGGTGATTAAAATGTATGGTGACCAGTTATTACACAAAAGTGGAAGTAGATTCTATTGGAGGGCACCCTTATTTTAACGACTATTTTTAAATCCAGTGTTATTTGTTTTTTTTTAAAAACTGCCTACAGCTCTTTTACTTTAATGCACGTGCACGTGGAGAAGCTATCCGAATGACTCTTGTGGCAGCGGGAATAAAATACGAAGATGTGAAGATCGACTTCTGTAACTGGCCTAAATCAAACCCACAATACCTGGAGGACGCCTACCTATAGTAAAGATCACAGATAAAGATGGAAACGAGAAATTGTTGACTGAGAGCCTGGCTATTGCGCGTTATTTTGCAAAGAAGAGTGATATGATGGGTAGTACGGATGATGAGTACTATAGTGTTGAGAAATTGATTGGTCAGGTGAGTAAAGAAGTTAGCAATGTCTTCAGTTTAGTTCAGTGAGACTCTTTGTAGTTGAACTGATAGCTAAATGATAACATTTGTTCCTTATAATGTGCACTCAACCGTTACTGCCCTACTAATGGCGCTCAGACTTCATGGATTATATGGATAGGTATTGAACAAAATAACTAAATTTCTTTCTGACTACTATTATTTGTATGTGTATATGAAGATTATTTTTTCGTACAGTTCTTGAAGCTGCGACACACTGGTTCTGCTACTCAACTGTCAACCACTAAGCCACGTGCCGAAACCGACTTCGCCTGCATCGACTTCGATAACTGGGCAGTATCGTGAGTCCACATGCTTTCAGTGAGGCTCATTAACTAGTACACTAACTGTACAGAGTTGATAATTCGTACTGGAATTTAGGCTTGTTATAATTCTATACTTAGTCATGAGTTTTTGATTGTGGCGGGAATATCCAATCTATTCATTATGAAATTTATCCATTGAATTACAGACCTACTAGGATGTAATTTCCCGTTTCTTGAAGCAGTACACCACCACCTCGCCTCTCATTTCCTACGTGGCCGCTTCCGTGTATACACACCACTATAGTATTTAATTTTCGAGCAGGCATATCAGTCTACTAAGGGTTTTGCTTGATTTCCCCTAATATTTAATCATAATTGCAACTGGTCATAATTTTTAAACATTTGCTCTTAAACACACAGGTACAAGATTTGGAGAATGAATACTACAAGACTATGAACAAGCCACAGGATGAAAAAGAGAAAATCACCGAGGAAATATTGAGTGTCAGAGTCCCTTTTCTTCTTGGGGTGAGTTGAATTAAAATACTTTGGTTATGCTCTTTGTATATGTGACTATCCACTTTCTGTAGAAAGTAACTGTTTATGCTACTTTAAACTGAGTGTTCATGGTTTGAACTGGTCTGATCTGCTGTCAATTGAGATGATGTTCAAAATGCTAGGTCAAGCAATGTGCAAATGTTTCTGCACGTATCTGTTATTCACGGTGTTCAAATGTATCAATTACAGTACATAGTGATCTAGACATCTTTTTTCGCAACCAGCTTGAACTTAAAACAAGAATTGATAGTTTTTAGGAGATATTAAATTCCTCAGAGGCAAAATTTTCGGTGGATGGCGACCAAATATCACATTGCTTTGTGCTTCTACTTCGAACTGATCAATTCTAGTTTATGAAGTCATTTGGAGAGCGACTTATCATTGTGGAATTCTATTCTATATCAGTAGTCTAGTCTATCCAAGACAATTAACATAAATTGCAAAATGGGAATCAGAAAGAATATCGGACATTTCTGTAGCAAATGCTGTGTCCATCACTGACATGCAAATATACCCAATATTGTTTAATGTATGACGTCATGGTTACAATGTGATTTTCATCACATGGAGCTCCTAATTCCACAAACCACATGTCGGAAAACCATATGTGAAATTGTAGAACATATCCAGTATACTAACATATTGATCGTCTCTCTAACGCACAGAGATTTTCACAGACTACTGCAGTAGGAATGCAACAGGATTCCATATTGACCTGACAACTTACTTTGTCATCATCCAACATACACCTATGAGCTGGCTGAGCTCTGCTATCATGTGAGAATTGGGGTGCTGATATACACTTCCTAATTCAATGGATAACATCTCACTTCCTACACAGTAATATGGTATATATATATATATATATATATATATATATATATATATATATATATATATATATATATATATATATCCTATTAGTTAGATAATGGTTAGTCAGTTTGTCCCACTTTTATTTATTGACTATTTGTGTGATATTGAGTGGACGTACAGAATGCCTTTACTGCCCATAACTTTCTACTGACAGGAATAGGGTGTTTATAAATATATATAGTTTTATTCTTTGGACATTAAACACTAAACAGTTTACTTACGGTACTTAATACTTCTCTTTTACTCGCTGCAATATGTTATTACCTGTGTTTTACTATAAGCTTTAGATTTCTTGTTCCACAGGGTTAATATTTATTTATCGTAAGCACAAATGGTTCACTAGTTCCATTTATCTTTAGCTGTTCACCTGATTGATAACATAATTGTACTCTAAAAAGTGGCCAATCTACTTAACCGCCTATTCCTTATTTTTTATATGTCTTTAGATTATCTGTGAATCTCTGAGAGAATCAAAAGGCGATTTAGCTGCGGGTGACAAAGTCACCCTGGCTGATTTGGTTCTGATTGCAGCCATTGACCATGTGATCGATTTAGACGGAGGATTCCTGGATGGTAAATATCCAGAGATTCACAAGCACCGAGAAAATCTTCTGAAAAATTCGCCGAGATTGGCGAAGTATTTATTAGACAGGCCCGTAACTGCATTCTGAGTGAGATAGTGAATCCGAAAGAGAAGGAAGTCGGGGTAGAGAAGAAGACAATAACGATGTTATATTCTGTGTTTACGAACGAGTTTTCGTCTCATTAGCTTTAGTTCCTATCTCTGTTCTTCATACATATTTTTTTGTTTTTCATCGTCTTTCTGACGTTTTGTTTTTTGCCGTCTTCTCATTTTAAAATAAAGTTTGATTACTCTTTATCTTAATTACTTGACCTTAAGTGTCACCGATTCCAAGTAGAACTAAAAGCAAAACAACTTGTTTTCACGTTGTTCTGTTGTTGGCGGCAGTGGCTATTATTTTTTCAAAGAATGTATGAATAGTAATCGAGATACAGTATTCATCGTCATATATTTGCTCCGTTTCCGTCTTTCTCACAAGACTAATCAGGTTGCACGTTTAAAGCTCAATAGAGGAACAGCTAAGTATCGGTTGAACCTCGCCTGGTTAACTAGTTTACTAGTTACTAGCCGGTCCTAAGCCCGGGTAAAGAGGGAAGGTTGGGCATAGGGCTAGCAACCCTACCCCGTAAAACAAATCTAACCGCTAAAGAAACTTCAAAGCACAAACAAAATATAAAAAATGAAAACAAACTTATTCCCCGCTGGAATCGGAGAGGCGAAATGACGCCAGTTGGTGAAAGCCTTCGGGAAGCCAATTGGCCGATGTGTCTTCTCTCGATGAAAGCGAAAGTAAACGTGGGGACATGGAATGTCCGCACGATGTTTGAACCCAGTAAGGCAGCCCAGATTGCAAAGGAGATGAGAAGGTATAACATCGAAGTGCTTGGGATTTGCGAAAGCAGATGGAATGGGAGTGGACTCTCCAAACTGTCAACGGGAGAATCAATAATCTACTCCGGTCACCCAGACGCCAACCACGAGCACACTGAGGGAGTGGCTATCATGATGTCCTCAAGAGCATCGAAGGCTCTCATGCAGTGGGAACCAATCTCCTCCAGGATCATGTCAGCAAGATTCAACTCAAAAGGAAGAAAGGTCACAATCATACAATGTTATGCACCTACAAATAATGCAGAGCAAGAGAAAAAGGAGGAATTCTACAGACAACTTCAGTCAACACTGGACAAGACGTCAGTTGGCGATATCAAAATTCTAATGGGCGACATGAATGCCAAACTGGGAGGGGACAACACGGGAAGAGAACTAACCATGGGTCGAGAGGCGCTAGGTGAAATGAATGAGAATGGAGAATTGTTTGCAGAATTCTGTGCATTCAACGATTTGGTGATTGGAGGCAGTGTGTTCAGGCACAAGGATATCCACAAAGCGACATGGATTTCACCAGATGGACACACTAAAAACCAAATCGACTTTATCTCAATCTCAAGAAAATGGAGACGCAGTCTACTTAACACAAGGTCAAGAAGAGGAGCAGATGTAGGTTCAGACCACTATCTAGTGCAAGGAACCTTCGAAATCAAGTTAAAAGCCTTCAAGGAAGCTGGTGATAGACCTCAATTCAAGTACAACACTCGGAAACTGAAGGATGAAACTACAAAGGAGATCTTCAAAGCAGCCATCAAGACAAAATGGGAGACGTCGAGGGACATCCCTGAAGAAACCTGTGTAGAAGAACACTGGAAGTCTTTGAAAGCTATGTGGAAAGAAACCTGCACAACAGTATTAGGAAGGAAGAAGAAAGAAGACAAGGAATGGATCTCGACGGATACCTGGAAGCTGATAGAGGAGAGGAGGATGGTGAAGCAGAAGATAAACCAGTGCAAGGATGCTCAACGACAAGAGGAACTGAGCACAATGTATAAAACACTGGATAAAGAAGTGAAGAAGAGTGCACGCAAAGACAAACGACACTTCTACGACACACTGGCAAGTGAAGCAGAACAGGCTGCAGGTAAGAGAGACCTGACGACATTGTATCAAATAACCAGGTTGCTATCAGGGAAGAGACCAACACAGATGAAACCAATAAAAGATGAAGAAGGAAATTTAATTACAAAAGAAGAGAAACAGAGGAAACGATGGGCCGACCACTTCAAGAAGCTCTTGAATCGACCACCACCTGCACTTCGTCCAGAAATACCACCTGCAGCCGCTGAATTACAAGTGAACATAAATCCCCCAACGAAAATGGAAGTCCTGAACGCCATAAAGCTACTGAAATGCGGGAAAGCAGCAGGACCAGATGGAATACCGCCAGAAGCACTGAGAACAGATGCAGAGACAACAGCGGACATGCTCACACCACTATTGCAGAAGGTGTGGAGGGAAGAGAAGGTACCTGACGATTGGAAGAAGGGTTACCTTGTCAAACTGCCGAAGAAGGGAGACCTCAGTGCTTGCAAGAACTGGCGAGGAATCACTCTCCTATCCACCCCAAGTAAAATATTAAGCCGCATCATCCTGGAGAGGCTTAAAGACGCACTGGATTCAAAACTGCGACCGGAACAGGCAGGCTTCAGGAAGTACAAATCATGTGCTGACCAAATTGCAACGCTTCGTATCATCATAGAACAGAGCGTAGAATGGCAATCAGCTCTATACCTCAACTTCATCGACTTTGAGAAGGCCTTTGACAGCGTCGACCGAGAAGTAATTTGGAAACTGCTTCAATACTACGGAGTACCGCAAACCTTTATCCGCCTCATTCAACAACTATATGAAGATGCCACATGCCAAGTAATCCACAATGGGAAGCTCAGTGATGCCTTTGAAGTGAAGACAGGAGTGAAACAAGGTTGCCTACTATCCCCCATGATATTCCTAATTGTGGTGGACTGGATCATGCAGCAAACAGTAGGCAGCGAGAAGAGGGGGATACACTGGACGACGGAAAAGAACCTAGAAGACTTGGATTTCGCCGATGACTTATGCCTAATGTCACATAAACTTGAAGATCTGCAGGCAAAAACTAACAAGTTGACAGAAGAGGCAGCTAAGACGGGACTTCAGGTGAATATAGAGAAGACAGAAGTGATGAAGATACCGCACCACCACCATCAACAACAACAACAAACTCCAATCACCGTCAACGGTAGAAACTTGAAGGAAGTAACCTCCTTCACTTATCTAGGAAGCACTGTTTCAACTACAGGCGGGACGGACGAGGACGTCAAAGTCAGAATCGGAAAAGCAAGACAGGCATTCATTAGCCTGAAACCAGTGTGGAGATCTTCTGCACTCAGCATGCGGAACAAGATACGGATTTTCAACACCAACGTCAAGTCAGTGCTCTTGTATGGCTCAGAGACTTGGCGCGTCACGAAAGGCATTTCCAATAAACTACAGACATTCATCAACAACTGCTTACGCTCGCTGCTGAAGATCAGATGGCCAGAAAAAATAAGCAACAAGGAACTCTGGGAACGAACCAACCAAGAACCTATCACGCAACAAATATGCAGGAAGAAGTGGAGATGGATTGGGCATACACTGAGAAGGCCGACTGAGGACATCACGCGTCAGGCCCTCGAGTGGAATCCCCATGGGAAGCGACGAGTTGGACGTCCGAGGGTGACATGGAGGAGGTCGTGCGAGGAGGAAATGAGAGCTTCTGGGCTGTCGTGGAACCAGGTTCAAAAGATCTCAGAGAACAGAGGTCACTGGAGGCGTGCTACTGAAGCCCTATGTTCCACTAGGAACCCAAGGGACTAATAATAATAATAATAAGTATCGGTTGAGGATCATATCCATTTTGTTTTTCAGTATCATTCAAACTGTTTACGACTGCATACTATGATAATGTGCATAATCGAGTTAAGTAATGTACAAATTTGGTATAGGAATAGGACTTACATCTCTCATCTAGAACTTCATGATTAGTGGATTACGCTGCAGCTTTGCATTCAGAGGTTTCACTGAAAATGTACACACTATATACGGTTAGAATCCATACACAATAAACTGCGTATTTAGTCTGTATACTGCCTAATCACTCAGTTGATAGTTAAACTAGAGACTGTGATAATGTAGTCAGTTAACAACCCAAACAAATTCAGCCTATTTCATCGACTAACTGACTAGTCAGTGATCGGTGTACTTCCACCTTCACTGAGTTTGATTCGAATGCGTACCAAGAGTTACTCATCTTTAAAGTTTGTTGGAGATCATTGACTTTATCAGTTATTCATGAAATATTCTAACAATGATCAGTGGTTTCCCAAAGATTAAGTTCAACTTCACTCAGTAGACTATGGGTGGCGTAATATAATGCGCTTGAGTAGAATAAGTCAGCGTATAAATTACCCATTTGTTTAGAGAAACTATCAAAGCAATGAAAACAGAATGTCACGAAAGCCTCAAGCAAGTTAGTCGAAAATGATTCAATTTTTATAGTAATTTAAAGTCTAGTTAACAATCCCGAGAAGACACCGATGCAGTAGTGTATATTGAGAGCTATAACTCAGTGACTTGCTCCCACCGCCACCTGTCAGTGCTTCACAAGTCTGAATTATTCTCTATCCAATAACACTTACTTAAGCGGGTGATATTATTAGAAGGCATCTAGTGAATATGGCTTAATTCAGGACATTAATATAAGGATAGAATTAGGGTACTGTGGTAGGGTAAAATTGCATTATGGTTCTTTTATTATGTTACAAAGGGATACAGTATTGTTTACTGGATGACGTTCCTAGTAGAGTTCATCGCTCAAAAATATATCAAGGTAATCATGAAACCTTCTGATGTGGTTTTGCAGTTTTCATCCTTGTGTGTAACTGGAAGTAAAGGTTGCCGAGTTTCACGAATTGTCGTTGCATTATTCCTACTACATGTGTTGGGTTGGTGTCTGTTCGATAACCAAAGTTTCAACGTATCCTGCCTGACCAAAAAGCAACTGAATGGTTTGGGAAGTCTTAGGCACTCAGCTAATGTGTTTCATTTTAAAGGGTGTATTTTAATTGTGTAATCTCGTAAAATAAACAGATATTCTGTATAATTCCTCAACTTTTTGATCTTGCTAGAAAGACCCTATTCGAGAGTATGAATCTGATTCGTATGGAATTAGATTCTACTAAGCTGTCGAAATTCTATACTGACAGTATGAATCTGAAATTAAGTTTTCAGGTTAATATTCAAGTTTGGCACAGAAGGTGACCATTATGATCATCCACTCAGATCACCATATAGAATCAGGATCAATATAACATAGGTGAATGATTTAACAAACCAGTGAAACGATCTCATTCAAGTTGTGCGAATAAGGTAGTACGAAAATAAGGTAAGAAGTTTTGCTCGACTGAGAAGTGTACACTGGAGTGTTGAGCCATCCATGAGTGACAGGGACGTGGGAGTACGAATCAATTATCATTTAAAAATGATGAATATATAGTGTAGTGTGAAATTAAACTGTGTCCAACCAGTTCCTTCCATGTCATTTATAACTTTTTATACGAGTGACGACTTCTTGCCAAATTTAGGAGATACCAGTTCATCTTTTTTGTTGACTGCAGGCGAGTATGAACAGATGTGTAGAGCCTCTTCAATGGCCTCCTGTTTGCTGGAAAGGAAACTTTTTGACACTTCAAATCATATTTTTCATGGCCTGAGTATAAGACACGAGAGGCGATAGTAGAGCTTTGACCAAGCGTTTCCAATTTCGGGCCATTTCTGGTTGCTTTCCCAAGTAGTCATTTATTCGTACTCCCTCGTGGTGACTCACTGCTCCAGTCAACAAGATGATTTACATTAAGAGGTGGAAACACAGGATAAGACGGAACTATTCGCACTTACACATATGGTAGAACCCACCGATTTTTCGCAATTATCTTCAGGACCCACGATTTGAGCACACTGATTAAGACTCCAGTGTTCTCCACCATTGGTAAACACAAACGTTTCAACTTGTATCTCGTGATCTTTAGTCTTGCTATCAAATCACTAGCTCGCATCTGGTCCACAAATCTAGTCTTAATTCAATGGAACCATATGTCGTGAAAATAGCAATGAGTTTAGTGCGCCTAAGTGTTATTAATCAACCTAACGTGGATAAACATATTAGTAACTGAACCTGCAGATTCTGTAGACTTCAGAATCCAAATTTGCCCTTATACAATGGAATAAGCCAAGTATTAGGTGAATGGTATATGAAGCAGATATATTTGCAAAGCACATTGATGTTTTGTGACCTTATAAAAGTTATAAAAGTACAAGTTTAAGTAATAAATGAAAACAAATCTGATTACGAAAAGGTCAGTGAAGTTAATGGGAAACCCTGGAATAGGAAGGGATAGAAAAAAAGGAAAACCTTATTCTTGGTATGAAAATTAAAATCAATACTACCAAGGTACGCTCAACGTGAGTACAAATTGTATTTGTATACATAAAGGGGGTTTAAATTGACGGATGGCAAGAACTTCAATAAATTTAAGCACTCGGCTCTGACCACTTTTATGTAGTACTTTAAAGGCTGTTTTCATGTCTATCCTATGTTAGTTTCTATGTGCAGGTGCAAACATATACTAGAAACTAACATAGGATAGACATGAAAACAGCCTTTAAAGTACTACATAAAAGTGGTCAGAGCCGAGTGCTTAAATTTATTGAAGTTCTTGCCATCCGTCAATTTAAACCCCCTTTATGTATACAAATACAATTTGTACTCACGTTGAGCGTACCTTGGTAGTATTGATTTTAATTTCATACCAAGAATAAGGTTTTCCTTTTTTTCTATCCTTTCCTATTCCTGTTTCCTAATACAAAAGATTATATTGTATATTAGTGGTGATAGTATGAAAATAAATCACATTGTTACAGTTTAATGACTAGTCTATGAGGTCAAGGTGAAGATGTGAATGTGTGTGCACATGTGAATCGGAATAAATGTGTGAGAAAAGTTATGTGAATGAGAAATTCAGTTTATTTGTGTGTTTATGTACTTTAGTAGTTATGGCTACTGCATACAACGTGTTATTTCGGATGAACTATCCTAGCTGGTTGAATAGCTAAGCCTTTGTTATCGTTGCGTGTATTAGGATCCAAAGCAATGTAGCATGCATCAATAATCCATCTTTTTTTGTACTTTGAAAGTTCTTTTTCATTAATTCTGACATTATATAGTAATGATGGATAGTGGCTAAGACGCCCATTTCGTCCTATTTGGGACTCGTCAGCTGGATGCACCTGCCTCCCAGTGAACAATGTTGCTCCCACTGGGGTTTGAACTCGAGACCTATCGCTTCAAACGCCAGAGCATTATCCACTAGACCACCGAGCCACGATAGCTACATCTTGTGTGACGAGTATAGTTTTCGTGTTATTGCTTGTATTATACCATCGTTGATAGGACCGAATTAATCGGTCTCTACTGGCATACGGGCTCCTGCGTGGATGCCTCGGTATTGCCTATGTTTTTAAATATATAACATGCCTGATAGGCATATTCAATTAATGCGTTGTGCAAAATCGCCAGTTCCTTCTCAACTGTATCTTCCGAACATACTGCTTTTAGTCAGCAACTTAAAGATTTTACTGGATTTCGTTTGTACTGAACAGAAACAAAGCTGATAAAATACGTGTATGGCTCCGTCCATGTGATTTTCCTAAACACAGTCATCTAACTCTCATAAACACCTTCCACACAAGCCGTATAATCATCTAGATAATCAATTATTTTGAATTGAATCTCAGTAACAATTGATTCCATCATTAACGTTCTCACATGACTTTTCTCAATTGACTTCCTCAACTGTATAGTGTGATTAACAAACTGATAAATTAAATCTCAATATTTTCGATGTATAATTCCTCAACATGTACATATAACCATAGGACCTGAAGAAGTTGTGGAAAAGAATATTCTTTGTTCACTCAAATGGCTTTTAAAAAAGTATTAAGCAATTTGACGTATTTGCTAAGCATTTATTGATTTGACGAAACACAAATTTCACGCCTATTGAATTCTGAGTGCATACGCTAAGGCAGCCTTACTTAAACTTTGAATATCTGGATCTACCGAATGGGTTATTAGCACAGTGCTTCTTTTATATCATCTAGGAAGATTGGAACTCCATTTTATCTCACCTCTTAAGGCCTATATTGTGCTGAAGTCGGGCCAGTCATGCAAGTTGACAAAAGATTTTTATGCATTTGAAGTGAAAAATAAGTTTTATGATGACATATAAAGATATAGTACAGAAGTATTTCTCATTCTCTGCATCGTGTTTGCCTAAGTTACGTCATTACACATCTCTTGTCTACTTTTCGAGTGATGCCAAGTACATTTTCATTCTGCTTTCTTCATTGATATTCTTGCCTTGTAATTGTGACCGGTTGGCTTAAACACTGAACTTTCAAGTAATAAGTCCAATGTTCAAGCCCCACACTATCCACTTTGACTTGAGTTACCAAGTAATTTCCTAAACATCCACATGTGAATTGTGGCTCTACTAGGATGCTGAGTTGTATAACGCTTACTGGCTCTATTTTGTTTCTTGGTGTATAGATTGTTAGTGAGAACTCAACCGAAAAATCCGATGATCACACTGCATTTATCAGAGCGGATTAGAGGCCAAAATCAACAGTCAATGAAAACAAACTGGCATCAAAAATCTTAACGAACAAAATGAATAATAATACAAACGTATTATATTTATTATTTTGACATCTTCGATAACTTACTGATGTGCTAAAGGTTGCAGATTTTAAAATCTTCACAATATTATGCTGGTTTTGTTACTGCGTGAGGGTCGGACCTCAAGAGGAGAGCTTTTGACGCCAATGTAGGGGTTAATTATCATTGGGTTTGCTGCACAAAGAAGTACTGTGACGTTTTTACTACCCCTCAACCTACACACGATGCCAAGTTTTATTTTGCACGTCTAGACCAATGAGGAGTTAGAAGCAGTACATGTTTCTGCTATTAATTTAAATCAGACTTTAACTGTACACAATTTTTGAAGTCGCACACCATTCGAACCGTCAGGAATAATTTAGTAGACTGTTTTAATTAACAAATGTAGTCAAGCCATATAATCGGAACTGTAGAGATGTTTAGATATCGAACTATTAATGGGTTTGTACCTGCTTCATGAAGAGCAAACAGGTTGACAACCTAAAATGCTTTCGGAAAGAGCACGCTTTGTAAGGTCGAAATAACTTGTTTGAAAGAAGTGGGTAAACTTATAGTTCTTATTTCTTAGTTATCAATGATGAGCTATATAACCATCAGTTATTCAGTATAGACTTCCAAAGTTGAAGAAGACAGTGCTTGCGTACTTTTAGCGGATCAAATACTTTTGGACTGCATATAAGTCTGACATTAACTGAGCTGTAGATTACAGTAATAGCACCAAAGAAATATCCTGTAAAATTGGATAATAACATGTGAAATACCGCATATTTTTTCAAATCTTGCTTGATTATATGTGCGAAACCAGGGTGTAGAAACAGACAATTAGTACAAACTGAATGTTCAAGATCTTTGTCGAATATTGTCCTCTGTTATGACCTCAAATGAATGGTTAGTATCAAGATAGTATTTGGGGACGTCGACCTAAAATGAATGTCATTACTCTTTTTTTCTTATTTATTCTTACTGGTCGAAGTTCAGATAAGCATACCAGGTTGACCAACCTGCTATGAACTCTGTTATAATGAAATAATGGAAAATATTTGTGGCTCAGTTGGGTTGTCTTTTTTGTATTGTGTTGTCTGAGCTTTGTTGTTTAATCGTCAAGCTTTAATCGTCTTGCTAGACAACATCATCAGCACTTACTTCAGTATGAAGTGAGCTGTCAATATCTCTCTGTGAGTGATTTAGTAGCTTGCCTTGACGATTTAGTGCATGCTTGGTGGTTTCCTTTGATTGTTGTGTCATTGACTGACTGCATAGATTTTCCTATTGGCTATTCCTCTGATTGACCTCTCACCTTTCTGTCGTTTATCATTTTTCTTATTGGTTGATAGATTGGGTCTATGTTAATGCATCTGTAGACTGTTGATTGACCTGAATGCCACACTTCAAGAAATTCTCTAATATATTTTGCGTTTCCTCAGAGAATTTCTTGAAGTGTGGCATTCAGGTCAATCAACAGTCTACAGATGCATTAACATAGACCCAATCTATCAACCAATAAGAAAAATGATAAACGACAGAAAGGTGAGAGGTCAATCAGAGGAATAGCCAATAGGAAAATCTATGCAGTCAGTCAATGACACAACAATCAAAGGAAACCACCAAGCATGCACTAAATCGTCAAGGCAAGCTACTAATCACTCACAGAGAGATATTGACAGCTCACTTCATACTGAAGTAAGTGCTGATGATGTTGTCTAGCAAGACGATTAAAGCTTGACGATTAAATAACCCAGCTTAGATAACACAATGCAACCAAGACTTTTGTATTGAATCCATGGCTTGACCATCATTGCAAAGAGCTGCCATTTAGTTTTGAATCAACTGAGAAAGATGGTAGGATCATTTGGATTCGTTTTATTTTGAAGCTCTTCATCATCTTCTTACGACCTTAAAAGCCAGGATACGAAGTCTAGCTGATGATTGATGATTTAGTACTTCTTTGATAAGATCTTTGTGGAATATGCCCGTTGGCAGACTAGTGTACTGCAGGTGGGAATATGAAAAAGAAAGAAAACCGTATTCCCCTTAGCGATTGGAAGTAATTGCTTCCTTGCTATCAGATGACTGACAACACCAGACCACATAATCAGATTTCACTCTGATTTTACATTCACCCATCATTCACTGTGATCATGGACTTTCCATCAGGGTATGTCACACCAGACTGGAAGTAAACAATTGCAAATTAGTGCACTAATCTGAGAGCCCCACGTGCAGTATAAAGTGCAGTGACATAATGACCAGTTGACTATTTATTTTTTGATTATTTTTCCTTTAGGTTCCTAGGGGAACATAGGGCTTCACTAGCACACCTCCATTGCACACTCCTCTGCAGCCTTTTCAGCCTGGCTCCACCACTGCTCACAAGCTTTCATTTCTAACAAACACGATCTCCTCCATGTCACCCACCCTTCAAAGCCCAACTCGTCATTTACCATGAGGGCTCCACTCGACAGAATGGTCTGGTGCGTGATATCCCCAATCAGTCTTCTCAGTGTATGTCCAATCCAATCCAATCCAATCGATCTCCACTCTCTTCCACTGCATATTCGTTGAGTGACAGCTTCTTGGTTGGTTCGTTGTCCAGTCAGAGTGAGTTCCTTGTTGTTTATTCTTGTTTTTATTATTCTGGCCATCTCATCGATCTTCAGTGTCAGTATCGAGGGAGCGTAGGCGGCAGCTGTTCATGTATGTCTGTAGTTTGTTGGAAATGCTTTTCGTGACGCGTCAGGCCTCTCAACCATCACATAGAAGCACTGAATTACTTGACTGAATTAGTGTTGAAAATCTGAGTCCTGTTCATGCTTTATGCTGAGTATAGTGAAGTGGAGTGCAGTGCAGTGTAGTGAAGTAGATTTCCACACTGCTTTCAAATTAACGAAGGCCTGTCTTGCTGTCTTTCCGACCCTGGTTTTGGCGTCTTCATCTGTGCTGCCACCTGTAGTTGAAACGATGCCTAATTTACTGTTTCACTAGTTTACTAGCCAGTCATAAGCCCGGAAAAAGAGGGAAGGTTGGGCGCGGGGCTAGCAACCCTACCTCATAAAACCAGTCCAATCTCTAAAGAAACTTCAAATCACAGAGAAGCCAGCTGACTGAATCTCGGTAAATCGGATGTAAGTGGACTTTTTATCGGTTTAACTGGATTATAAATTCTCTGAACATTCACTGACAGTTCCATAGAGGTCCCAATGACGAAAACTATGAATAATAATTAGCATAATTGAATCACAGTTCTAACGATATCTTGCGGCTTGGTAAAAACGAACTCCTCTACTGTCAAGCTGATTATCTAAATCAAGCATAATGTAATGTAGGGAACAGATATATTTCATCAACAAATGACGACTTTCTGTAACCCGTAACCCACCATTCAAACCATGTTATAACTAGTATGCCATACAGTTTCGAGGTCCTACAGGAGACTACTCGCAGCCGGTATAACTCGGTGGTAACGTGTCCAAGTTCAGTGCTGAGTAACACGTGTTCGAATCTCAGGCCGAACCTCAATTCTGTCAACGTAGAAGATAAGGTTTGCTGACAAGTGTCAAAAGGCACGGAAACCATGCCTAAGACTTCCTGCCGATTGCCTCTATCCAACTAACACCTAACCAAATATGTCGATGCACTGTATTAGCACATTTATGTCCTTTATCTAATGCAGGTGTGTAAAAACAGCCGTGAGCACAGGATTTCTCTAGCAATTATCACTGTAATACCTGCACTTTCATATAGAGTACTATACCTTAATTCAACATAAACCAAAGAGAACCTGAAACTTATCCATGGCAAAATATTTTAATAGTTGAGGATCAGTAGTTATCCTCCATTT
Organism: Heterobilharzia americana; assembly: GCA_944470555.2. Taxonomy (NCBI): domain Eukaryota; kingdom Metazoa; phylum Platyhelminthes; class Trematoda; order Strigeidida; family Schistosomatidae; genus Heterobilharzia; species Heterobilharzia americana. The sequence goes on along the minus strand of OX104134.1, from coordinate 85,913,391 downwards.
ATACTGATTAACCATCGAGATTCTAGCGGATCAAACGCTGAATAGGCTTTCCACTCCTTTTTATACTTACCACCTACGAGGACAACTTAAGCTTTAAATAATAAATCTTCCAGTCAACGTAATAAGGTTCACCTGAAGAAGATTGAGAACTGAGTGTCCGAGTCATTGATTCAGCTCTTGAAACTCCACTATAAGTAGTTTTTAGCTGGCTGAAATATTCATTCATATTTCTAGTCAACTCTACTGAATGCGTTGCTGTAATACAAATCACTTTCTATATTCTTCATTGGGTAACCTGCAAAAAAGATATACACTAACTGAAGGTGACTGACAACCTTAAGAATGCTACTTTACTTGTATTATTATTTACACCTGCGTACTCCTGTTACCACAAAAATATGAGTTTCTGGTTGGAAAGAGTAGAATGAGCATGATAGGCAGGTGAATAATAATGAATAAACAGTTTTATATGCTTCAGACTTATACGTTGCACATAGATTTCCAGTCTTAAAACAAAGTCAATATGCAAGTGAATGCAGCTTTAGTGGATATATGACAATAATGTCTAATCCGAAGTAAATTATGCAATGAGAAAAAAGGCGTGTTACGAAATGAATCATGGTTACCTTCGGGAAGATTTCTGTAGCTACAGATGTTTAGTCCTTTACCAAGTCTGGTGTGAGACAAGAAACTGAATGTGGAAGCTCATGTAAGGCTGAACTGGATGGATTATCCATATTTGGTTTACTGGTGAGCGTAGTCTTTAAAATGCCGCAGAGAAGTTTATTATTAAAACGTGGTATTCATGACTAACTGACATCAGTTGGAGAACCATGGAACACCTGGGAGCTGCTTCCTCCTAGTAAGAGACCCCTCAGCTGTACACCTTCATGAACCCCCCAGAGATCAGGACAATTAGATCTTGCAGAGAGCACGTTAGCCATTCAATCACTAGGTTGGAACTCCGCGATCCACATTTTTTTACTTCTGTCAACTGGCGATATAGCGCGATCACCAACTAACACTATCGTTGATTTAGAAATAGTATTCAGCATGGACTGACATCAGTTACAGAACCATTGGAAATCTGAGGGCACATGACAGCTATTTCATCCTAGTATGGGACTTCTGAGCAGTACGCATCCATGACCCGGCTAGGGATCGAACTCAAGACCTTCAGGTTTCACGGCGAACACGTTAACCATCCAGCCACTGGTTCGGTCCCCAGTGGTTCACAATTTCCAACTTCTATCAATTTATGACATAGCGCGACTATCATCCAAGAACTTCAGTTAGCATCCATTTCACTTCCAACTGGTTGACCCCTCAGATCACGTCTTCTCATTAGAGCTTCCTGTTATCCATCTGGAAGCAAGTCACTAATGGGCACCATACAGTAATGTATTTTTGAGGTGAATGGGGTTTTTAATTTAGAAGTAGTATTCACCATGGACTGATATCAGTTGGGGAACCATTGAAAATCTGGGAGCAGTGGACAGCTGTTTCGTGAAACCTGAAGATCCTGAGTTCGATCCCTAGCCGGGTTGTGGGTGCATACTGCTGAGGAGTCCCATACTAGGATGAAATATCTGTCCAGTGCTCCCAGATTTTCAATGGTTCCCGAACTGATATCAGTCCATGATGAATACTACTTCTAAATTAAAAATCTCCATTCATCTCAAAAATACATTACTATCTTTGATTATTTGTCCTCATATCCGACTTGGTTTGCCACAGAGGTCACAGCTTGCTGTTAGAACTGCGGGACATCTCACCTAGAAGCATGTCACCAATAAGCAATAGAGTATTGGGAAGTTGATATCTCTGAGTTGAAGGTATGTATGTTCAGAGATTAGACTATTGATTGAATATGAGACTCCCTTCACTGACGAAGGTGCCCAACGTTAGTGGACACGTGTATGAAGTTAATATTATTGATCCCGCAACAGCAGGCAAACATATAAGAAATTAGTTTTTCAGTCTATTCCTCAGATTTTAAGCGATGAATTACAGATATGTAAATATCCTATTATCGTTTCAGCAGACGGCCCAAAATATGCTAACAGGAGTGACACTGCTAGGTTTAAAACTTCCTTGTCAGAAAACTCTATATGGTTATTGGACAGCCCATCGTCAACTTCATTTCCTCCATCCAATAAAGGCTTGAAAGAAGCCATTGTCCGCTGGGATTCTTCAAAATCTTTTCATTCCCCCTAATAACTCTATTTATCCAACTGTGAAAGCAACAGAAAGAAGGTATTTGTACAAGAACCACACTTCCAATGGGCAAAAAGAGTTAATGTATGGTTGTGTGCATCACTGTTATCTCTAGATACTCTACTTTCAGCTGTAGGCTTCAAGCATATTTAGTAAGAATTTTAAAACAATCAATGTTCCTTTGCCATTAAAGTATATGATCTTTTACGGTTCTTGTTTGCAGTCTAGATAGACCTCAGTCCACTACAAGAATCAAATGAAATGAAGGTATGCCTCAACCAACGTTTGAGTCTATATTGATTCGCCAATGAAGTGTAACTAATTTATGTTGTCTACTTATAAGTGCTAATCACATTTTTTTGGTTATTTTCAGTTTAGTCAGCAATTACGACCGGGCAATATGACACTTGTTACACCCTAGTGACTAACCAATGTATGTGATTCAGTCCTACAGAAGGTCGAACCGAGTCCGAATGACTCTCTTTTATCGTCGCTGGCTATAACACTGGGTGACGTACGTTCGAATCTTTGAGGGGTCATGTATACGTCTTGCTGACGACCAACAAAAAAATCTAGGCTTTCTGCCGATTGCCCGCAACCAACTTATAGCAGTTAAGTTAACTGAGTGCTTATATGATTTCTTTTTATCTGATATAGTTTCAATAGAAAGCTTCGATCACCAACTGTTTCGCAAGTTTAACATGAAACCCTATGCAAAATGGATGTTCTCAAAAGCATGTTTTATTAGTGAATACACGGACACAGGCACGCACGCTCATAAATATATACCACATACACACAAAGATAAACAAGTGATTTTTATAGTTCAATGATCTTTACTTCACTGATTTGGATTAATACACAAACGACGATCTAGTATAAGTGAGTAGTAAAAGACTCATGGTGAAACTGTTCAAAGTCAGTCACGGAAATGTAAACGTTTTCCCTCTGAATTACGCATAAAATGTCAAACATTTTAGTGAATCTTCATCAACTTCTTCAACCCTCTCTTCCACCGTAAACTACTAGTTTCTATATCATTCTGTTTCTCCTCACTTTCTATGCTTGTGATGCTGTGGAGTGTGGCAAACTGTATTGATCCACATCTCTGTTATATTCGTTTGACTTGACTGATAGAAGCTGTTTATGTATGTGGACAGTATTCAAATGCCTATCTCAGCTATCAGTTTGAGGTATTTCGGAGAGAAATACAATTTCAAATAGCACAAACGCAATCGATCATTTCAGCAGTGATATGGTGGCCTTCAAAGCCGTTCGTATTGACTATTTTGGTCTGAAATTATCAATTACTACCATAAAGAAAAAGGAAAGATAAGTTTTAGTTACTTCCTACCTCATGTTATGATCTGAGCTAAGTGTAAACATATATAAAAAGGAGTATAAACAGTCTCAAATGAAAGTCATTGTTATATACTGTTGATTTAAAGATAAGGAGAAGAATAATAAATAACAGTGAGGACGTTTGCATACACAAGTGACATGGTCATGACTTAAGATTGTAGGATTACGTAGTGAAGGGGGCATAAGCCTCTAGTTGTTCCTCAATAGTCACAAAGTGCATGAGTGACATATGTCCGTTGAATGGAGATATCGACAGGCTACAAAGTAGTCTAAACATCATAAATGATAACTTGAGCGTTTTTTGGTACCTTTCTTACAATACAAATTTAGAATGTTTCTTCAGAACTGGTCGATATGCATGTGCGATCAGAAACCAGAGAACACCTTACTTCACTAGAAAGCTACATCAGTCCTGGTGAGTGGCAAAAACCTGAAAAGGTAGTGAACAGAAGGCATGACTCTTCCACTATATGTGAGATATTCTAACGCTCATTGAACTCCGAGTGAGGTACACAGTAATGTTCTGTCTCCTAATACATTACTCTAAAACATCCTCCCTAAAGATGGGAGATTAGAGAAGGCTACAATTATTTGACTACTGTTGTCACAATAGGATTGCTCCTTCAATGGGGAAATTTTCTGATGAATAATACAAATAGTAGGCGTAGAATACTGTGACAAACAGGTTTGCTTTGTGAGTGAAGCTGAAAATCTTAACTCACTGAGATCGTTAGAAAGTGCATTTAGCATTCTTATGTACCAGCTTCAGAGCATACTATGTTACCCTTCATCTACTACGCTGCCACCCACTGCTCTCTTTGTCTTCTGGCTGATTTCCATTCGCTATTTTTATGTAATATGTGATAGTCTGGACCGATAAGCATTTACATAACATTCTGTGTTATTAATATTTGTGTATATGACCTCCCATGCGTTGGTGTGAGACTCCAAGCATTGATGAGGTTCAAAAGCATCCTATGGCAGTGTGCCCGCTATACACAGCTACTATAACATACACACACGATGAACTAACTCTTTCCTTCAGCCAACCCCACAGCTGACTTATAGACTAACTTACCGTAGCAACCTCTGTTGACGAAAGAGGCTGTTGCACGAAGTCAAGCAGACAATAATCCACAGAAATTAATTACATACCAACGTTCTAGAATTTGAAGTACACTACAGTTAGCTGAGCTTTTTGTTACCAGGTATCTCGTTGCACCATATCCAGAATGCGTGACAGATTAGAAGCATAAAAGTTTGGAACACTAAAGAAGAAAGAATTGAAGTTAAATGGGTCTTGAGACAAAATTGTTCATTGATAGGTTTTTAGGATATTGACTCACCTGGGGATGTCTTACACCATACAAGATCAGTGGAAATCAGAGAGCATCAGACAGATGTCTCGTCCCAGATTAAGTTTCTTCAGCAGCGTACACCTACGACTCACCAAGAGATCCAGCTCAGGACCCTCGACTCTATCTGTGAGCATGTTACCCGAAAAGACTGATCAATGACTAATGATCACTGATGGAGTCTCAAAAAGATATGATTTTTGTGCGCACGACTAATAACTAGTAGGTGAACTGTCACTTTTTTCGATTAATTTATGTTTCACAAGTCTGCTGTTATCTGCAGTGAGATAAGTCGCATTATTTGGATTTTCTGATTTCAGTTTACAGAAACCCTACACTTGATGAGAAATTTCTCCTGGTATTGTAACTTTAATCTTGCTTTTACAACAGGGACAAAATTACCAAAGGTTTCCGTGCTCTGTTTAGCTAAGCCTTTTTATAATGGCCTACCGTGTAGAGTAAGGAACTGGAACAAAGCCCTGTGACGTGATAGAACAGAAATAAGCAGACCTCTGGCTACCAGTTCAGTTGTTCAAAACAAGGTCTTCAGAATTCAGTCAATCGGTAAGATTTTCACTTGTTCTAAAGCATGCTGTTTATGTACTGTCTTTTACTGGAGATGAGACCAATTTGCCTAGTTTTAAAGATCATGAGAATACAGCATTAAGCTTTACCACCATGATTGTCCTTTTATGTATAAGATGTGTCTGTGTACTTCAGGGATTTTTGCGAACAACTGATATTTCTGAAATGCAGAGAATCCTGGATTCTTGTTAATGAACCTCTTATCTACTTCAGTGCTTTGATTCGACCATATTACTAATGAACTTATCAAATGGTGAAGTAAACTTGCTGAAACCTGACGATCAGACAATCTCGATGATGCTTTAGTAATTACTTTCATTTCTGAAGATGGTATTGACAAAGACAAAAATTAACCAAATTTCTGAGTATTTTATTATTATTATTTTTCCCTTGGGTTCCTAATGGAACATAGGGCTTCAGTAGCACGTCTCCATTCCACTCTCTTCTCTGCAATCCTTTGAACCTGGCTCCACGACTGCCCACAACCTCTCATTTCTTCCTCACACCGTCTCCTCTATGTCACCCTCAGCTGGAACACCCAACTCGTCGTTCCCCATTTCGGTTCCACTAGAGTGACTGGCCTGAAGCGTGATGTCCCCAGTCGGCCTTCTCAGTGTATGCCCAATCCATCTCCACTTCCTTCCAATGCATATTTGTTCAGTGATAGGTTCTTGGTTGGTTCGTTACCCGGCCAGAGTGAGTTCCTTGTTGCTTATTCTTCTTATTCTGGCCATCTGATCTTCAGTAACGAGCCAGTGTAGGCAGTTGTCCATGAATGTCTGTAGTTTGTTGGAAATCCCTTTTGTGATGCGCCAAGTCTCTGAACCATACAGAAGCACTGACTTGACATTGGTGTTGAAAATCCGGATGTTGTTCCACATGCTGAGTGGAGTGCAGAAGATCTCCACACTGGTTTCAGATTAATGCAGGAAGGCCTGTCTTGCTGATTTTCCGATTCCGATTCTGACTTTGACATCCTCGTCTGTGCCTGTGCTGCCTGTAGTTGAAACAGTGCTTCCTAGAGTAGAGAGGTGAAGGAGGTTACTTCCTTTAAGTTTCTCCCGTTGATGGTGATTGGAGTTTGTTGTTGTTGTTGTTGTTGCTGGAGTCGTTGGTTGGGTATCTTCATCACCTCCGTCTTCTCTATATTCACTTGAAGGAAGTCCCGTCTTCGCTGCCTCACCTCTTCTGCCAGCTTGTTAGTTTTCGCCTGTAGATCTTCAAGTTTGTGCAACATCAGACACAAGTCATTGCTGGCGAAATCCAGATCTTCTAGGTTCTCCTCATCGGTCCAGCCAGCGTATCCCCCTCTTCTCGCTCCTCACTGTTTGTTGCATGATCCAGTACAGTCGACCACAATCAGGAATATCATGGGTGATGGTAGACAGCCTTGTTTCACTCCTGTCTTCACTTCACTTCAAAGGCATCACTGAGCTTCCCATTGTGAATTACTTGGCTGGCATGTGGCGTCTTCATATAGTTGTTGAATGACATTGATAAAGGTTTGCGGTATTGCATAGTGTTGAAGCAACTGCCTGCCAAATTACTTCTCGGTCGACGCTGTCAAAGGCCATCTCAAAGTCGGTAAAGTTGAGATAGAGAGCTGATTTCCATTCTATGTTCTGTTCTATGATGATGCGTAGTGTAGCGTTGCAATTTGGTCCACACATGATTTGTACTTCCTGAATACAGCCAGCCAGCCATCCTGTTCCGGTCGTAGTTTTGAATCCATTACATCCTTTAGTCTCTCCAGGATGATGTGGCTTAATATTTTGCTTGCAGTGGACAGGGACAGGAGCATGACTCCGCGATAGTTCTTGCAAACACTGAGGTCTCCCTTCTTCGGCAGTTTGACAAGGTAACCCTTCTTCCAATCGACAGCCAGGTACCTTCTCTTCTCTTCCTTCCACACCTTCTGCAATAGTTGTGTGGTATGAGCATGTCCGCTGTTGTCTCTGCGCCTGTTCTCAGTGCTTCTGGTGGGATTCCATCTGGTCCTGCTGCTTTCTCTCATTTCAATATCTTTATGGTGTTCAGGACTTCGACTTTTGTTGGCAGTAACCTCAGCAAATGCATTTAGCTTAAAAATAAATACTGTTCTGTAGAAATCGTTCATCCTAATAATGTTTAAAATAAAATTTGCCTGTGGTTGCTGATTCAGAGGATGACTTAATTATCTCCTGAAATTACGCACCCCTACCAAACATTCTGACAAGTAACTTCTGTCTCCATGACGTGTTTGAAGAGTTGATTTCCTTTGCTATGACTTCTTATCACCGATGAATCCACTTCCTAAAAGGGTGCTGGTAAACATGTACATTTTCTGACCCAGTGATGACTTTTTTCAGTGGTACTCAGTTAAGTTTCAATATAATCCCAGCGTGTTTCGCTGTGTTTCGCACAGCTTCTTCAGCAGAATATTCGGACTTTTATTATTCAATATCAAAACATGTACTGTCAAACGCTATATGTAGAAATTTCTGTCATGTCATTGGTTATCTGTTTTGTTGTTCAGACTGATTGTTTCGAAGTAGTCAATGTAAATCATGCAGTCTTTGTCATGTATCATCATTAACAATTCAATAATCAAAGTGTTTGTGCATGCGTGCGTTAGGATGTAAATTTTTTTATCTAAAATGTGTCATTTGTTGTTTATTGCATAAAAATACGAAAAATATGTTTATTTATGACCAATAATTGACCTACATTGTTTGTTTTCTGTTTAAAAGTCCAATTTGAAGTGGTGACCTTTTTAATGTTTTTGCCAAATTAGAATCTGCCAGATAGGTGACAAATCTATTTCTTCTTTCTGTTTAAAGGATTTGGTGACGTTAAAATATGCAGGGATTCTGAGGTCAATCTTTATTTATGTAAACGGAAACCCTTCACTAATATGTCAATACAGTCAAATTAATTTTGTGCCTACTTTCAGTGGCATGCATTGTTATTTCTGATCTCTTTTCCAAACTTATAAAATCTCACTCATTCTTCGGTGGGTGTCTACCACATAATCTATGTTCATTTACTCTAATTTTTAGCAGTCTACAACTTTCCCCAATATAATTTGGCTTGACATTCAGTACATTTTATCTTATACACAGAGTTGTTTTGTGTCATCTTTGAAATCCCATCTTTCATTTGACTAAGGCTTTCTCCAAAGAATTTGAAGGTTTGAAATATATTTTAATACCATACTTAGCACAAACTCTTTACATTTGTTTTGAAGTACCTTTTCTATATGGAATTGTTGATATCCATGATTTCTTTTCAGTTTTATTTGTTTTTGCTTCTTGTCATTCTCCTTGAGAATATTGTTCAGAAAATTTCATTCTCTTTATCCTCCTGATCTGTCACAATATTTTTTAGCCCTATTTAATAGGTTCAAAGTTACTATGGTTTCTATGTCCACTAGCTATTTTTCAGAATCTGTAGGTTTTCTGTAAATTCTAATTTTAAATTCCCCTTCAGATGTCTTTTTAATAGGACAGTTTAGGAAATTTACTTCAATGCACATAGACGAGTTCAACCAATTCGTATGCTGCTGGTTGTATCTGGCTTTCGATCTGAAAATGAAATAGTTAGGATAAAAGATTTGTCAAATATTAAGCCAGCAATATCTGGCGGACGTTAACCTGATGTCATAATGCAAGTCAAAAATGGGAAGATGAAGTTTTATCATGAAAGCCTTGCTGTTGCACGACTACTCGTTAAGAAATATAACATGATGGGTAGTACAGACGAAGTATGTTATGCTACTGAAAAGATAATGCACCAAGTAATCGAAAATTAACCATGACAGAAGCATTTGAATTCTGTAATCGGTAAATGTAGGATATCCAGTATGATTTCGTCCAGTCCTACATACTGTCTGAAGTTTATCAGTCAAGTTTGTGATGTAGTCACCAAACTAGAAAACTCACTATCACTGTGCCATATGACTGATACCCTGTCGTTCTAGGCGATTGATGGGGAGCATAAGATAGAGGTTGCTAGGAGCTTCGATTAGTAGTTAACACTGGACAACATGACACTAGTAACTATCCAGTTGCTGATAAATATATCCAATTCAGTTTTACAGGAAAGCAGTTAGGGATAATATTCCTGAGAAAAAAGCTAGCTTTTGTGGGCTTGGATCACTAAAACCTCATCCGTTCGCTCGAAGTTGTTGGTAAGCCTTGTCCAAGAGTGCCAACAACTGCAAAATGTAGGTTCAGAGATTCCCGCTGATTACCTGCAAGAACCTAACGCCAAACATTCTAGACCGATCACAATCAGTATAAGGCCGCAAATACTGATATCCAGATTTTATTCAGGTTTAACTCAAGTATATCCTTATGATTTTCTTGCTCACCGTCGGTATTCATGCTGTGGTATTGTCAGTGCTTAAGTTTTCGCTAAGAAATATCCAGGCATCGTACTAAGTATGGTCCCTGAAGTAACTGTTTGAAACTCACAACAAACTTCTTAGTAGTTGTTGTGCTGCTGGTAAAACCTTGCCACCAATATTAAAAAGCTTATTGAGGACAACATAACAACAGTCCCTCTCACCACGGTGCAGGTATATCCAGCTGACAGTCCCCAAATAGGGAGAAGCACGCATCCTGAATTCTACTGATATCCACCAAGTAGGCTACAGCATAGTGAATACCCGGCAGTATCGGGCCATCTGCACAGCAACTCATCTGCCAACGGAGGTTGAGCGATTCGACCCAGTACACCAAAGGGGAATTGAGAATACCAGTGAAACAACTTGAAACAACCGAATTACTGAATTTTCCAACTGCTGTCAATGAATGTCACTGCATAAGTTTCACTGTGGTTCAAGATTCAGAAGGCATCATTTCGAAGAGGATATCAAATAGGTATTTTTTTTAAGAGGAAGTCATTTCGAAGGTAAGAGTCCACAGCTATTTCGAAGAACATTTTTTTAAAACTGGAAAACAAATTCGTGATTACTACGCATTCTTAATCAATGAATGTACTCGGTACTTTTCAAGATTATGCAGTCTTTGAAGCTGCTGATACTTTTTACTATTAAATGATCATAAGCACCGAACCAACAATATTCATTAAAAACACATATTTTGGAAACCTTCACTAGTAAATCACTTTGAAAAAGTAGTGAGTGAACTCATCTTTCAAGATTTTGCGGGATCTGGGTGTCAGTTTTCCAGTTTTAAAGACGCTGCTTGAATGAGCTCTTAATTTTCAAAAGGAATTCTTCCAATCATATATGAAAATATTATCAGACATTTGTATGTTACTTCTTGAATTTTTAGTAATAATTTGTTATACCCTGAATTTATCTTCCGTTCAGATATCCTGGATCCTTTTGAAAAGGCAAATTACCGAATCTTGCTTGCATTGAGTTGAACAAAAGCTATGGAAACTTAAATGCTAGCCTGTCCAAGAAGGCTCCCTGCATATCAACCGATGTACTGAACCGTCTTTCCTACGACTTGGAGTATATCCAAGAAAGGCAAACGGTTATTCTTGTCTTCTTCACATGTTAAACGTGTATTGTTTTGTACGGTGTGAAGTCTTTCTAACAAACATGTCACATCTTCATGCTGTTCACACATCACAACTATTCCATCAACATTCGCTGACTGGTTAATCCTTACGCTTACTATGCCAATGTCTCAGATTGCAGACAAGGTCATATTCATGTGTGCACATATTCACGAGTTTTGGACTGACGTATTATTATTATATTCTCGTAAGAATAAACTCCCCCATCATCCAGCTTCGGTCTTCTCTCTGTTTGTCCCGGGGTTGCAGTCAGTGGCTCTTGCGTACTAAGTTAGCTTTCCACTAAGCTTGCGTATTATATTCGTTCGGAATATATAACCGTTGGCGTTCGAAGATGTAACAAATTTACATACAACACATTTGTTGAGCCTTTAACTGTTATGATGTTTAAACCACCTTTGTGTGTTCAAATACAATTTGTTATTACATTAAATCCTCTTTGGTAAATTCAACTATGAAAACCAAGTCCGATGTACTATTATTTTCTCTCTGTTGATTTTCATTGTTATTCGGCCTTTAATTCAGCCTTTCTACTTGAACTCTTTTCATTTTCTCACCCCTCATCTTCAGAAATTTTCGCATAAATACCTATGGCAAATGCGCACGTGATCAGCTCGTTCGAAATGTGTTGCGCAAATACATTACACGGTTTAAACAGATATTTACGGGTGAAATGCCAAAATACCTCAAGGTAATTTTACGATGTACTTGTCTAATTGAATGCAGTCAGTAACTCTGAATCTGTTGAATAATGGCAGGTAATGGGTAGGAAACCACAGTGTGAATCAAGGTTCCATACTTTTCAACACTCAATAGTCTGGTCCTTTTGAAACCAGAGTACTTTTGTTTTCTTCCTTGAATTCGATATTATTTCTAGTCCTTGCCTTCATTATTTTTGATATGATTTTAAGGATGCATACGCTACTCGTATCGTTCTATTACGCAAGCGAGTTTGTGAATAATGCAGGTACAAGTATCGTAGTAACTACACTGATTAATTGTGGAATAAAATCCAGTTCTGTTTGCAATATACTCCCGTTACCGCCCAGTCAGTAACATGCTTTCTAGCTCTTAGTTCCGACCGAATCTTGTTGGTTACTTATACAAGATGGCCATGATCTTGGGTGACTCTATTTTTTCACGGAATATTAAACACACGGGAGGTAAAGAAACACCCTGGTGATGAACGCCAACGATAGCGAAACCTGGGTTAACGGTGGTCTGTCAGTCATCTTCATTCATACAGAAATATCAAGGTTCAAATATTTTTTAGTCTAACATAAAATAACGTCCTTTAATTCAGATTTTACAGGTCCCTGAACAAAACTCAAACTTACCCTACTAAATAAAACTTTCAGTGTCTGTTCTACAATAATCATATCTAACTGCAGCACCACAGCCTGAATTGAATGTTTTTTTAACATATTCCCAAAGAAGAGAGCTTAAAGCTCCAGAGGAGACATTCTCCAGTGTTTCAGTGTAAAATTTATCTTCATTTGCTAAGTACTGTTGGCTCGATAGCCTTGGAATTCAATAAAGTAGTGGAATCATCAAAGACTAATCAAAAAGACTATGGATTTTTATCCGTCATCTGTTACTTTGTCCAATAGGTCATTCCAGTGTCACAGAAAGACAATTTCTGGCATTACCCACACCTTAAAAGCAAGGTGAAAGAAACCAGCAAGACAGATTAAGAAAACAAATTAGAACTGCAAGAACGAAGACAAGAAAAGATGTTAAATGAGAATCAGCCGAAGATTTAGAACATGAATAAGATTGACTGATTTACAACGTTACTATTAATTTCAAACTGTAAATGCTAAGACGTATAGTCTGTGTCCATATTTCCTCAAACTAAAATATTCGTAACTCCATTGTTACGTGGGTTGTTTTGATTTCAACCAGCTTATAGCAGAGTAGCCGCTACATCATGTTCTATATTTTGCTGGATTCATTTCGAACGTTTCCATGCAAAATTTCATATTTCTCTAATTCAACGGTAAACTTCTGAGTTAAACTTCCATGAAAAAAGCGACTTAATACTGATTACTTTCGCTGCATTGCTGTGATCTGTAATCGATTCACGATGATCAGGCTGTCTATTGTAATTCGAAAAATGCCTTCCATTGTAAACAGTAGTCCCACCAAGGCTCATGAAACATCTCAAATGGACCGAGCACTCACTTAATTCAATCAGACTGTTAACTTTAAACAGGGGATTACTTTTCCGCTAAATAACCGACCACCTAGTTTTTAAAGGAAATAAACGACGTTCAAAACATTCTTACATTCCTATCTGAAAGCCAAGAAGTCTCGGCGTTCTCTTGCTTGAGTATAAAAATGCTTCGCGCATCCCACTTATCAGTAAGAGACTAGCCGTTGATAGACTATATTCAGAAAGGCGAAAAAATTTGAGGTTAGCACATTTATAAAATATCCATTTGAATTCAGATCAACACCGCGTTCAGCTCAAACAAAAGCTTTTTGCGAATTTCGCATGAGGTGACTTTTTGGTACTTGACACTCTCTTCTTACAATAAGCTGTGGTACAAACCTGTAGGTTATAAGGACCCAACTGTTCTGTTATGTTAGGATTATCAGTTAGCATAACCCACTGATAAGTCTTCGCAGAAATCGAGGATTTCATCGACATACCAACAACCGAACCTGAAATCCGCGTGAATGATTGGGCAATGAGATTTATCACTACTCGTAAACGTGAAACAGAAAATTGAAGTCGGTGTTAAAACGTCTATGACTGAAATAACACCTTGATTAGGCAAACTAACGACAGAACTCCAACCTCAAAAATGACTTAAAATAGGTCTCCAAGATACTTTGTTTTACCTAACATCTTTTTCACCAGAGATTCTGCACCTTTATGCAGGGTAATAGAGCCAATTTCAAGGTTATGTTTGGGCTTCAATTGGGTTGTATACTTGGTAAAGATGAGCGGAAAATTAAAAGCACTGACCATAAGTTTTCAACTCATTCAGGCAACTGTGTCACGCAATGGATTTGAATTCAAAATGTGAACGGGATGGTCAATCTGCGAATGGTTTGCTAGTTGCACTGTCCACAGTGATATTTCTGATAGCTGAATAGTTTTGTAACTGCTCACCGGCGGTGTCAATAGGCTTTCATTTGGAAACCATCCAGCCAATATCTCAAGGTGAAATCTCTAACACGAAAGTGTCATGCGCTAACTAAATGTACTACTGACTAGCTTGAGTAGTTGGAAACCATCCAAGTTGATAAGTTGGCTCAAAATGAGCGAAACGGCCGTCCGGTGATTAAATCACTCTTATCTGATCGGCGAAATACTACAGATTAACTTGAGTGGTTTCTAAGTAATCATCAATGTGTTTAGTTAAAAATATGAACAGCCGATAAGCCAACAACTGGAATAGAACTTAGTAATGATGAACTATGGTCAGCAGTGAGAATCAGGAAACATGTTTCGTCCCAACTGCAACTCATCAGATGAATGTATTGCAGAGTATTGCAGTCCCCACTGAAACTAGAACTGCCCACGCCGATCACCTCAAATACTAGAGTGCCCTCCACTAATCGGTCGGGTTACGGTAGTCACTTCTTGAGCAAGATCGATGTGTAGCGGTCCTGTTAACATGCTGAATCATGAGAACAACTGGGGATAATAAATGACTGGTAGTCGCGGGTTGAGACGCTTCAACCTGAATGATACGTAAAGGAAAGTCAGAAGACTAATAATCAACTGAGCTTGTATTATCTCGAACTGAAAACGCTTATTAGTGAAAACGGACCCTATTTATAGAGTTTATAGTAACTTTGAAAGACAAGGAACAACTAGTACATTTAAAGAGGCAGCAGCCCATTAGAAGGCTAGCAGGTTGTATGAAATGTGGCCTATGTCCGAGAAAAAGAGAGCGAAAAAAACAGATCAAGTATATACAAATTGTAAGGGATATTGGGGCAAAGGCATCCCTAACAAGTCCATAGTTTTTGTGGCTATTCAACTGTCTCCAGTGTAATGGAAATTGTCATCAAAGCTACTGAGATTTATTAATGATAACAAACAGAAACATTCATTTTACAACTCAACTGATGGTTTTCAAGAGATTTGTTGGTTTACAAGAAGTCTTCACCATGGATTGATATGCTAAGGGTAACCTTTAAATGGAATCATAATTTACATGCATTTTTCAGATATGTTAACATCACTACTTGAACAGTAGATGGCTGAGCAAAAAGTATTGCACACTGCATATATTCTTTTACCTTTCTCCCCAAATTTCTGAGTCAAGTATCTCTTCCTAAAGTCACAGGATATTGAGGTTGGGCATACTAGTGCATATTTTCCATCCGTGAAATTACTGACACTCAATGTAAACCATAAAAGTCAGGTTAGATTTCTGGTTTCCAATCGTTGCAAGGATGGAAATAAAGAGTTAGAAACTTCAGATGAAACGCCATACATTTGGGCACTGGGCTGTAGACAAAAAGAACTGACATACGAATTTACAATGCCGTATGTACTTCTGTTTGGCTGAAAGCAGATAGAGTAGATATAAATCATGCAGCTTCAGTGGGGTCTATAGCCGCATATTACTACACTGTTTATACACATTTGCAGGCTCCGTATTGTAAGAGTACGTACGACTAGATGAGCATATCTAAAACCAATTAGTTTGCATGATTAGTAGTATTTAAAAGTGCATTCCCTTAATCCCTTTGCCTGCAACAATTCATCACTTCATGTTACATGGTCTACAAGTAGAAAATTAAATTACATTTTATGTATTTGTGAAGGCAGGTAATCCTAATAGGTTTGCTTATTTGTTCTGTTTTTGTTTTGTTCTCCAATAAATAATCCTACTTACATTTTCTCTCTCTCTTTCTGTTTCTTTTGCTAATATGTAGAGAATCTGAAGGAGGATGAAACTGATCATTTTAAACTGATTGAAAAATCACCTCATAAGTTGCAAAAAGCTGTGAAAGAAATATTCCAGTGGAAAATATCTATTTTTCTAAATACAAGAGTACAAACCAAATCAGCTAAGCAGTAGGAAGGAAGTTTTCACGTGTATCTTGAGAAAGTTAGAACAACAATGAAATATGATCTTGTTAGAGATCTACCCACAGTTCCTAACTCATTAGATTGAAATCATTTCTCAGTTCTCCCTTATGAATAACCTGAGGAAGTTTACTTCAGGTTTCAGTGGAGAGGAATGGCAGTAACTGTGGATCACTGAGCTTTCATTTAGGATCATCTCTGTTTTTCTAGAACATAGCATGTTAGCCTGTCAACATTAAGGTTCGGTGATTAGATCCAGATATAGATCATACGCTTGAATAGCTGACATATCCGGATACATTGAGCAGCATCGACAGAGTACTCTTCAGTGTTTTTTGATTGTTTCATTAATCTGTACTTTTGACAGTCTTTAATTTTGTTGAATGAAACTGCTTTTAGTTCAGTGCTGTTTGTATTGATGTATTGTCAGTAAGATGACAAGTGCATATAGAAGGAGTGTTTAGGTAAACACTAGAAGGTTTAAATACTTTCACCGTAGCATCTATTCGCGCTTACATCGTGTTGATCTTTCTTCAACCAAAGAGGATGGTGTGGAGAGCAAACTCTTTGTTTGGTGAAAGTAACAATCAGACTGCTTTCAAGGAGAATAAGTTTACACAGGTTATTCATTTTTACAAAAATTAAATTTCGTTGCTCAGACTTAAAATGAAACAGCGAGAAAGAACGTAAGTTCAATCTCCATATTTAACACTTTCACTTCAGAAAAAAACTGTAAAAGTAAAATGAATATACCCACAACAGTACAGGTCATGGAAACAAAGTAATTCCTAGTCAACCAAATTTTGGGTGGAATTCTTTCTCTTATACAATAAACTGATTATTATTATTATTATTATTATTATTATTATTATTATTATTATTATTATTATTATTATTACGACCTCTTCCCGTTGCCCGCCTAATCTCATAACAGAAGTGCTGGTCATAGCTATTACATTTTTAGGTTCAAGATAAGTTTGACCCACACACTGATACTTCCGTATTACATTTGCTTATTTGATATAGCACACAGTGAAACAGTATTATTTACTAGATAACGTTTCGAGCACAATTTATTGCTGATAGGCATATCAAAGGGTAATTTACGCTGTATCACTGTGTGCTACATCAACGAGCAATCTAAGATGGAATTATGCCCTACCACTCATGGATAGCGTGTTTACATAGACTAAACTTAGTGTACACTTATGAGAAATGTATGATATAGTCACTTCGTTTTCCTAATCATTAACAAAAAAATGGTTAAGAAACAGTTTTCAACAAATCTCCACTGATAACTGACAACATCAATTTACTGGGCGTATTTGCGTGCAAACTAACCGCAGAATAATGAAACAGTCACCTATAACTGCTCAGCTCATTATCGTGTCTCAAAGAAAGGATTTTGGTTCTTAGCGCTAAATATGATTTACTCATCTTTACTGATGCTGAATTTATCCATTAAATTATCCAAGATCTTAATGTCTAGAATTAACTAAAACCTATCTAAAATTTGAGGGACAAAACGGCTGTAACAGCCTAACAAATCAGAGTCAAAATTTAATACAACAACAGGTCTAGAACATAAACATACTTCTCAGCACTGGTTATTAGTAATATTGTGTAACCCGAAGATGGCATTCAGCCTCCCACTTAAAGAAATCTCTGTAACCATTTGAATTGACATGAAGCTGTCTATCACAGTACTAGTGGTCATGTGAGAAACTGTGTCGACCTCAGTACACCCGAGCGACATAAGTGTCCTCTTTACATATAGTGATCCTTGCAATAGATTTGTGATTACAGTTAACTCTTCTTCTTCAGATGCTCGTGTAACTAGTTGTCGCACATTCATTCATCAACTTAAGTACATCTAGCATAGTCGTCTTTCAGCGTCAAGTTGATGCAAATGTCTTAAGATGTTATTCTCATTCTTTGAAATGGATCAGTAGTATGAATGTGAATGATTCATTTCATCCGGAAGGTAGTTCACTGGATGATGTGAATGGCTGTATGATACTGTACAAAGAATGTCTGTCGAAGCCTTGATCATCAACATAGAAACAGGTATGCAGGCATGTTAACCCCTTTTGACTTCACCAAGATACGACATGGAGCTCTAAAATCACAGACTTGTAGGGATGCGTGTTACAATTCCGTAACGTTTGATCAACCCTACTTAATTTGATGTGCTCTAGTACCTGCTTAACCAGTACTTTACCTAACGTGTAAGTACTGGTAACAAAACACAAATCAAAAGAACTGATACGCAATGTATTTAAAGGAGCTATGTATTTAAGGTAAATGTAATAATAATGAATGAGGGAAAAGTTTAATCAACTTATCTGGCTTGTAAGGCTGAACTAGGGACTCGGAGTACGTGCGTGGTGATCAGCACAATGGAGCGCAAAAATGGCGTCCAAGCCTGCTCGGATGCATGCTCGTTAAAACAAAACTTAAAACACCCTAAGCATCCGGAGGCAAGCTAGAGATTTATTTAGTTAATTTAATTTAAACTATTTATTTTAGCCCTAGTTATATTTTGGTGCCAGGAAGGTGCACTACAGGTTATCCCCCTCCTAGAAGGTTGTTGGGATACCGGCAACCTTCGATCCTAGGAGGCGACTGCGAGGCGGACACGCAACACCTTTCCATATTGGTGATGGAGTAGGTGACGTGTGGGTCTCCGAAGCTAGTGCAACTATGCACACCTACGAGGTAAGATAACTTTGCGTCTAGACGCAACCCTTCTCGCAGTGGTGGAAGGTGACCCAAAGCCTCCGTCTACTTTTCCCTATTGCTTCTTAATCTACCGGGGAGTGTACAGGGGGAAATTGGTACAAAGAGAACCGAAGAACGATCCAAGTAGCATCGTCAGCGGCCAATTGTATCCAATTTTCAACGCATTTTCTAGGTTCTGCAAGAAGAAAGAAATGGGACATTAGAGTGCTAAGAAAAGGAAAACCAAACAATTCGAAGTGGGAGTAGTACAGAAAAAAAAATAATAACCAACCAAAAAAAGTTTTCGGAATTTAAATTGTATTTTTGATTTTTCTTTTTTTTTTTTAAAAAAAAACTGTTTGCAAAGTAGTAAACATGACTTTTGAAAACTTTAGGTATGAAAACGCATTGAAAGTGTATGCCACGACAAAGTAGTTGAAACTCCGAATTCACCAAGTGTGAAGTTGCTCTGGGGCTAATTAACGAACTCGGCGTATCGCTTGGGCCAATGTACACGCCTCCCAGCACGTGTAGAGGTTACTGGATCAGTGTTACTAGACGTGGCTCTTTTAGAAGGTTCAGGATACGCGCGACTAAACGAGTCTGTTAGGGAGTCCGGCGGCAAGGGTCTGGGTGTGCCTGTGGAGGTGTCGCACGATATTGACACTTCACTGTTCAGGAGCGGTAACGCTGTATCTTCAGAGAGGATGAGTGTTGAAGTTTTTCCATCTCCTCGTCTGAATCCTGAAGTTCGGCAATCTTCCGTAAGTCGACTGCTCGAGGCAAAGTAGTGGTGCAAACGCGAGACAGTGCGTCCGCGACAGGGTTATTCACACCAGAAATATGACGGATGTCCGACGTGAATTGCGAAATATAATCTAGGTGACGTAATTCACGCGGTGAATATCTGTCAGTAGTGGTGTGTAAGGCATACGTCAGAGGTTTATGGTCGGTAAAGATGATGAAGTCACGACCTTCCACAAAATGACGAAAATGTTTCACTGAGGCATATATGGCGAGCAGTTCCCTGCCGAAAGTGCTGTACCGCATTTCGCAGGTGGATAACTTCCGGAGAAGAATGCAACTGGGATCCAAGTGTGATCCGAAAGTTGTTGCAACACAGCTCCAATGGCCGTGTTAGAGGCGTCAACCGCAATGCTAAGAGGTAGGTTTACGTCTTGATGCACCAGCATCGTGGCGTCTGCTATTGCGGTTTTGATCTTGCGAAATGCTTCTAGTGCCTCAGGAGTCAAGCTGAAAGTTTTACA
This sequence comes from Heterobilharzia americana, assembly GCA_944470555.2. Taxonomy (NCBI): domain Eukaryota; kingdom Metazoa; phylum Platyhelminthes; class Trematoda; order Strigeidida; family Schistosomatidae; genus Heterobilharzia; species Heterobilharzia americana. The sequence goes on along the minus strand of OX104134.1, from coordinate 85,893,295 downwards.
TTTACTTTTCAGCAGGTCGGTCAGTGCAGTCAAAATGTGTGCACATTGGGGAATGAAGCGACGATAATAGCTCACCATACCCAGAAACACACGCAGAGCTTTAAGTGACGCTGGGACTGGGAAGTCTTGGATCGCCTGTACCTTTTCAGGTAGTGGGCGAATGCCTTGCTCGTCGATAACGTGTCCCAAAAATTTTAGTGAACGAACGCCAATTGGCATTTGGCCAGGTTGACTGTCATCGAATGCTCTGACAGTCTGGCGAAAACCTGTTTCAAGTGGTTAAAATGGGTGTCTTCGTCAGGACTAGCGATTAGTATATCGTCTAGGTAGGCATAGGCGAAATCGAGTCCACGTAAAACATCGTGAATAAAACGTTGGAAGGTTTGTGCTGCATTGCGAAGACCAAAAGGCATACGGAGGAACTCAAAAAGACCAAACGGTGTAATGACGGCTGTCTTGGGAACATCATCAGGATGAACCGGGATCTGATGATATGCACGCGTCAAGTCAAGCTTACTGAAGATAACCGAGCCTTTTAAAGATGCAGTCAAGTCGTGAATGTGAGGGACTGGGTAACGATCTGGAATCGTTTTAGCGTTGAGCCTTCGGTAGTCACCACAAGGCCTCCAGTCCATGCCATTGTTCTTGGGTACCACATGCAAGGGTGAAGACCATGGACTGTTGGATGGTCTGATTATTCCCATTTCAAGCATGTGTTCGAACTCGGCTTTTACAGCACGCAGTTTCTCCGGGGATAATCGCCGTGGTTTCGCAAACACTGGCGGGCCAGTCGTCGTTATGTGATGAGAAACGTTCGAAGTCACACAAGGGACACAACGACTTGGCTTAAAGACATCCGGAAAGGACTGAATGATAGACGCATAGGGACTAGAAGCGTCCGTCGTGCAGTACACGGGACTGAGGGGCGGCGTCTTTGTGACTATACCGGAAACAGAGAGTGTTGTGGTAGAATCTATCAACTTATGCTTGCCAGCATCTACCAGCAGCTGATAGTGCTGCAAGAGATCCATACCAATAATGCCGGTGGTCACATCTGCCACTATGAAAACCCAACGAAAGGGACGACGCAATCCAAGGTTGAGATCGAGGAATCTCCGACCATAGGTTGTGATGGGCGAACCGTTGGCGGCACGAAGTTGCAGAGACATTGGCCGCAGACGCTCTTCCTTCGTAGGTGGGATGACGCTAGCTTCTGCCCCAGTGTCAACTAGGAAGCGTATCCCAGAATGTCGATCAGTGACGAAGAAGAGGCGACATGGAAGTGGCTCGCCAGCGACGTTAGTCGCCGTCACGTGCTGGCTCACACGTTTCCCGCCTGGTTAGCCTCGAAGGTGCAAGGTCGAGTGCACCTTTTGGCATTGGCACCATAACGTTTATGGTACCAGCACAACCTGGGTTGGGATTGTCGCGATTTGGAACGTCTGCTACCGGTACGGGAGGCAGACCTGTTGCGCGAGCGAGACGTGCGACCTTTGTAAGAACTACCAGACCGCATTTCGTTCCTGATGCTGCACAACTCTTCATACAATTTTGAGATGTGAGCTATAACATCGAAACTTGTTGGCTCAACAGCCGAGGGAGGGTTTTTGAACGAATCCGTGGCAGTAGACAGTGCAGCTGAGATACTAGTGTTGGGTTTCGTAGCATCCACAGCTCTGTCAGCCGCTTCCGCCAACTCTATTAAGGGACACTTATGGAAGGGTGCGAGGATCCCTTGAACCGACTGTGGTAACCTCTGTAACCACAGTTGCTTGAGAAATGCTTCATCAATGTTGAAGTCAGCAATCAGCTGCTTCATCTGACGAAGCAGTTGCGTCGGCTTGCGATCACCCAGATGCACATCCCTGAAAAGTTCTTGCACTTTCTGCTGGTCAGTAAGTGCAACACGTTTGATGAGGGCGGTTTTGAGGCGATCGTAAAGATTCGGTGCTGGGTCATCTAGCACATCTGAGACGTCTTCAATCACATTTTCCGGTAAGCTGACGATGACTAAGTTGGACTTAGTTTCTTGTGATTGAATGTGTCTCAAGGCAAACTGAGCTTCCACATGGGAGAACCATGCAGATGGTCTGTGGGCCCAGAAGGTGGGAAGCTGGAGGGTTATGGCCATCTGCGCAGTCGAGTCGTTATCCGCCATTGATCAGGGAATTAACGAGGCACGATAGTGATAATAAAAAAATTACAATGCAAAAATAACCAATGAGGAGTGCAATAATATAAAAAAAACGCTAGACGTGCCAAAAACAAAATTAGGCCAGACAAATCAACGCAAGAGAACAAAGGTACTAGACAAAATAAGAAGTGATACTCGGGCTCACCAATTTTTGTAGGGATGCGTGTTACAATTCCGTAACGTTTGATCAACCCTACTTAATTTGATGTGCTCTAGTACCTGCTTAACCAGTACTTTACCTAACGTGTAAGTACTGGTAACAAAACACAAATCAAAAGAACTGATACGCAATGTATTTAAAGGAGCTATGTATTTAAGGTAAATGTAATAATAATGAATGAGGGAAAAGTTTAATCAACTTATCTGGCTTGTAAGGCTGAACTAGGGACTCGGAGTACGTGCGTGGTGATCAGCACAATGGAGCGCAAAAATGGCGTCCAAGCCTGCTCGGATGCATGCTCGTTAAAACAAAACTTAAAACACCCTAAGCATCCGGAGGCAAGCTAGAGATTTATTTAGTTAATTTAATTTAAACTATTTATTTTAGCCCTAGTTATATTTTGGTGCCAGGAAGGTGCACTACAGACTCATAGTACATGTCAGGCAATAAAGTGTTAGGATCATTGCTGGAATGTAAGAGACAGGTGAGATCAGTTGTGCTAATGTAGTTACCTCCACCCTTCATCTTCTTCATGACTTTTAATGTTGGGTTATTGTATACTAGTTTGTTTCCTCCCTCAACTTATAAGTAGCTTATATATTCAAACAATACTTCCCGGAACGTCTGTCGACCGGAAATCGTATGTTAGAGATATCGTACGGACATTAGTAAAAATACTTCTACTAATTGTGCTAAAAAAAAGTCTTACTGGAAGCTTAGTTTGTTAAATCACACAGGATGTTTTTAATATCTTCCAAATCAGATGGTCATGAATTTTATTTTCTCAAACTATGTTTTGATGCGTTTACAGGCAATTCATAGGTAATCCAGTAGAGTTGAAAAGTAAATACAGTGGAATAGGTGCTCAAACTGTAGAACACTAATCAACAGGCCAACATTTCAAGTGGTTTAGGTGTTGTTAAGTACTACAGTGGTCTGTCGCAAAAGCAGTAACTGTCTACGTTCAACATTTCTTTCACTGCCATATAATACTTTTATAACTTCTAAAGTTAACTGTATCAGTCGCAATATGAGTAGCTTTCTTATCTCCAATAGTACAATGAAATCGTGATATTTGTGCAGGGCGCATTTAATTAAGCGTTATACTGAAATTCCATAAACAATCTTTATTTGGCATAATACACATTCCTATTAATTAAAAGAACATACATGTGCAGACAAAATCGATAGCAAATTGTGATGACTTTCTGTTTAGTACCACAAAATTGGTATCATGTTATTTCAACTCCTGTCGGTACTTAAATGTCTTTCACTAGGTATCCAACATAAACGACACGATCCTTAAATTATTCTACATTTATCCAACGTTACTTCAACTAGAATGAAATTCCGTCCATTTAAGATGGTTGACCATCAAGTTACATCACATATGTCCTCTGAATATGTCATAAACCTTTGATAAGTGGAGGCCTCGAGTATTTCCGCTGTACTTCTTCTCGTCCAACGTAAACCTTACTATTCTTTCCAGATTCTCTCGTAACCTTAATGTTCGCTACACCGGTTCACTTAGAGAAAATGGCGAAGTTTAGTTATAGCTAGAACAATAACTAATATGTTTATAAAGTGTTTAAAAGGTTAAAAAAATTGAGTTAGAGGTCTAAGCTAACAGGAATGACTAATTATAAAATCGAGACCATTTACCGTTGGTTGGTTATTAATTACTTCCACCTACCGTAGATTTGCGTTTGTAAGAGCTATAACGAAAGTATTTCTGTCGATAACTCTATCAGCTTAGAACACGAAAAATAATGCAGTTACGTGCAGATGGATATCTTCGTTAGTCAATTCCCATCCATCAGTAACTGAAAATTCCAGAACTTAAAACGTTTTCTCCCTATGCTATAATCATCATACAACAATGATGATATTGGGTAAGCATAAACACAAGTTCAGAAAGAATAAGCAACAAGAAACTCACTCTGGCCAGACTACGAATCAACCAAGAACCTATCGCTCAACAAATATGCAGCGGGAAATGAAGATGGATTGAGAATGCACTGAGAAGAGCATTCGGGGACACCACGCGCTAGTCACTCGAGTGGAACCCAGATGGGAAGCTTCTAGTTGGGCGTCCTTGACGAGGGTGACATGGAGGAGATGGTGTGAGGAGGGAATGAGAGGTTGTGGGCAGTCGTGGAGCCAGGTTCAAAAGGTTGCAGAGAAGAGAGTGGAATGGAGACGTGCTACTGAAACCCTATATTCCATTAGGAACCCGAGGGATAAATAATAATAATAAACAACCTCGCCCGGTTAACTGTGTTCACTAGTTACTAGCTGGTCCTAAGCCCGGGCAAAGAGGAAGGTTGGGCATAGGGCAAGCAACCCTACCCCATAAAACAAATCTAACCGCTAAACAAACTTCAAAGCATAAACGATATATAAAAAATAAAAACAAAATTATCCCTCGCTGGAATCGGAGAAGTGAAATGACGCCAGTTGGTGAAAGCCTTCGGGAAGACAATTGGCCGATATGTCTTCTCTCCTCTAGATGAAAGCGAAAGTAAACGTGGGACATGGAATGTCCGCACGATGTTTGAACTCAGCAAGGCAGCCCAGACTGCAAAAGAGATGAAGAGGTATCACATTGAAGCGCTTACAATATGCGAAAGCAGATGGAATGGGAGTGGACTCTCCAAACTGTCAACTGGAGAATCAATAATATACTCCGGTCACTCAGACGACAACCACGAGCACAGCGCACTGAGTTATGGAGTGGCTATCATGATGTCCCCAACAGCATCGAAGGCTCTCATACAGTGGGAACCAATCTCCTCCAGGATCAGATCATGACACCAAGATTCAACTCAAAAGGAAGGAAGGTCACATTCATATAATGCTACGCTATGCACCTACAAATAATGCAGAGCAAGAGAAAAAGGAGGAATTCTACAGACAGCTCCAATCAACACTGGACAAGACGTCAGTTGGAGATATCAAAATTCTAATGGGTGAGGTGACATGAATGCCAAACTGAGAGGGGACAACACAGGAAGAGAACTAACCATGGGTCGAGAAGCACTTGGTGAGATGAACGAGAATGGAGAATTGTTTGCAGAATTCTGCGCATTCAACGATTCGGTGATTGCAGTGAGGCAGTGTGTTCAAGCACAAGGATATCCACAAAGCGACATGGATTTGATTTCACCAGACACCAGGACACACTACACTAAAAATCAGATCGACTTCATCTCAATCTCAAGAAAGTGGAGACGCAGTCTACTTGACACAAGGTCAAGAAGAGGAGCAGATGTAGGCTCAGACCACTCACTGTCTAGTGCAAGGAACCTACCCTCAAAATCAAGTTGAAAGCCTTCAAGGAAGCCGGTGATAGACCACACACAGTTCAAGTTCAACACCCAGAACAGAAACAGAAGGACGAAAGTACACAGAAAATCTTCACGGTAGCCACCAAGACGAAATGGGATATATCGAGGAACATTCCTGAAGAAACCTGTGTGGAAGAACACTGGAAGTCTTTGAAAGCTATGTGGAAAGAAACCTGCACAGCCGTATTAGGAAGGAAGAAGAAAGAAGACAAGGAATGGATCTCGACAGATACCTGGAAGCTGATGGAGGTGGGAGAGGAGGATGGTGAAGCAGAAGATGAACCAGTGCAAGGATGAACAACGGGAAGAGGAACTGAGTACAATGTATAAAACACTACACTGGACAAAGAAGTGAAGAAGAGTGCGCTCAAATACAAAAGACACTTCCACAACACACTGGCAAGTGAAGCAGAACAGGCTGCAGGTGGGAGAGATAGAGACCTGACAACATTGTATCAAATAACCAGGTTACTATCTGTTGGGAAGAGATCAACACAGCATGAAACCAATAAAGGATGATGACGGAAATATAATTACGAAAGAAGAGAAACAAAGGAAACAATGGGCCGACCACTTCAAGAAGCTCTTGAATCGACCACCACCTGCACTTCGTCCACAAATACCACCTACAGCCCAGCCACAGAACTACAAATGAACATAAATCCTCCAACAAAAATGGAAGTCCTGAACGCCATAAAGCTACTGAAATGTGGGAAAGCAGCAGGACCAGATGGGAATCCCACCAGAAGCACTGAGAACAGACGCAGGGACAACAGCGGACATGCGCACACCACACAACTATTGCAGAAGGTGTGGAAGGAAGAGAAGAGAAGGTACCTGGCTGTCGATTGGAAGAAGGGTTACCTTGTCAAACTGCCGAAGAAGGGAGACCTCAGTGTTTGCAAGAACTATCGCGGAGTCATGCTCCTGTCCCTCCACTGCAAGCAAAATATTAAGCCACATCATCCTGGAGAGACTAAAGGATGTAATGGATTCAAAACTACGACCGGAACAGGATGGCTGGCTGTATTCAGGAAGTACAAATCATGTGTGGACCAAATTGCAACGCTACACTACGCATCATCATAGAACAGAACATAGAATGGAAATCAGCTCTCTATCTCAACTTTACCGACTTTGAGATGGCCTTTGACAGCGTCGACCGAGAAGTAATTTGGCAGGCAGTTGCTTCAACACTATGCAATACCGCAAACCTTTATCAATGTCATTCAACAACTATATGAAGACGCCACATGCCAGCCAAGTAATTCACATTGGGAAGCTCAGTGATGCCTTTGAAGTGAAGTGAAGACAGGAGTGAAACAAGGCTGTCTACCATCACCCATGATATTCCTGATTGTGGTCGACTGGACTGGATCATGCAACAAACAGTGAGGAGCGAGAAGAGGGGGATACGCTGGCTGGACCGATGAGGAGAACCTAGAAGATCTGGATTTCGCCAGCAATGACTTGTGTCTGATGTTGCACAAACTTGAAGATCTACAGGCGAAAACTAACAAGCTGGCAGAAGAGGTGAGGCAGCGAAGACGGGACTTCCTTCAAGTGAATATAGAGAAGACGGAGGTGATGAAGATACCCAACCAACGACTCCAGCAACAACAACAACAACAACAAACTCCAATCACCATCAACGGGAGAAACTTAAAGGAAGTAACCTCCTTCACCTCTCTACTCTAGGAAGCACTGTTTCAACTACAGGCAGCACAGGCACAGACGAGGATGTCAAAGTCAGAATCGGAATCGGAAAATCAGCAAGACAGGCCTTCCTGCATTAATCTGAAACCAGTGTGGAGATCTTCTGCACTCCACTCAGCATGTGGAACAACATCCGGATTTTCAACACCAATGTCAAGTCAGTGCTTCTGTATGGTTCAGAGACTTGGCGCATCACAAAAGGGATTTCCAACAAACTACAGACATTCATGGACAACTGCCTACACTGGCTCGTTACTGAAGGTCAGATGGCCAGAATAAGAAGAATAAGCAACAAGGAACTCACTCTGGCCGGGTAACGAACCAATCAAGAACCTATCACTGAACAAATATGCACTGGAAGGAAGTGGAGATGGATTGGGCATACACTGAGAAGGCCGACTGGGGACATCACGCTTCAGGCCAGTCACTCTAGTGGAACCGAAATGGGGAACGACGAGTTGGGTGTTCCAGCTGAGGGTGACATAGAGGAGACGGTGTGAGGAAGAAATGAGAGGTTGTGGGCAGTCGTGGAGCCAGGTTCAAAGGATTGCAGAGAAGAGAGTGGAATGGAGACGTGCTACTGAAGCCCTATGTTCCATTAGGAACCCAAGGAACTAATAATAATAATAATAATAATAAACACAAGTCTGTCAGGCAATGAAATGTACCCATCAGACTGACTATTATCAGCCACTGGTGCTGTATGCTAATGTTAAATGATCGAAGAGAGTCAGCAGGAACCTTTGACTGACACTCATCATCAATACACACTCACAGTTTTCTGGAAAATTATAAGCCTTTTGAAACTGGAATTTAGGTTTTACATTGAATAACTCAGAGAGAAATGTTGGTAGTGAGATAACCCTTCCAACAACTGCAATGTCTTGGATGAAGTCGAGAAAACTGATCAGTCGCTGCTTACGGACCTATGTTGTACTTTTTTATATCTCATAAATGACTGAAATCTTTTGACGAATGACCACGTCTCTTGAGATAGAAGGTTCCTTACGCTAGCATATAAGTTCGACTGATGAATCATGAGAAGCCGTAACACATGGGCATGAAGAGCTCCCTACTGGTTATCTTTAACTATTTGCCATTGGTTTTATCACAATAGAAACAACTGCGTTATTGAGAAAAATAACAAGTTATCATATACTACAATAAGGTTTCGCATTATTTAAATTGTTCCAGGTAATTGCACTCTCAGTGAAAGAATTTACAGGCAAACTTGCGGTTTACAATAAAACCACTTTAGTTGATCTAGTCATTATTTCAGCCATCGACCATGTTGAGCATGTGGAAAAAGACTATATGACTGGTAAACATCCTAAAATACACCAACATCGAAGACATTTGTTATCTGTTGAACCGGATTTAGCAAAATACTTATTCCATTGAAGTGAAATACTCTGCTGATACTAATTCGCGAAAGAAACTATGAAGGAAATGCGAAAGATTTCATTTCAAAACATTCTGTAAGGGGAATTATATATATATATATATATATATATATATATCCATAGTTTTAAAGAGCCCTGGTCAGTGAATTAGATCTCATGGAAACAATAACCAAATTTCTATCTTTTTATTTGATGAAGACATGACAAACTTTGCTAGACCTCTATTTTCATGCAATCCGAGACTATATTGCTAGGCCTAAAATCACGAGTTGTAAATGAATAGTATACATAATTATTCCATAGTAAAAGCAGACTGAGGATAAATAGCTGATGACAAAGGAATCTTTCGTTGCTAGACCAATAACCAGATGCAGTTATTACGTTTATGGAGGATGACCCGCTTTGACGCTCTGAGAATAATAAACAACCAGGTTAGATTTCTAATAGACCACAGACGATGAACTTAGAGGATTCCAATGTGCAGTTAAAATAACGATAAACCAAGTTTCACAGAAGTTATATTTCTTATACTCAGTAAGCCGAAGTCTGACAGGATAACGTTTGATACTAACAGCACAATGGATCCATTTATCGATCTGAAGTGAGGTTATGCACTTTATCATATGAGTACCAAGAAATGCACTAACCCCCTAGATTTATGATAGTTACGATGACAAATGCACAGTTATTTATCGAATTTTCAGCAGTAATGTTGGAGATAGCCAATAGTGAATACAGTGTGAATACATCCAGGTATACTTGGAGTTTTGAGTGGGAGAATGTGTACTTAAATTGCTTCAAAAACAGATATGTGTGAGAGTGTGATAAGCGCAGGTGGGAGACAACCCTCCTCATCTATGGTTAAACATACTATAGAAAAGGGTCTCAAAATTAATTTCCAAACAGTCAGGGACACTGAGATTGGCGGAAGTGATAGCTTTGCACACGTTGGAACCCCTTTGTGCGCACAAAGCTACTTGTTCTTACACTACATTTAACTCAGTATGCTTTTTTTCTTACCAAGAGTAGGACCAAATATATCACTGTTCCTTTTCTACCGTTTTTAACTTTAGTCCCCTATTATCTTGATTGTTCTTCGGTTTTATATAAATTGACTTAACAAGTGTGTGATCAGATTGTTTGAAATGTACTTAGCAAACAAATCAGATTGTTCGGATAAAATTCGTCCTATAATAGCTATTGTTAAAATCACTTTTGTGATAGTATGGACCAGATTATCATGCTGGTGTATTTATTGAATAGTATGAACAAGTTCAACTGACTAGAAGATATTCTGCTTAGCTAAAGTGTGCTGTACACACCAATAGAACATTTGTTTAACCTATGCAGCTTCCGGTATTATGAGATGATAATTTTGCTCTCGAATCAGAGGAAAAAACTTCCGGTGTTCAGGACACCTTGTATCTAACTTATGAGCGCTGCTTATTGATGTGAGTGGTTCAACAAATCTTTCCAGGTACCCATTTCTAATGAATATAGACCTCAGAAATTCTAGTTCTTGTTTCAGTATGTCAGATATACAAATTCTTCACAAGGTTTCATTTTTATCACCTCCTTTATCCGATCTTTTCTACCTTTATTTTATCAGTTCTAACCAAAATGAATTGAAACAACACCTTTTTGGTTTTTTGAGTCGTAACATCATGTTATGAATGCCTAAGCATTCACTGGTAGCAAGCCCCCTTTTTCTAGTACCTGCTAAGAAGTCATTTTGAAGGTCAATCATCAGATGAACTTCAAGGGCCGCGTGACAGGTGGGCAAATCTGTAACCATCTTGCTTAAATGCTAACTGAGAAAACAATCTTATGAAATGGTTACATTTGGTCAAATTTATGTAACTAACCTTACACTGAGTCCGTTTGACATTATGGTGATAACCCCACTATTTTCAGTTTTCGCAAGATATTGAATAAGGAGGACCTATGAGATCAGTTGCTAAGATTCACCAAAAAATATATGCTTGGTTCATTTTGCCTGTTCATTTGTAACAGTGTTGTAATTTTTCTGGCTTACAGAATCTAAATGCCTAATACCATATGATCAATAACTTCAATGACTTACTAATCTACTTAATAACTTTATCAGTAGTGTAAAGTTCTAAAGGAAATATATACTTTTTGTCACGAGGTCGGATGAATCCAAAGTGAAAATGTAGTCTCAGAATATTCACTGCAATTTGAATATCTCTCTTCTAAGCATTTTATTCTCCCATGAAGGTATTAGTGACGAATTAATGCAAGAAGAATTGATAAAATGAAACAAAATAAGCTACGAGCACTAAAAAAAGGTAATAAATTAAGGAAAAGTAAAATCTTGAACATAATATGACATTCTAGATAACTTAGAGAATAGTGTAACAGCGTTATCGCATAAAAACCTCTTCAAAACCATTAGTTTCAAAGCAAAAACCCATCCAAATATTTGTACAACGAATTAAGAGATGTGTGTGGGAACATTCAAAAGATTTGTAAAACAGTAGTTAAAACAGAAAAGGTGACCAGTTACGTTTACGAATAGATTCATATTTCCCAATTAACACGTTCGAGAGGATACGTAGGCTGGCTCAGTAAGCCACTTCACCCTACATTTCAAAGATAGATGGTGGTACAGGCCAGTTCTGCTTCACGATCTTCCATATAACATATGCAAAATGCATAGCGACCACACACAGATTTTCAATGATAGATAATTCATATTATTTGTCGCATCGCTTCCCAGCGTAGCACAAGGGTACAATAGCACGTCTCCATTGCACGCTCCTCTGCAGCCTTTTCAGCCTGGCTCCACCACTGCTCACAAGCTTTCATTTCTAACAAACACGATCTCCTCCATGTCACCCACCCTCCAAAGCCCAACTCGTCATTTACCATGAGGGCTCCACTCGACAGAATGGTCTGGTGCGTGATATCCCCAATCAGTCTTCTCAGGATATGTCAAATCCAATCGATCTCCATTTTCTTCCACTGCATATTCGTTGAGTGACAGCTTCTTGGTTGGTTCGTTGTCCAGTCAGAGTGAGTTCCTTGTTGTTTATTCTTGTTTTTATTATTCTGGCCATCTCATCGATCTTCAGTGTCAGTATCGAGGGAGCGTAGGCGGCAGCTGTTCATGTATGTCTGTAGTTTGTTGGAAATGCTTTTCGTGACGCGTCAGGCTCTCAACCATCACATAGAAGCACTGAATTACTTGAATGAATTAGTGTTTGAAATCTGAGTCTTGTTCATGCTTTATGCTGAGTATAGTGAAGTGGAGTGCAGTGCAGTGCAGTAGATTTCCACACTGCTTTCAGATTAACGAAGGCCTGTCTTGCTGTCTTTCCGACCCTGGTTTTGGCGTCTTCATCTGTGCTGCCACCTGTAGTTGGAACGCTGCTACCTAAGCAGGTAGGTGAAGGAGACAACTTCCTTCAGGTTTCTCCCATTCATGGTGGTTGACGCTTGTTGTTGCTGTTGCTGTTGGTGGTGATGGTGTTGGTGTTGGTTGGGTATCTTCATCACCTCTGTCTTCTCTACCTTCACCTGAAGGAAGTCCCATCTTCACTGAGCTGCGCTGCGCTACGCTGAGGTGCCTCTCCTGCCAACTTGTTGGTTTTCGCCTGTAGATCTTCGAGCTTGTGTGACATTAGACACAAATCATCATCATCATCATCATCATCATCATCATCATCATCATCGGCGGCGGCGAAATTCAAGTCATCTAGGCTCTTTTTATCGGTCCAGACAGCGTATGACCCTCTTCTCGATCCTCGCAGTTGTCTGTTGCACGATTCAGTCCAGTCCGTCCGGTCCGGTCCGGTCCGGTCCGGTCCCATCGACCACAATCAGGAAGACGATCGGTGATAGTAGGCGCCAACCTTGTCCTACTCCCGTCTTTACTTCACTTCAAAGACGCCACTGATCTTCCCATTGTGAATCACTTGGCATGTAGCCTCATCATATAGCATAGCATATAGGTGTTGAATGAGGTTGATAAAGGATTGTGGCACTGAAAGCGTGGTGTTGAAGCAGCTGCCTGCCAAATTACTTCTCAGTCGACGCTATCGAAGGCCTTTTCAAAGTCGATGAAGTTGAGGTAAGGTAAAGAGTTGACTGCCATTCCATACTCTGTTCTACGATGATGCGTGGCGTAGCGTTGCAATTTGATCCACACATGATTTTTTCATCCTGAAGCCAGCAAACCTGTTCCAGTCATAAATTTGAATCCAGTGCATTTTTTAGTCTCTCCAGGATGATACGGCCTAATATTTTGCTCGGAGTGGACAGGGACAGGAGCATGATTCTGCGCCAGTTCTTGCAAACACTTAGTGCGCCCTTCTTTGGGAGTCCGCTGATAAGGTAGCCCTTCTTCCAATCAGTAGGCAGGTAACTTTCCTCCCTCCCTCCCTTCCTTCCAAACCTTCTGTAATAGTGGTGTGGTGTCAGCATGTCCGCTGTTGTCTCTGCGTCTGTTTTCAGTGCTTCTGAAGGAATCCCACCTGGTCCTGTTGCTTTCCTAGATGTCAGCAACTTTATGTCCTTCAGGACTTCACTTCTACTTTTGTTGGAGGGCTTGTGTTCACTGATGGTTGTGTGACTGGGCTGTTGGTGGTATTTCTGGACGGGTTGCAGGTGCTGGTGCTGGTTGATTGAAGAGTTTTTTGAAGTGGTCAGACCATCGTTTCCTTCGTTTCTCCTCTTTGGCAACCAAGTTTCCTTCACTATCTTTCATTGGTTTCATCTGTGTTGTGTTGATCTCTTCCCTCCCAGACAGTAAGTAACCTGGTTATTTGATATAGTGTTGCCAGGTCTCTGTCTCTCCAACCAGCAGCCTATTCTGCTTCAGTTGCAAGTGTGTCGTAGAAGTGTCTTTTGTCTTTGTACTCACTCTTCCTTCCACGTTCAGTTTCCGTTCTGGGTGTTGAACTTGAACTATGGTCTATCATCAGCTTCTTCTTCGAAGGCTTTCAACTTGATTTTGAAGGTAGGTTCCTTGCACTAGATGGTGAGTGGTGCGAACCTACATCTGCTCTCCTTCTTGATCTGATGTTGTGTCCAGTAGGCTGCGTCTCCACTTTCTTCACATTGAGATGAAGTCGATCTTGTTTTTGGTGTGTCACATACAGGGACCTACTCTTCAATTAGTCATTTCACTCAAACGACACATTGGTACGTTGAACAAGTCCATTTTTCCGTTGATGACTCATGACTCAATTCCCTTACATACATATAGTAGATGAGTACAAAGAGGAAGAAAAATAAAGCATCTCTGCCAAAAATTGATTGGTCAACTGAAAAATAAAAATGCCTGTAAGCCCAGTTATAGTTATTTACCTTGAAAAAATGTTTTTTTCTTGCAAGTGTTTATGTTGTATTGAAGCGAAGACAGAAAAGTTCAGACGAACAGTAGACTATTATTGGAAATAATTTATAAATACTGGCCTATCACCCTGTGATTGTTATTGTTTGCTAAGTACAGCGGTCTAAAATCGGTATCTGACCTAGTCAAGCACTGTTCAAGCCACTTTACATTGTGTGTACCCAGTAATTCAATAAGCATAGAAGTGTTGTAGACATTTCATTTCCATAACTTCCTTTTCAAGTTCCACGGTGTTAGATAGTCAATCTTGGTAGATTTAAACATGAATGTACTTCAACATCAAAAGTAGTTTTTTTTAAAGTGAATTTTCCAAACCATTTCATCAAAGAATTCTCTTCCGGAAAGAGAAATCTCCATGACAATGATCAAAGTGGAATGTTTATCGTATTCAATCTAAAGTAAACTTGATAATACTTAATTGATCTAAAACTAGATGGTTAGAGTTAAATAAATCAAGGATTATAATCCAGAGCAAATCGTTACGAACTACAGTGAATTGTGAATGATCGCAGCATAACGTAGAAATAAATTTCATCCTATCCGACCGTGAATATCGCCATGATTAGAGAAAAGAGGAGATGAAGTGTAACGTTGTTAATAAATGTCAGTGTTCATAGGACTAAACAGTCTGAAAAACAAAATTGTTTTCAAAAATCAATGGGATTAGTGATAAAAGTGCTTAGAAGGA
>OX104134.1:85635059-85878397 GCA_944470555.2 Heterobilharzia americana | reverse complement strand
TTTAGCAACATTTCATGCTTTTGGCTGTTCTAGCTGCTAATCACTTAAAAGATCCAACTCATGCAAATCAAATTGCTCAGCCGAAACCACCTCCACCTAGAAAGCGTCCGTTCGTTGTAGCCTTTTTAGACGATGGGGAAGTAATGGACATGCATATTCTGCAGATAATGATTGCATCAATTCAAGCACGTCTTTCACAAGTAGTTTTCAAGGACAGGATCGCAAACGATCTATCAACTCTACACAGTATTGTTAGCAATCGACCACAGTTTGAAGGAGCTGTAAATAGTTCCTCAGATTTAAATACATCTGTTCTTGATGAAACTTTACAGAATTCCCGCAGGACATCTAGTAGAGTGGGTTGTAGTCAGGGTGGAATACCTCTTATCTCACCCCTACAGATATGAAACATGTGGTTCACGTGGATTCTGATTGGTTTACTGGTCAGGGATTATGTGAATCAACAATGCGATTGTTTCCATGTAAGTGTATTTACCAAGTTTTGAAATATATGCATTATAATTTTGTGAGATTAGTAATTTATGTATTAATGTTATAGCTTGTGATCATTTGCTTTGACTTACTGAACCGAATCGTCCGATCGCTGTTAGTTTATGCGGTTTTTTGAGGATGGTTCCACGTTTCCATTAATTTAAACAAAAATGATATTTATTGGTGAAATCTACAAATGAAGATTTCTTTTATAGGAATTGTCAATCACTTGGTCTGAAGTTATTTAGAAAGATATTTGACGCGACCCAGAATTCACAAATTCAGCGAAGAGACTCTTCGACAAATTTGTTTTCAAGCTGTGCATTCGCATATATATATATATATATATATATATATATATATATATATATATATATATATAATTTACCATTTATTTGTTATTTATCTTGCGGGATATAATTTTCCAAATATATATGCGAATTTACAGCTTGAAAATAAACTCGTAGAAAGAGTCTCTTTGCTGAATCTCTTGTTCTTAATGTTGCAGTGGGAATTATTAGATTCGCAAATTCTCCAACATCCTACCCTAAATAATCTAATTGCATACTGTAGATACTTCTTTATCCCTATAATCTGAAATAATTTTATCAAATTCTCTTAATCTATTTTGTCTCCCAACATGAGCAACATTCTACAAGTCATTATTGTTCAAATTATCTTTCTCAGTTTATTTCATCCAACTCTTATAAACACCTTCCTATTGTTCCACTAAACTATAGCCTTGTAGTATTTCCTACGTCGTATATTCGTTTAGATAATCAACCATTTTGATTTGAATCCTAGTAGTGATTGATCTTATCATTACCGTGCGCAGAAGACCTTTCTGAATTCACTTTCTCAACTGTATAATGTTATTAACAAACTGATAAGCGAAATCTCGATATTGTTGACGCATAATTCCTCAATATGTACATACAACTGTATGTAGAACCTGAGAAAGAAGTTATCGAAAAGAATATTCTTTGTTCACTCAAATAGCTTGTAGATTTTATTTTTCCTAGGATAAACTATTTTTTCGGCATACAGTAAATTTGCATTTTCTCATGACATGTTTTTGTGTAAATGTTTTTTTGTCTTTAACAAAAATCATGAAACTGTTATCCTAATTTGCATTTCAGCTGCAACATTCACAAATTCACCTATTGGAGTAAATACTGATAGATGTCGTGATATATCATCTGGTTCTTATTGTGGTCCTCAGGTAAGGCCATTTATGAACACAAAGTCGGATAGCAATGTGGCAGATAAACCTTATGTGAAATCGGTTCACATCGGTTCCTGTGAAAATACTACCGCAGATTTGCGGTCACATGAACAGCGTTATACTAATGCCCAGATGAGCGGTCGTCATTTCCAAAGGAATTTCAATCGTCTGCCTAGGAAATCAAATTTTATTCGAAAATACGAAAGTATGTCTCAATGTTGTATGAATACATTTTAATTTTTCGAATTTGCATATCATATCATTGGTTTTTTTAACAGTTACAATTCAATATTTTTCTTCACTTTGTAAAATTCCGTTCCTATGATAACTAAAGTTGAATATACTGTCTAACATGTGTGTAATCAGTAGTTGTACATGCATACTTTAAGAGACGGAAGCGATTTTAGTTGGTTAATCTATCTGTTTAGTCAGAGTTCAAGAGTTTGATGTAACCACATACTAGTTTTAGAGCAAAGCTATTATATTAGCTTTCACTTATCTAATCAGTGACTCTTAGTTTTGTAAAGGAAAAAGCGTTGATGTTGAAAGAAAACCATACAGTCTTAATTTGGTTTGGTTAGTTTATTTTAGTTTATGAAATTATGAGAAATAGGAGGGCGGGTATCGACGTGGAATCGGCTGTCTGAGATAATGTGAAAATTAAGTTCAACCCATACTAACTTTTTCATATTATCACCATATTTTCACTGTCACTTTTTTCATATCGGAGGGGTTGGGGTAGATTTTCCTGAATCGTATCTCAATACTCTTTTATCCGGTTTTGAGGGATTAATAAAACTTGGTAAATGTAACAGTTGCGGTGTTTAGATATCTGCGTTACGTTTCCTAGTTTTTTTGATTACATTATGAATCGAACAAACCTATCTCCATATTCATTTGAATTCGAATTAGTGTCATTTGACATCTATATTTTTTGAATATGTAGTTTTCCCATCTAGCTGATGAAAGCAATCGAAGTCAGTGTTTAGGGTATCATTTGGTTACAGTAGTCAACTTGTTTTAGAAAGAAGGAAACTGTTCATGAACCAATGTAGCTGTCTAGTCCTCAGTGTTTAGTACTAGCTGAAGTCTCGAGAGGTGATTCCTGAGGTTTCAATGAGAAGTCGTGTCCAGTGGGACAAACCTGGTGGTCGTGATGACAAGTACTGAACGATGACGGGTGATGGTCGCGCTATGTTATGAACTGACAGAAGTTGGAAATATGGACCACTGGATCCCAACCCAGTGGCTCAATGGTAGCGTGCTGGCCACGGAACCTGAAGGTCCTGAGTTCGATCCCTGGTGGGGTCGTGGGTGCGCACTGCTGAGGAGTCCTATACTAGGACGAAGTCGCTGTCCAGTGCTCCCAGGTTTCCAATGTTTCTCCGACTGATGTCAGTTCATGATGAGTACCAACCATACTTTTTGTCTACAGCTGCAGTTAGCTGTGAATGTGTTGAGTATTTCATAGTCACTTATTACAAGCAAATTTTCAGCCATGTCGTATGGTCATTGTGATGCTTATTTATCTATAAGAACTTGGTTTTATGCTCGAGCATGAATTTCAATTCAACTAATAGTTGTGAGGCATGAATAAAAAAATACTAGGCATGGAAGACCTATTTAGTAAGTTTTATAACACCTTACTTGTGATGGAATGCAACATTCCTTGGTTGAATACCAAATACTATACCTAATTTCAGATTTCTTTCTGCTTGCAATTGACAGTCGTCCTTATCCCATATCACTTTATGAAAGCCGCATTCACAAGAATCAGGGTAGTAGTGAGTTATTTCTGATTCTGGTGGGAAAACTATGAATTATGTTTATCTAATGGCTTTTATTGCAATTTCCTTCCTAATATTACTACCGTCACTGGTTATAAATGCTTTCTAGATATCGTATCTGTCTGTATCGCCAAGTTTGACTAGTGGCTTTTGAATTGCCTCTGTATTTATTCTTTTTTATCATCAACTACTCTTTTCGTTAATCAGTCTGGTCTTATAATACATATAGTCAAGTACAGTGCATGACTCGTACACGATCGAAATACAGCAAGCAGTGTGTGGTAATCTTCACTGTGTTTGTAATTTATGTGCCTTTCTACAGTCCTACATTAATCTGAAGTGTTCACTTTGAACGTTTTTAAAATTCTTGGTTGAAATTATGAAGGTGAATTGAAGCGACTTATGTAGACATATATACATGTCTGCATCGTTTTAGTGCCAAAGGGTGACTTAATGTCTAGTACTTTCATCGTGGATGGCTTGCTGGCGTAGTCAAATATCTTGCCTCAGTTAAATGTCGTCTTGTAGTTTTTGTGATGATTACGAGTGTTTTGGTGTACGAAGTAGTCACACTTTTTCGAAAAATTATGATTGTCTAGACTCTTTTGTTTCTGTTTTTTTAGAATCATGAAAGTGATCTTTATTTTTCTAACATACGCATTTACCAGCTATTCGCTTCAGCTGACTCAATCGCAGTGCATCGGAAAATATTATTTGCCAAAAGACATTATCCGCCAATGTATCATTATTTACTACTGTTGCATAAAAATCATTGCTTATTGCTACCTCTCAAATATATATATAATTTTCCCGTCTAATTACTTACGTGCCCAAATAGAGACACTGTCTATCTGAATTGATGACTGCTCGTCACATACTTCGTTTTACTGCGTAAAGCGTATATTTTCCTTTTTTCGAAATCTGTTGGATTTTCTTCTTCATACTAAATTGTTTTTGAATTTTTAAAACACAACTTTTCATATATATTTTAGATAAGAATAATCTGGATTATCTGCAGAAGTCAAGCAATCATTCCGTGGGATTTAGTAATTTCTTCACATCAACCAATTCCAATCACGTGAATGACGACTTCGAGTGTAATGGGCTTTATAACAGTCTTGCTGTAATTTCAAGTATTGTTGATAGCAGCAATGATTGTCTAAATGCACCTCTAGAGGCACTGCATCTTGGTGATGGTATTTCTCCACATAATCTTTTCAAACGACACTTAACAGTTTCATCTGTACAGCATGATCTGAGACGAAATCGACTACCTGTCCATTATAATTCCAAAGTTATACAATCGAAGTTGGGAATTGATATTCCTATGCGGAACAGTAATAGCCCACTATTTTCTGAGAGACGTCGATCTGCTTCTGGGTAAGATTTTTTCTTAGCATTATCTTATTTTTTTTTTAAATACTGTTATCTTAACCTGGTTTTTTCCATACTCAGGATCACCAAAATATCTGAAAAAGGGAGTAAAGTGAGCGAGCACTTTGACCAATCCACTTACCTTTTACTTCAGTGAGATATCTGTATACCTTTGAAGAATTGAGTGCATTTTCTATGTGTTCTATCTCCAACTATTTTGATATGAGATTAGGGGTTATACACGAGGAATTCGTGAAAACTTCGAGGATCTAGTCTGTTATCATATTAAGTAGATGCGTTCTGTGAGTCGATAAGGCTATAACCATCATCTGAAATGGTTGATATATTTGATACATACGTGTTCAGTTTCTGTCTTGACTGTGCTATGCAGAGCAGATTCTAGTGTATTACGAGTCAAAGGTGCTTAGATTAAGATGTGTTGCTATTCCTATCAGTTCGTTATCATCATATAGATTTTGGTTTAACTTATTTCATTTTTCGACATGTGATATCGTGATTTTCATTTTGCCAGCTTTCCTCTTGTTGAATTCACCTTGGCGTGTAGATGTTTAATATAGCAACTCGGAATAATACGCAGTTATACCTGTTTCTTCGTAGTTTATTTTATGTATCTCTTTCTCTACTAAATAGCAATTTTTATCATGAGTACAAGTAGGGTCTCAGAATATTTGTCTGTGCCTATATTCAAATAGGTGAACTTAATTTTTTTTGCACATTCTCATAGGACTGTGAAAACCTTTTGCAAAATGATTATTTTTCTACCCTCATATTTTGAAAGAAGGCTGGCGACAAAAAAATGTTTAGAAAAAGACTTACCTTTCAATATGACCATATAATAATGTGTTTTATAATAAGTATCAAAATACCCACCCTAGGATTTGGTATTTTAATTAACAGTAATACAAATTCATGAAGTTTTCAGTAAGAAATATCTGTTTGCAGAACAATAGATGGTATAGCTATATATGATCAGCATAAAGTCTAAGTTGAGGTAAAACATTGTCATTTGGTAGTTCGGATAGTTATAATAAATAAGGAGGGTTAAGAGTTTTGATGATTTTTGAAGTCACCGCATCACCAATCTGATTTAGTTACATTGAAGAGGATGCATCCATTGTATACTTCAAGAAAAACTCTTTCAAACTCAAAAAGAAAATTCTCATTTTTGTCCCTAGTTATTCAGTTCAGAGCATAGAATCTATTGTTTTCAGTACAGAATTCTCAATAAATAAAGGTGAAAGGTCACAAGAACACCATAAACCTATAGTTTATTTCCCAATTTTCTGTCTTGTCAAAAAAAAATCAGCAAAATCATTTAAAGTGTACTTTTTTGCAAAGTGGTGACAATTTTTCTGTCTCACGATATAGGAAACTAGATATTGTGGAATTATTTGCAGAGAAAAGTTTAATGCACTTTTTACGAATATTAAAATCTAGGTATGGTTGATGATCCCTGTACATTTAAGCGTTTCATGCATGCTTTGTAAAATTTAATCTTGTTTTTAACCTTTTCAGTAAGTAACTCAGCGACTCTTCGTTACGGTACTATTAATATTTCTGTAAAGTAGTAAAAATCCTTGAAATTACTTAGAATATGAGTAATTATCCTCACTTCACTTTTTACATTATTAAAATGGTAGGAGTTACGAATTTATAAAGGAGTGTCAAGGGTAATGTGGGTTGTAATAATAAAATACGTTCACATTCATATGTGTGCTACCGAATTTAGTGTTTGTTAGGGATAGTCAGGTACCTAATTATTATATCACTTTAAAATGCATAAACACTATTGAGCACCAACAACTGACACAGTGATAAAAGTATTGAACTTCAGATTTGTGCGAATGTACGAATTTCAATAAATTAAGTTGACCAATTCACTTTGTTTATCATATATGTCACACAGGGAAACTGTATTATTTACTAGATAATCTTTCGGACGTAGTCTATTGTTCACACTCATTTTTAATATACAGGCAGTAAATTGTCTCAAACATAGTCTAATAAATGATACTGTTTCATTGGGTGAAATATCTAATAAACAAACTAAAATGGAGTAACAATCTATCACACTGCTGAAGTTTTGATTTCATAGGTTGATTGGCTATTGTGGAATGAATTTTGTTTGATTTGTTAAAATCTATCTACTGAAGTACATTTCTGTACGAAATCATAGTTACATAATGGTAAGTTGTTAGACGATTGCAACAGAAAAATCAACATAGAACTTGGCAAAAAAGTGCATCGGTTCAAGTCCCCTAACTTCATAGCAGAACGTAAAGAAGTGGATAGAAAATAATTGGTGGTATCATGGTAATAAAGTGTATGAAAAGGAAAAGGATGATCAAACGATGGTTAATGAGAATATTCAGAACTTTGAATATGGAAAGTAGTGTGGATATTTGTACGACTGTAAATCATTTTGAGTTATATCTCAAAGAGTATCCGACCATTTGTTGCTGTCGACTCGAGGACCCCAACCAGTTAGTATGCACTTCCTCCCACGACTCAGACCAACGGTCAGCTACTTCATAAGCTGCTACCCCGTTTGTTTTTGCAATACTGTCCCTTTCGACCATGTTGCGGCTTCCCAATAATATTTTACCTTCAATTTCGTATTGTGTATTCGATTTTTTATCGAATCGTTGCATGGTTTATCTGATTATTGTAATTGCAAGACTTATTACTAGTGAGTCGTACCACTGAATGAAGACGTCATAAAAATAAGTCGTTGGAATACGTTTCCATTTGTGTATTTCAGTTTAATCTACAAATAATTTTCACAATGAAGGCAGTTTAGGCACCAATTATGTACGTACGCACCCATCTTTCAAAGTGAGATACTTTTCTACATATTTGCTTTCATCCCAATTATTATTTTTTTATTTTTCGTTCGGTTGGAAGTTTATTAAAAGAAAATAGATACCAAAAGGTGGGGTTTTGTGAAGTTTCGTAGTTGTGTGTTGGGACTTATCGAGTAATCTTATTTCACTTGTTCCATCAGCTCATGATAAAAAAACTACCAAGTTTGCCTAAGAAGAAAGGTTATAGTCATCTATAATAGTTCACAATTTCTTAAATTTATTTGTCATACTTTGTCCTTTTTACGATTCATGTATATGCTTTACTATAATTTATTATAGACCTGTCGCTTCTTACATTGCTGATGGAAAAAAAGATGATTGTTTATTGATTGATAGCAACGAAAGTTCAATCAAGGGAATTCCTAATGATTTACTTTATATTATTTGTAATCCGTTTTTACCGTCATTGAAGTTTTGTTATGCGGGACAACGTTCTAGAAGGTCATTGTCTACTACGACTCCTTCTGCGACATCTGATTTTCGCTCAGATTTGGATAATTCTGCGGAGAATCCATGTCCTTCTAAAGTTGTTAGAATTTCAGCTGTTGAAAGTGTTCTACTGTCAGCGTTTCGTTTGGCCGCGTCATTTTGTTTTTGGGCTGTTGAACCTGATATTAACGAGGCAAAAGCAAACACTCTGATTCCCAAAAATCCTGCACCGCTCTCTTCCAATCGTCACCTAGGAAACAATTTACATCTTAACACTTCTTTTGAATTGCAGTCTAGTCTTAGTCACATCAAATGTAAAAATACATCGAGGGGTATTGGTAACACATCGTTACTTTTTGGACAAAATGAATCTGATTTCAAACATGTCTTCTCAAGTAATGCGGCACATCAAAATGACAAGCGCAAATATAAATTCTCTATTCAGGACACTCGCCGTATACGAAGCGCTGATCGTCGTCATAATTCTAAGTATAATACTTCATCGACGTGTCCTGTTTGCGTGAATATGGGTCTAAACTCAATTGATCCATGCGAGACATTTCTAGACCATCAAGTTGAATTTGGGGTAAGAATGGAATAAATGAAATTTAACTTTTGACCTTTATTCTTAGGAAAATAATGATAATAGTAATATACAACTTAGTGACCGAGTACAAATTCTTGTACTAGGTACAGTGAGTGTACAAAGAGTATGATGGTATTTGTTAATCAAACCTTTGCGTATGGAGTGGATCTCAAACTCACTCCTGGGTCGAGTGTCCTTAATGCAACGAAATGACGGCTGATCGATATGTATCTCATCAGTTTTTAGGAGGCTCTCACATCACATTATTTATTGTTTTTCTGCATTTTTATGTATAAACACCTCAGTCATATGAAAAGTCGTGTGAGTCCTTATGAACTAGTTATTTATAAAATTTGCTCGAAACTAACACACGCCATATATTTTTCACATGGTTATATATATATACTTCTGCACCACTGTGACCGATCTTCAGATATGTCACAGAGTCCTCAACCACTCGTTACTTTCGTCTATAGGACCTTAACCAGTTAGTCTACATCTCCCAACATGACTCAGACCAATAGTCAGGGAATTCGTCGACTTGTGCTACAGCTTAGTCTGACCACCTTGAACACTCTTCCAACCTAATCCAACTTCCCCTAGCATGGCATGTCCAGATAGCCGGTGGATCGGCATGTGCAGTACATGTCCAAGTCATCTCAGTCGACTGAAGTTCACAACCTCATAAATCGACTAGTCAGTCTTGCGTAGAACCCTTCCCCTGACCTCAGCATCGCTTACATAGTGATTCCTCCAAACGCGAGCAACGCTACAGAAACACCTATGATCGAATACATAAAGCCGCTTCCTGTCTTCTTTTAACGGTCATGTCTCACAGCAGTATAAGAAGACAGAACGAACAGCATACACTACCTAGTACCTCCGTCATTCTGGTCACCAATTTCCTACCTCCGTCATCGAAAACATCAGGTGACAAACTGTCATGTCCTGCTGCTTTGCATCGTTTCAAGTTTGATACAGCCTCATCAACTTCAAGGAGAGTCAGAGAACCAACATCAACATCCTACTCACCTTCAGGCTCGATGTTAGGCAACTGAGGCGATCTTGACGGTCAGTTGGACTCAGCTTCAAAGTGTTCTGCCCACCGTCCAAGCTACCTGCGACCTGCCCTAGGAAGCCATCAGCCTCCCGTCCTTCTCCATGATGGTTTCACTCACCATTGTCTTCTTCTTACCAGTATTCTTAATCAGTTGAAATAAATACCGAGTGTTACCCAATGCTGATACTTTCTCCATCCCTCTCGCTTTCGCCACCCGCCAATGCTAGCGATAGACGCGAAGACTCTTGGTCAGCTTACTTTTAAGTTGTTTACGCTCTTCATCGTAGTCACAACCAGCTGGAATCAGTCTTCTCGCAACAATCAGTTTGGATGACGTCATGGAAATCCAATGACGATTGCTAACCTTTAGATAAAAGTTATCAACTATCTTCACCGCTACTTCTACAACAGACTTAAGATCATGCCAGATTTCCGAAGGAAGAGTATTGTTGTTATTTTCAGATAAATGCTTAGCTAACTCCTCTCTAAATGTGTACATCGCATCCTCATCTACCAATCGATCACAGAAGGACCTCACTGCTTCCTGTTTGCGGCGGTCAGTAAAGTGCTGACGCACACGACCCCGTGATCGGAGTCCGAACAGCTACTGCAGGAAGGGCAGTAATCCACCAACGATGACTGAATGATAGGAATATGATCTATCTGTGTCCATCGTTGGTTTGATGCCTGTGGACGCCATGTGATACAGTGTCTCTTCTTGTGTCTTAAGTTAGTGCTGACCAGAAACAAGTGATTGTCACAACAGAATTGAAACAAACGATCAGCATTGTCGGTTCGTTAGCATCGGATTCCACAAATACTCCTAAGATGCCTTGCCGATTGGCTCAGTTCAGTTTCCCTACTTGAGTGTTAAAGTCACCTGCCATTATGACGACATCTGAATGTTTTGCTTTCTATAAGAAAGTTGACAGCTTCTCATAGGATTCACTCTTTGCATCATCTGAACTGCAGTCGGTGGATGAGTAAACGGAGATTACGAATAGGCATTGCCTAGTCTCACGATCCTACTTAGTTTTTACAGATCCATTCCGTTGAACAGCACACTGATGACTGTTTACTAGTATCCAGTTGAGAAGCGCACTTTCTGTTCTACATCTGAAAACTATGCCTACACCAGTGAGTCCACGAGAAGCTAGCCATGTATGTATTGAAATACTCGGAAGGTGAATTTTGAGGGTTCACTACTATGGTATGGTCAGATGAGACCAACTCCATATCCTCACTGGGATCCTGTGTGCGTATCTCATAGAAAGCGTACATCCATGGCTAGAGATACTAGGGTTTTGATGAGCGATGCTTGCTGTCTGATTTGGCATAGAGTTTGGGTGTTGACGGCTCTAGCATGAAACTGCTGGTGAGCGGGTTCTTAAGAGATTGGGAATGAGGTTTCGATGACTGTGGTTACAAATTGAGAGGTTGGTTAAGTCATAAGAGGCCTGATATTAGTATCAGGAGGTGAAGGCAAAGGGAGGGGAGGGGGAGGATAGAATTGAGGAGGATAGGTTATGTTTGATTTGGGTCTTGTATACTACTGGAAGCGTGCATGCCGGTGGACACTTTCCGGTGTCCCACATTGTAGGAGGCTATTTCTGTTTAAGGTACATGAAGGGGAATAGATTTGTGTGACTGTGGATCTCATGGGATATCTTTTTGAGCCTGTCATGTACAGTTTTTTGTGGGTCATTTCAAGGTGTGTTTGTTCTAGCCCCGACCAGGGAGGAGAACCCATGACTTCGGCATTGGGAGATCGTGGGGCATGGTTGAGTTTGTTATTTTTGGCGCCGACCTTTCCTTACCCCCACGCCTCACCCTTTCGTTGAGAAGGTAGCATTATCGTTGCACTGCTGGTCATTCAAAGGAAGCACATTGTACTGATGTCCAGCCGCTAACAGCACGATTTCGCACTCAGGTTCGCATCATAGTGTAGTAATGTACACTGGAATGGTAACTGCTTTTCGTTTTACCACTACCCAAAAGACCTTTCTGACATGGTAGGACCTCGAAGGAACAAGCGTTCCAGTCAGTGTAGCTCGTTGGGTCACTGTGACGTGCAAGCCCGACCACCACGTCAATGTACCACCTATCTGTTGAGTAATAATTCAAACAGGACTTATAGTCCGATAGTATTTTTCTTACTTGATCCCATTCATGGTTTCTTCTACTATAAGTAACTAAATGTGTATGAAAATAAAGCCAGTCATGAAGAATTTTGTCTTCCAGTGTTACGCACGTGTATATATTTTTTTCCTGAGTTTTTTTACTAACTTTGATTATTGAAGTGTCTACATTTTCATACTGCCTTTTTGTTTTTTATGATCACAATCATGTTTGTTAGAACTGCTTTAGTCAACGCTGTCATCTTTATTTCTATTTTCTGTGTTATTATCGTCATGGTTATTTTTAAATTATTTGTGACATTAACCGACTAATCTGCATGATTGGTTTAATTATATATATATATATATATATATATATATATATATATATATATATATATATATATATATATATATATATACTGATAATTGGAGCTTTGTTTATCGAATCTACACCTGACACATGCGATCAAAATGACATGACACCAATTCCGTGTATGTTAGAAATTTTGCTGAACTATAAAACTAAACCAGAAAGTTGTGCTATCACTTTGACATAATGATAAGCAATACATTCTGCTCGCGATCTCATCAGTAAACAATACTGTTTCACTCTGTGATACATATAAAGAAAGAGCTGATAGAATTTTACTCTACCGCAGTGTGGAGATTCTATTCTCATACTAACGTACTTGATGGTCCACAGTCTTTTTAGATGTTTGGTTTTGTCTGTAGACGCTTCAGAGTTTACTGAAGTTTATAAAGTCAATGTTTAGATTGATCTATGAATTCTACCGTTTGATCTTAGTTGTGCAGGGAGTTTTGAGATTGTTGTCGAACATCGACTCGCTCTAAAACTGACTGATGACCCTGGTCTTCGTGAAGCAAAATCAGTTTAGTTAGCACAGATGTATTTAATTATAGATCTTTTGTTATTCAACGATTATCTTCCTATTAATTCATGTCTTTCTGTTTGCAAATATATTTCTCTCACTTTGTTTCTCCTTTTTTGTTTCCACGTTTTTTTTTTGAGGTTTAGTCAGTTCTTTTAATACTTCGTTGTTCGCACTTTAGTCAGTTTAATTCTTCTGGTGTTTCTTCAGATATCTCATAGACCATTCTCGTTGTAGATAGTTGACACAAACTCTTTCATAAAATACGTCCAATTCACCTTAGTCGATAAATCATTGTCGCTGTACTAAAAGGCTACAGTTGTTTAGAATTGTCGTTTGATATTATAAAGGTCTCATTCGGGTCATATATATATATATATATATATATATATATATATATATATATATATATATATATATATATATATATCGCGTAGGTTAGCTGAAATCTAATCGTTGCACTTTATTATATCCGGATATTGTAATTCTTTTTCCTTTGTTTTATAGGATCCTCACTCACCATTCCTTGGTATGCTAGCAGGAAGTGGAAGACGACCGAATTTGTTGGCATATAATAATAATCGGGCCGCTATAGAGGCGGACAATTCTAATTCAGTGTTTTCGCCACAATATAAGATGGAGAACTATTTTAGTTATCAGCATGAAGATTTATTGACAGACAACGATCAGGTTGTGTGCAAACTACACAGTCATGACCAACAACAGCATACCCATTCAACCAGGCAGTCTAATTGTAATTCATATAATGATTTGTGTCCTAGAAATCAGAAGGAAATGTATGAGAAAAGTAAAGTTACAGGTAAAATAAATTGTGCATTTCAATGCTCTCATCTTTCTGTTTGCGTTGATTGTTGTCAGAATAACTCACAGAATAAAAACATTGAACTAACCGCTTACAACAGAACACCACTACCACATATATCATCTCCGTCACAATTAACAAGTTGTTGGTCATTTGAACATTGTAAAACGCTTGATAATAATGACTTTTCTTCATCCAATTCATTCTTGTCACCTCGTAAATTATCAGCTGAATATCAGTCGAGTATCATATCAGACGTTTTGAAGTCAGTAGATAAATCTTCAGTACCTGAGTCATTTGGTACTTGTTTATCCTTGACTAACAGAAATTCTACTAATCAGTATTCTCATTTTTCGGTATCAATGAATCCTGTTGGTATGTCGCGTGATGCTTACTTGAAGGTGAGTTTCACTTGGTGTGTACGCATTGGTATTTGTGTGAAAGGTTCTCCTAATCGGTTTGGAGACTTAATAGCTAAATGATAAACTAACATACAGCTTTTTAGATTGAAAGTTATTTTTTTTTAAAGTGGTAATGTCTTGTAAACTTTCGTTTACAGATGTTATTCAGTGTTTTATGATTATTGTATGGCTCGGAAAACTGCTCATTCTATCCTACAACTTTTTTGGTCTTATCGATAAATCAACATTTTGTGTAATTTTTAGTTTCATAATTATCCAATCTGTGTTGCACTGCTTAGATTCTCCATGTTGTAGTTTTTTTATGATTTCGTAAATATCATCCTCTTGGTTTACAGTTTTCGTCATATTTCTAACAACAGCAATGATCTATACCAGATTGTTTCACAAGATTTTAACACTGGTCGGTTTTTGGATAACGCTTCTACTAGTTGCCTTTTTATGACTGTTTTTTTTTCTCGTTTGTCGACCCCTCATTAGTGTAGGTGTTTGTAGACAATGATAGGGTGCTATGATGTATCACTCAGCTTCGAATGCAAAATGTTACTTTAGGACTGGTATACGTCAGTGTTGATCGCTGCACTCAGGAAGTCAGATCAGTCCGTTTTCAGTGTGTGAGTGACGAAATCAAAATGCAAGAAAGTTTCAACTAGATTTTGTTAAACTGCGCATTGTGTTGCGTTGATACTAAAAGAATATCTGAATTACGATTATAAGTTAGGTGTACTGTTCTCTATCTTAGTGTACAACTAAAACATGTTCATGAATATTGGGTATGAAAAACTGTAGATATTCGCTTATTTAAGATAACTCACTTAAAGACAGTAAGATATCAGACAAATATTTTGGTCAAAGATAGTGGATTGTAAATTTTCATCAACTGAGGTGATTGAAACATGTGCTGCGCATGTGGAACAGGCGGTGTGGTGAAATATATACATCATTAATGTATTCTAGTTGTTTTATGTGGAATAAACCAACGATTTTAGCATTACAGTTATCCAGTGTGTTGCAGGATAATAAAAAAGTTTATTATGATTTGTAAACATCAAGATTCACTTTACTAGCAGTATATTGCATGTAATATTTGAAGATAAAATATTCACCGTTAGTAATAGAAGTGGTAATTTAACGCTGTGATCTTGTTTTGTATGGAGTTCCTTGAATAAATTTGATCTGATCTTACGATTAACTTTATTCTAAGATAACGGTGATTATTGCAAAGTGAATATAATACCGACTTTCAGTATCATATTCTAGTCACTTAAGGTTTAAGCGATCTTTTACCTGTTAGAAACACCCTTTTTTCAATTTTTTGTAGGCAACGCAAGATGGTTTCCTTAATCGAACTGTTTATGAACCACCTATAGATGCGAAGCTATTTTGTTCTTCTTATTCAAACCGAACGTCACAAGCTAATTCCCTAAAGCGTTCCAAGGATGAACAGTCTTTTCCTAATTCTTGTGTTTATCCAAATATTCACGAATCATTTCTCCACAATGATCTAGGATCGGAATCAGAATCGGAATTCGATCAGTATGGCGATGTGTATCAGTTAGATTATTCTAATTTAATCTTACATTCTCCTTCTGTATCACCAGTAAACTCTCAGCAACCTGCAAATCAATCTGCATCTTCGACTTCGCAGTTGAATATTTCAGACATTTCTCAAAGCCGTTATGAATTCTTACACAATCCTAATGTTAATATTCATGCCCACCCAGATGAAGACGATCGTATAACTCTCGTCCCTATCGAATCTGAGGGAACTAACAATATTAATCAACTTTCACAACCTACAAATAATCCTAGGAATGAGGAGGTTAGTTCGTGTTTGCTTGTTGTCTTGTTAATGAATGGTTTATTTCTTCCTTTTTCCTAAAGCCTTGTGAAGTTATCATGCTTTGAAGGTGAATATAAAAAATTATTAGTAAAAACTGTAAACTTTTTTTTTGTTAGGACTGTCATGTAGTGGATTCAAGAAGTAGTCATAATCTTGATATGATTATGAGCAATAATTCATGCTCGAAACGTCATCAAGTAAATAATACTAGATCACTGTGTGTTATAAATCAAATAAACAAATCTAATATCGAAGTAATCTTCAAGCCCCAAGGGATAGTTAGAGATGCTTTTTTACAAATCTTGTTGTAAATCTGCACCTCATAAAATACCTTGTATCCAATTCTGCCTGGGCGGTTGGGTAGTATCATGAACCTTGCACTACAAGTGTGGCTCATAGTCTGGAATACAAATATATACCGGTTTGAGTTGTATTATTTTTTCGTTATTTTTATTAGATCTTTGTAACGTCAGTATTCATGTCTAATTTGCTCAAAATGTTTTATAAAAAACTTGTGCATCTTTTTGAAAATAAATTTTAGGCTTTTGTTGGGATTTGTGACAGTAATTCATCCTCCAACAATAGTTCAAAGAAAGTTCTACACCGCAGCCAAGCAATTCGAGAACGTCATAGGCCTCCGTTTCTGACGCTTTTCCGAAACCGGTCACTTCCCAGTTGTGTAGATAACGAAAGTCCAGGTTTGGAGTCACGTTCGTTTCTTCTTTATTCTCCATCAGACAGTACTTCGCATGACATCCATCAGCAAAAGAGCAGAGGTCCGGAAAGCCCATGTGGTCCATTTGTTTCTCTTCATTCTACGTTTCTGTAATTTAAATTCTATTCGTAAGGTAACTATATTCCACAACTCCTTGAAAAAATAATTATTCTTCTCTGTGCTTTCTAGTTATCAACATCTTATCATCTTGTGTTGCACGCATTTATTATTATTCTTAACATAGTTCCCCTCTGGTTTTGTATCTGCACGTAATGTAACCCATAGTGTTCTATTTTTCTTGCTAGCTTTTTTCTCTCTGAAAATTTAAATATAATATTCAAATGTTGACAGTTTTCCTCCCATGCAATTCCATATTTTACCATTTATAAAAAAGTGTTTGGTTTATCCTTTCCTTCTGTTCAATCAATGGTTGGTGATGTCTTACAGTAATAATATCTTATACCTTTAAAATTATTTACCTCACAGTCTTTCGGTATATCATGCTACTTTTATTTATTTGTGTACATACTTTGATCTTTCTTCTTGAATTCTTTTGTGGACATTTTTTACAATGATGTTTGATTTTATGCATGATAAATACACTTTATAGCGTCGCAAACCTTTTAGGTCATAGAATGGACATATGTAAATTTTAACAGTCTCATTCATCCTGATCTCATTTTACGATCTCACACTTCTCTCCTTTGAGTATCTGAAAGAAATGAGCTGATTGTAATTGATTAGAATTTTGGCCACATTGGTTCAATTTTCGCCTTAAATCTACTTTGTAAATTTTTTGACTTTTTCTTGTCAGTTGTGTGATAGGGTGAAAAATTCACTAGCTCTGAGACTAATTTTTCGTGTTGTCAATCAGTTCAGTGTTCGACTTGTCAAATTAGTTCCTTATTTGAAAACCATCAGTTTGCTTTTACTGGTTACTTGTTTTTCTTGATTCTTTATTAGAGCCTAGTATATTAGGAATTAACACTGTCTCTTTCTTTGAATGGTTGTTTCGTCTTTGTAAATACTCGAGGGATGCTGAGTAACTGAACTTTGTGATAATTTTCTGAGTTGGTTGACATATACATTAGTTATTCTGGAAATCTCTTATTATTCTCATAAGGATTTGAATTAAAGCTCACAGTCTTACCTATTTGGTTTACTGCTAGTTTGTGAGCGTTTACTACAAAAATAAATCGGACTGCTACTATGGTATTTAATCCATGAAATCCGTTTATATTTACAAACCTATTATTGCTATAATATAAGGGTAAAACCCAGGCTGTGGTGCATTGTAATTCTCTTTCAGTTGATTTATTGAATGTATCACACAGTGAGAGTATTATTTACTGGATTACTTTTCAAGCACAGTTTAAGTTCATAGTCACTTTGGGATAACTGCAAAACTTTGAGACTTAGTTTGCATAGTTCTTTTTCTCTTTCTTTCTGGTATATTCGTTGAAAAATTTTTACATATCTGGAACAGGTGCCGAATCATTTCTGTCACAAAAACTGCTTCACCAGACCATTACCAAATCTCTGATGATGATAATAAACCAAATCTTTGTAGCGGGAATGAGTCACCACTTGCTACATGTCGTCACCAGAGCTTCACAAAGAAGTGAAATAACTGGTTTTGCAAGGATATTTATAGCGGGCTACTTTGCCCGGTTTTCATCTGATTAGTCGCTTGGTGAGTGCTTGGGGGTATGCTGAACTTGATATGTTTACATCCGACCTCTGGTTTTCTCAGAGAGTTGTTATACAGCATATTCTGTGGTAAGACGGAGAGATTTTGCTAGTTTCAGGAGATATCCATTTAACGCATGCTGTTATCCTAAACCACGTGAATTCAGTTGAATTTCAATACGGAAATTTATGTTTCTGCAGATTGAGAGAAATTAACAGAATACCTTGACAAAAAGTCAGTCAAAATGTCTTAGGTCATAGAGATGATTAATATTCTAGGTCATTTAGGTAACGACCAAATGGAGGCTAGACGATGTGAGTTGGTTCACCAAGTCAGCACCTAAACTATAGCATATTCTATTAACTACTTTGGATATATATGACTGGGTTCTAAACCTTCTTATGGAATGAGTCACAGAGACTAGATAAATGACTCGTTATTAATCTGAGTTTTTTATAATTCACTGTTTAAAATTCCATGTCAATTCTAAGACGGGAATTGTACTCATTTTAAGGGTATCTGTCTGAACAGCTTGTTTTTCAAGAAAGCAATCTTTAATAATTCATGTATTTAAAGAGGCTTCCAAGGGCTAATTGATATAAAATTACCGATAACTGCGAGATAATGTCGAGTGCTAAACAGGTATGATTTTTGCGAATTCGGCTTGACGCTGTAAGGCGATGACGCCCTAATCAGTTTGAGAACAATATACCAACCTTAACGATGGACGGGTTGACGATAACTCCTCTTTAGGATTGATTATCTCGTATACTGCTGCTAGAAGTAACAGAAACAGCTAGGGAATTTAGTCCTACCTACGCATAGAACTGAAAACAACCAGATTAAACTTGTGTTCTTATAAAAGATCTGTGAATTAACCTGGGAGTTACATATAAAGAATAATAAGAGTAGAAAGAATCAAATCATTTTGTGAAAGAAGACGACCAGTAAGAAGAATATCTTTACAAACTCAAAATTAGGTCATTAAAGTTCGTCTTGCAAAGCTTCAAACTTTGGTTAGTTTGCGAAATCTGATAGCGTTTCGGCCTATCGGGCTTAACTGTTTGGGTCAACTTAACTACCAGAAATAATGAGAATAAGTCCGAGAAATTGCTGACGCTGGTGGTTTGTGTAATTAGAAACGGCTTACTTTACTAAAAAACATCGTTAGTGCTCTTAGTAGTAGCAGAATAGCAAATTAATAATTATTCACTGTTATTTCAGAAACAAATACCAACTTTTAATGCAACTTGTTTTCTGGAGCAAAATAAACGTTGTTTAATAAATAAAGGTAGTTTAACCTATACGAGACTGACTAGTTTTATAAAAATCAAAACTCCATCTGATAAACAAATATGGATATGTCGAAACGGTTGTCCAGCAGTTCATGAACTAATAACCATACCATAACTCCACGCTTATTTTATCCAGCTTATGATCCAATACTGAGATTGTCATCAAAGGCTGACAGAAACACAAATCAATGTACACACAGGTAGAGAAGTACATTAACGAACGAAAACCAGACTTAATTGTAATGTTTTTTTCTTTTAGAAGCGGGATACAAAATCAAAGATAACACTGGTGACATAATAGTTTCTCATATCCAGAGACAAATGCGAGGACCAATTTTTTTCAGCATCAGGAAATTATGCAGAATTCTTTTGAAATCATTTAAAGGAAATATTGGCAAACTAATTCACTTCCTTAACATGAGCTAGTGATCAACAACACATTTTAATGTAATAGAGAATATAGAACAGTTTATTATATGGGCGGAGAACCAGATGAATATTCAAGATTTAAGGTTACATCAAAAAGTTTTGAGTATAAATTGGTACGTGTTTTGCGTGCCACTACTAACACATGTTTTAAACATGAATAAAATTTTGAAACTAAAGTATGATTCTCCGCAACTTCAGAAGATAAAGTGAATCCATATTTCATGACATAAAGCATAGCGCAGCAAAAAATCCCCAATAGACACAAAACCATAAACATTTTCCAAGTGATATCATCGGCGTAAAATATTCGAGGATAAGAGAAGACACTTTTTGTATTATCTACCAGGTTTTTAAGGAAAAATGAGCAGTGTGATGACCATACAACCTCTAGTTTTTTCGCACTGTTCCTTAGAGTGATTAGGTATCTATTTTAATCAAGAAAACTTCAGAAGTGTAAACAGGTATGGAAAGATTTTCTTGGTGATATAAATATACAGACAACACTATTCAACTATAGGATTTAGATAATTGCATCAAAACAAAGATACTACATTAGAAAACCCTTCTTCATTACTTATACATACATAATTTGAATGAATTAAGTATATGAATGTGCCGAGTAGCATTAATCAGTAATTATTAGGACAATGAAAAAATACCTATTACTTACACCTTTTTACTTAAAGTAAAACTAATTGTTCTATCTACCAGTGAGTGATTCTGCAGAACCCTTTTTTATTGGACTTAACTGGTACGTTTTTTAGTGCATCTTTTGATCTACTACACGGGTACCGACAAATATAAAGGGCGTGCAAAAGAATATCTTAAAAGTTCACTTTCATATTTGGATATTGTTGTTTAATGACTTTCAGTACAGCAGGTAATATGCTGATGGATTTACAGAAGAAATAGGAAGTTTATAAAATTCTAATCCTTCGTTGTTGAAATGTTTTCGTTGATATACAGTTGGACGAATACGACTTTACTCTTTAGATCGTCTTACATGCATGTTTATAGCGGTCTCATGAAGCTGTGTTTTCATGTAGTGAGTGTATTTGAGTTAACGAATACTCATCGATTACGATCTCCAGTACAATACCACAAACTTATTGAAGATAACAATTCACATATGTCATATTACCCAGTGCATCTCCGATGCATGCTGAAAATTCAAGTGTTTTTTTACTAGTAAATCTGCCATTAGTAACAATAAAATATATATCGTTAGGGAAAATTTGATTTTTCAGCATTCAGAATTCACAATGTTATGCATCAGTTATCAGGTTACATCATTTCTCGGCAAATAGTTCTCAGTGGCTTTCATTCCCCATATGCTCTTTATTTGGTTACAGATGATTGATACTAAAAGTATCCAAATTTTACATTGGCTCTTATTCACTTATAAGCCAAGCTAAGTCTTACTGGTTATGGAACTGAGATGGTGAAGTTTAGCAATGGCGTATCTAATTAGACCAGTAGCCTTAAGAGGTATTTTGAGGCATCAAGTGCTTCATGACGATGGAATGTTTTGTATGCTGCAAAACATCCAGTCATCAACTGAACTTTTAGAATGCCTGCGTAGATGCCAGTTTCATAGCAGAAAATAAGCTTGAAGTAATAATCCTATTTTAAACTAATGAGGAAATGAAACTGATTGAGAAAATATGCAAACTTTTCTATCTGATGAAATCTAGTAACACTCCTAGATTTGAATTACATATTCATATCTCTAAATACAGATTTGAAGTTTTTAAGTAATAATCCCAACTGACCTTTTAAAATATATCTGTGAGTTCAGCTTCAATGCATCTTTATTTACATTTGAATGAGATGACACTGATGTAATTCCGTTCTCGGAGTTACTTGTATTGACAAAGCATGCTATGCTACTAACCGTATCAGTGAATGTCCTTTCCTAAAAAAAGTTTTTTACATTGTTTCAAAAGACAGTAATAAAAATTGAAAGAAAGCTTTAAAAACTGCAGTATTTCATGCAGTGTTTGAAATTCGGTGAAAGTGGGATGGGAAAAGAGTTGACTTTTCTACTGAGGTATACTACGTTTCCTCCGAAATTCGTATGGAAATGAAATATGCCTAAGAATCATTCATGAATAAGGATTATTTGACTTATCAAATCCTGAAAATTCCGAATGCATCGAATGTTGTTGCGTACGAGTCGGTGCACATCTGGGGAATCATAACTTTGCATATAAAATTATGTTATAAATTCTTCCAAATATATTGCAGTATGGTGAATTCACAATTTATTTGCGGACTGAAGGGAAACGACAGAATTTAAAAGGCATCGTTCCTGAGGTTGTGGAACGTCAACACTACCTATTTATTTAGTTGAATTTTGAAAATATAATTCCGTTAATGAAATAATCCCCATTTCACCGTCTGAGTTTTTGATGTTTCGAAATCTATATTGTTAAAACTATCAATTTTCTACTTAAAATGTGTTGAAAAAAATTGGGTGTCGAAGGATGGAGCTATTTTCAAACTAATTTTAGGTAGCAGTTAACCCTAAGGTAAAAAGATATACTACGATTTCATCAGCAAAGGTTTACTGTCTTATATTTTCAGATACAGTGCATAGTATATGACTGAACTTTGACTCATAACAATGTAGTTAAAAGATTACAAAGTGAAAACTGTATAGATTTGAGTATGAGAGGGTCGGACACAATTAATTTTGAAGTTTATGAAAAAACAAGAACTAACAACTATCACTCCAACTACAGGCATTACATTTTAATCTTTATTCAAGATCGGTATCATTTCGCCATCAATTTGTACAGGTACTCAAGCTTTTTTATCAGTTTCATGATAAGAGCTGTATAAAAAGTTGCATGATACTTAAAAATGTAATGCATCTTATTAATATTTAAACGTAAGATTTCGTCTTCTATTTTGTTATCTATTCCAGTAAAATAATTAGAGGGATTGCGAAGCTTCTAGAAGATATTTTACGGTGTAATTATGCATAGTTATATACCATAGTATGCACATACAAAAACTACAACCGACTGTTTTTAGAACGTAACAGATAGGTAAGTAGAACTAACTAGTTTTGAATAAAAGAAAACTTACATTGATATTTCTTATTGAGTTGCTGCAAAGTAAAATCACAGACATTTTTACAAAGTAATAGATCAAAGAAAATCCTAGTTCATACTTATTCGATGAAGAATAAAGGTATTAGACAAAAAGCTCATCATACTATGAACTTATTATCAGTAAAGAAATATTTTACTGAACAATGAAGTATTTCAGACAAACATTCCTAAAATACAATTATATCCTCTCATAGACCAATTCTAGAGTAACAAGTGCATTGTTAACTATATAAGTGACCACTTTTTTAAAAATAATTTGTTACTTTCTATTATTATACAATTTCACTCAATCCCGGTCAGATACGTGTGTTGAAAAAAATTTACACGTAATAATAAATCTTCAGATAAAAGAGGAAATTATTGGGCAGTAATTAAAATACATGGAGCTCCTAATGTACAAAACGTTTTCTTTTCGCATTACTACTCGGGGATGGGAAATATTGTAGTATTACATCATAATCTCCAATGCTTTCCATTGGTATGCTGCGAAATGTCAAGCATGTCTAATTGTCTGGATACCCTTAGAGTATGGTGACTGGATAACTTAATAATCTCTTTAGTAAGTAAGAGCGCCTTATTAAACTCACTACTTTAGGGATTAACGCGAAGTTTCTTCTTACTTCTCAGTGTTATCATTCATTAAAATTTTCAGTTAAGTACATTCGAGGACAGAAAATAATTCATGTTCAACCTTCGAACAAATTCCAATCATCACCAGATCTAAAAAGGTCATTATTCTTTTCGGTCATGAGGACCTTTACATAAATCCAGAGGATTTTAAAAACTTGAAAATGTCATTTTCAGAGGTTTCGTTGTGTAGGCCACAACCTATTCAGTAGAACTAAGGTGATCCGATCAGACTATGAACTCAGATTTATCCCAAAAATTCGCGGCATATATTGTTTGGCCAGCTATATTTGTTTTCAAAACAATAAATTTGAAAGGTATAAATTATGTTACGAAGAAGGATAACACATTCGGACACAAATCTTCCTAAAAAAATTTGATAAATACTGTCCAAATAGGTTTATTGTAAAAACAAACTGTTTCCAAACATAAAAAAGACTTCAGTTCACTCATGAAAATCTATTCCTTAAATCTGAGTATTCACTCCATTCTGCTCCTAAGGTAAGTTTGAAAACTGTTTCGACATTATTTTTGTGGCCTAGTTCTATAATATGTGCTTTTATACATCATCATCATAATCAATATCAACATACGACCAGGCATTACTGAGTAACGCTCCGAGTTGCCACAGCTCATATCAGTACATCAAGTTAAAAGGCAGTGGGGTGGTGCAAGATGAAGATAAGAAAATTCAGTCCAAAGAAATATAAAGTACGAGAAGAAAGAAGGGAAGAATGACAAAATGATGAGATTCGATATAGCGTCGTTAAGATGAGGATAATGTGTGCATACATCTGCGCCACTGACTTAGGTTCTGAGCCATATCACCTAGGGTCTCCAACCACTGGTTCCTCTTATCCTGTGGACCCCAACCACCTAATCTGCATCGCCCCACATGGCTCAAACTAACAGTCAAAAACTTCATACATTGGTGCCATTGTTTTAGTCTGGCCACCTCGGGCCTTTTTCCACCCTGGACCTACTTCAGCGAACATTGTGTGACGAGGCAATCGGTGACTACGCATACGTAACACATGTCCCAGACAGCTATCTCAGTCGATGAAGGTTCACCACCGTGTCAACTGATTTACCTCTTCTCCCCAAAACTCTACACCTGACTTCTGCGTTACTCACATGGTGACACCACGGAATACGGCCTATACTACAAAGGCAACGGTGGTTAAACACCTGAAGCCTTCTCATATCTTCCACCTTCAATGGCCATGTTTTACAGCCATACAGTAGAACAGAGCGTACTGCTGTGCAGTACACGCGACCCTTAATAGACAGACGAATATCACGGCGGCACATAGGTGACGTAGCTTGGCAGAAGCCAATCGAGCCTTTTGTATTCGTGCAGAAATTTCGTCTGCCATTGAGCCACCAGGGATGAACCAACTTCCCAGGTAAGTGAAGTGTTCAACACACTCAACCACTTTACTCTCCACTGTTAGTCGTGGCACCGCTGATTGCCAATCGTGGAGCAACAATTTGCATTTGGGTGGTGAGAATCGCATCCCAAACATTCTCAAATTGACACTGAAAGTGTTCAGAAGACTCTGCATCTTGTCAGCCTCTTCTCCTAACAGCACTATGTCATCTGCATATTCTACGTCTAACGAAAATTCTCCACCGATTAGGTCAACCTCTGTGTAATCAGGTGACGAGAGGGAAACCTCCATAAGAATATCTAGGATAAAATTGAATAAGAATGGAGACAGTGGGCACCCTTGACGGACCTTACTCGATGACCACAGCTGTCCGGTATCTCACCATAGGCTCTAACACGCCCACAAGTGTTCGAGTAGATAGCTTTCGATAAGGTGATGTACTCACTCGGCACGCCTTTCAGTGACAGACATTGCCATAAGACTTCTCGATCAACGGAGTCGAGTGCTGCCGCCTTCAGGTCGAGAAATAAAGCTATTGTCAGGCGTCGGTAGGCGTGTCTATGTCCCAGGACCTAGTGCACTGTGAATACTTGGTCGATACACCCGCGGCTTGGTCTAATCCCTGCCTGGTTTTCTCGGGCTTGTTGTTCCCGAGCTCCAATCAGGCGTCGAAGAATTATAGAACCTAGGATCTTGGACACTATGCTCGACAGGCTGATCCCTCTGTGGTTATCACAAGAGGACTTCTCGCCTTTCTTGAAGACTGGAATAATCAATGATTTAGACCAGTCAGAGGGAATCGTATTTGATTCCCATACACTAGTTAACACTTCCGTTAACCTGACTAAGACCACTCTACCACCATCCTTGTATACCTCACGAGTTACTTCGTCTGGTCCTATTGCCCTTCCTCGTTTCAGGTTACCTACTGCTTTCTCAACTTCTTATGGTGTTGGAGGACCTATCTCTATGTCCCATTCAGGATCCGACTGGATAGCGGGAAACTTAATGGTGGCTGGAGGCCAGTCAAACTGCTCCTCAAAGTGTTCTGCCCATCTTCCCAGTCGTCTCCCCTGCGAGTGAATTGCAGATCCGTCCTTCTTCACTATAGTCTCACTAACTGTTGTTGACCTTCCCCCCCCCCACCCAGTTTCCTTCATAAATCTAAATATTTGTCTCCAGTTACCAATCGCCGCCACCTTTTCCATCTCTTTAGCCTTCGCTACCCGCCACTGTTCACGATCGTTGCGCAAACTTTTTCTCAATCTACGTTTAAGTTGTACTTGCTCTTCATTGTACTCAGTGCCTAAAGGCAGTGATGCATTCGCGTGCATCCATCAGTTTGGAAGAAGCTGCTGATATCCACTGGCTCCTTTGGGCCACTCTTTCGGAGTCGGCTACGGTCTTCAGCGCCGCTTTTACAGCAGACTCGAGATGGCAGTAAGCTTCTTCTGGATGAGTGGTAGTCTTTTGTTCCGATAACTGCCTAGCCAACTTCTCACTGAACACGGCTTTGGTGTTTTCGTTGTCCAGCAGTACGTTCAGCCGGGACTCCAAAAGTCCCACCTAAGTGCCTTTCTGTCTCACTCAGTCTACCCACCTACTGTGCATTCATATCACCTGCAACAACCACCACGTCCAAAAGTTTGGCCACCGAAAGGAGGCTAGACACTTTATGGTAGAACTCGTCCTTCCCTTCATCCGAACTGCAGTCAGTGGGTGCATAAGCAGAGATTACAAAGAGACAACGGCGAGTCTCACTATTCCTTTTAGTTCTTACTGTGCCGTTCAGTCGGATAGCGCAGAGGCGACTATCAACTGGGATCCAGTCTAGTAGTGAGTTTTCTGCCCTAGTGCTTAGTGCTATGCCTACACCTGCAAGACCACGAGAGCTAGCTATCGAATCTCCAAAACTTGAAGGGTGAATTTTGGGAACTCAGGAGATTGGCAGGGAGATATTAGGTGAATAACCGCACTTGGGTCCTGTATGCGTGTCTTGCAAACACAGCACACATCCATGCCCCGAGTTGCCAGTCTTTGTCAACGAAGCCTGTTGACCAATTTGACGGAGGGTGCGGACATTGAAGGCTCCAATATGTAATTTGGAGCCTGGTTTAAGGAGACCAGTGATGCTGTTCTGTGGACCCAGAAAGTTGTCGAAGGCTGCAGAGGTAGGAGACATTAAAGCTGATGTTGTATTGTTAATTGGGAGACGTGAAGGAAGATTAGAAGTTAGTGATGGGGGAGGTGGATGGCAGTCTGAGGAAACTTGGGAGCTGATAGGGTTGTGAGGGCGGTTGACACTTCCCGGCTGCCCACACCGTGGAAGGCTATTTCTTCTTAAGGTGCCTGAAAGAGATTTGTGTGGCTGCAAGTCCCATTGGACATCTGCTTGAGGCCTGTCACACGTAGCCTCTTGTGTATGGTTATTTTGAACTTTTGTATTTTTGGGGCCAGATGGTCTAAAGGAAACGACAAATGAACCAACACCGACGGACCGTGGGGTATAGTGGAGTGTGTTATTTTTGGGGCCGACCTTTTAACCCCTCCTTCCACTGAGAAGGCAGCATCAGCATGGCACTGCTGGTCATCCAACGGAAACACCTTACTGCTGTCACACCCCATTCAGCTAGCCGCAGTACGACTTCGCCCTCACACCCCCATCATAGTGTAGCAACGGCAACTGCTTTTCGTCTAACCACCATCCAACAGACCTTTGTGGGAACAAGCGTTCCACCAGCATAGCTCGTTGGGTCATTGTGATATGCAGGTGTGATCACCACGTCAACGTAGCAGCTATCGGTCGGCATATTCATCAAAGTTACAGACCACCTATTTTTGAAGCAATTTCGTTCGCGTTCACCCACCCCTAACTACATGTTTGGATTATTCAGGTTGGTTAGCACAGTTGGAGGTAATGTTATCGTTGAATAAATATTCAGCTTTTCAACAATAGTAAGCTTATTTGCACCATATGTTTTCCCGCTTACAGGCCTGTTGGTTGATTAGAAGCATTTATGTATGGTAGATTGATAAAACACGGATTGATCTAGTGTTTACCCTCCGCCAGATGCATGAACATCCACAGGCGTGTTGCAGGCCAATAACCCTTTTGTTTGTTGACAGTATGGCTGCCTTTGTATGGTTGAACCGCTGTGCTCTGGAATTGTCTGTTAGGTAAGACCTTGCCTGAGAAATTTATCAACATCTTGAAAGCTATGTATATAACACATCATGTAGGGTATCATCTTACTGTGCGATAACACAGGCTATTCAAACTTCACTTAATCATTTAACAATTAGTGTCCTTAAATATGGTATGTGCTTCGCACCACTGAATTGCAAAGTACTCTTGCAAGATTGGGAGGAGCCTGTATCTGCATTCACCCTTGGTGGCGAGTCGTTGGAAGTAGTCTAAAAGTTCGTGTATCTGGATAATTGTGTAATCGCTGGTTGAGGTATGAGTGATGAAATTTTCAGTTGCATATCGAAAGCCAAAGTGACATACATCAATCTGTGCCACCTTCAGCCCCGTCGCAACATTAGTCTGACCCTAAAACGTCGGATTTACAAAGCTTCGGTGCGAGGATTTCTGCTCTGCGTCCGTGAAATCTGACCTCTCCGAGCTGAGGATGTGCGATGACTTTATGTTCAATCATCGTTGTCTCCATAGGATTGCTCGCAACAAAATGT
Organism: Heterobilharzia americana; assembly: GCA_944470555.2. Classification (NCBI taxonomy): domain Eukaryota; kingdom Metazoa; phylum Platyhelminthes; class Trematoda; order Strigeidida; family Schistosomatidae; genus Heterobilharzia; species Heterobilharzia americana. The sequence continues at coordinate 85,849,505 of OX104134.1, read as the reverse complement.
AATTGACTCTGAAGTGCGATAGGGTGTGTTTGGGCATAATGGATATCTTCATCCAATAAGCAAAGTCATCTGGAAAACCGGCTTCAGTAGCTTGGACATATGTTAGTCTTGTCATCCCAAAGGCTCACATTCCAATCATTGTTTGCTAACCCTGGAAGTGGATGGAAGAAGTGAAGGAGTGGTCAGTGCATAACGTGGAATCGAGAGACTAGCTGAGCGGGGTCCGAGAGACCACCAAACTCAGTGGCTTGAGACATAATCAGATATGGCTCAGAATCGAAACCAGAGGAGGTCATGCTGTAGCTTCCTTGTATCTTATGCTGCTAAGAAGTAATGAATGTTTTGTTTTAAATGTATCCTACTGAACTGCCCTTTTAATCATACTATTCTTATTATTTTCCTCTCTTACTTATCCACAATGTTGTTATACTGTTTCGTGTGACGCAATTCTTGGTGCCCTTGCTATACCATGTTTTGTCCTAACAATACTAATGATATTAGTCATAAAATCAAGCGAAGCAAATTTTCAGGGAGAATTTTAATTTAAAGGTATAGCAAACGAAAGTAAGCAAACTAGTAAGGCGATAAGATAGGAAAAAGCTTGAACACAGATGTGCATTACGCTTAATTGATAAGGTTCGTATTTATACTGGGTGATGATTAAAGGTGAAATGAAAATCTGCACCGCGGTCGAATTCAAACCAACGATCACCGTGTTTCACGCCCGATGCTTTACCAACTAAGCTATGAAGTCCGATTGCTGACCAGATTTTTATTTCAATTCAATCACCAAGGGTTTTGCCCGACTACCATGTATATTCATGACGTGTTACTACCGCTTGATCGTATTGTATTAGAGTAACACTAGTCTATGTAATGAGAGTAAAAGCCTACAGCCAACTATTCAAAATGTTTATCTTAGAAAAAGGATCTAAATCGTAAGAACTTATGAGCAAACATCAGGTAGAATAAATTTAGGAATGCTTGACTGAGAAAGGTGCTAAAGAAGAATTCGCTCAGTTTAAACACACCATAAGCTCTATTATTGTGAAATATTCACTATTGGCTACAACACAAACGACACTTTTCATTCCAGGCTGTGCAAATTATGACATAAAGTTGCCAAAATGCTAAACAACATGCTATCATTTACATGACGAAATATTAGAATTTCATTGGTTGTAGGGATAGATCGGTTTCAATTCCGTTTTTACCAAGTACTGACATGATTCGGGAAACCACTGAAAAACCGAGAGTGTTGAACAATTTTCTATCCTTTTCCGTGACTTTTCAGTGGTATGTACCCACAGACTTTCTAAGGATCGAGCACTTGGCAATCGGACTCAACGGTAAAGACATTATCATTTAGCAATTGAGCTTGAATGCGATGGTCGACATTTTCGTACTTCTGTTCATTCACGACAAACATATACAATCCCATTAGTGAATATTTGACCTCACCTTCGACAAGTTTGCTTCCACATACCGTAGCTAATCATAAGAATTTCTTGAATGCTTGTTAGGTGAATATAACAGACTCAAATTTCTTGGTAAATGTACACTATAAATATACCTTACATAATATGTATTTACATTTTAATGTACACTGACTATGCTTAACTGCTATTCTACAGCTTCAGGGAATAGGAAATGGTTGTCTTCCAGTTAGTAATGGCTTATATTGCGCTTTCAAAGCAACTATCACTCTTTCAACTTGGAAAACACTAAATAAATGAAAACTGACTGAAAGTTTACATGAATTTTTATGTTTATTTAACTTTTCACGCGAACAGAGAGGTAGAAACGATGTAGGATAAGTAGCTTTATAAGTCTAATCACATCTTTCTGATGGCAATCATCATTTTGGATTAAATGAAATCTAGGAAAGTAAGACTTTGTAGTTTTAATCTTTAAAAACAAACTTATTAGTTTTATGCAGCGAAATTCACTTACTTAATTAGCTCCTTTTTTGTTTTAAGATAACTAATGTGAGTGAGTCTTTCACTTGACCAATATATTTGAGTCTCCAGATATTTTAACAGTTTTATAAGATAAGCCTTTAGGTTGAAGAAAAATGAGTATATAAGTATCACTAATAATCGCTTGTTAACAAAAGATACATTTTGAGAAAATTATAGTATGTAACTAGGGTGAAAACTGCCATGATTTTCCAAATTTCAACTGACAATGCTACAGAATTATTAAAGTGAATTTTAGACAACCGACAAATTCTATTCCATGTCAGGCAGTCACATATTAGACAACTTTGAATAACATTTGGTGTTTCAAAGTTAAATATACGATTTAGTCTTACTAAAGTAAGTTATTATTCAGTGGTTATTCGTGTCAGAGATTCAATTTACTACTGTACAAACCGTAATATCGATGTGATGTAATAAGGATCTACTTCCCAGAACAATCATCACTTCAATAATCCACATCATTTTCTACTGTAACTGATCATTATTGGACAAACCTCTAGTCAACTGAGTTTGTGTTTACGGCATAGCAGATAGGAATTACTGATCAGAATATACACACTGTTACATGACAAAAGAAAGCGATAGATAATAACGAGGTGGATCAAGTTTGCATTGTCATACAACTATGTGCAACTTTACTGAAAATCATAATGATAAAATGTTGAGTACAAATTCAACTGAGATTAAAAACTTACCAAGTTTCGCCTTTGTTTCAGTATACAGTATAATGGATTCAGCTCATTATTCAATAATTATACGCGTTTATGCATATCGCATACGCAGTATATAACCTCAGACAAGATTAGAAACCACCCAAGAGGTTAACTTTTTCCAAGTCAAAACAAATCAGTACTACTGTAAGAAACGACAAAGACTGAGACGCAGGAGGAATGCTTATCATCACATTTTGTACAGTACTGACGAAATTTTGTACACTTTCCATTAAAATAGTCATTTGCACAATATGCTTCATTTTCTCTTCTTCTCCTATCTCGATTTACTTTTCATGCGCCCACAATGTTCCTCGCATTTCTCTTGGCAGAATATTTACCCATTGCATGTAATTCCCTACGATCTCCACCACCCTCTAAACATATACTACTTATATCCATTCTTATCAGCTGCACCCGCTACACTACAACTTAACAATCCTTATTTTAAAAGTAAAAATATGAACAAGCGTATTGTAATGCTTCATATAAATTTTTAGGATAGCTTTGAATGTGTAAATCTGATGAGTATTTTCAAACTGAATTCTTTTAGGATAACATATGAAACACAATTTTGGGCCAAAATTACCAAAGTTAGTGTATTATTATATTTTTGGTTAAGTCATACTGGTTAAAGATTTTGAACAGTTCCAGGCTCTTTAAGCTTTTAAACAAGGAAGATATTGTTACACCCTTCGGTTTCCTGAAAGAAAGCTTTATATTTGTATTCACAATGATTTACAACCAGATTATGCCGTTAGTCATTACGGCAAAATGTATACCAGTAAAAACAACATTGTGAACTATACTGGATTTAATTCTTACTAAAGCCGAAACAAAAGTTCAAAAATTAAAATGCCGCCAACCATAATGTTACTGTGTATCTATTTTTCCAAGTGATTTCTCGCAGTCTAAACTGCAGATGAGAATTAGGAGTTCCTTTTAAAAAATTCCATTGTTATAAGTTCATTAAATACACTTCCCTTTAGTATGGGTCTTTCAAAACTAATATCAAATATAACAGTCACATTAAATTATTGTCCTTCTCCTAAGTGATTTAGCTGGCGCCAGACGGGCAGACGTTAAAACGTGGAATCGATCACTGTTTCCGCGGGATTGTTGCTAGTCAATTTATTTCAAACATTTTCCATCTAAATCTTGTATTTGTGACAAGTAGTTTACTTAGACGTTGACAACAATCCTTCTGTCTCGTCATAGTAGTTTAAAAATCCTATCTCAACGGCTTCTAAGTAACCTATCTTCATGAGCTTGCAGTTCAGCGGAGACAGCAAATGCATTGATAAACCGTTTGCAGTGCTCATTGAGAAAGACTTCCTATGCTGTCAAACTCAGATTTACGTTTTCTACCTACCCAATGCATCGGTTTTGCGTAAAGGATAAGGATGCTTCAATACCACCTTAATGTGTGTTTATCAATTCACCTGCTCCTGGGGAGTAAGATACATTGGCCGTACACGGCGTTTGCTTTCCAAACGCATTTCAGAACATATACCAGCCTGGTTCCGCAGAGGAGAAAGAAAAGAATCTCACAGCTTTATTCTAGAATATTTTATCGATTATGACCACTCATAAAGTACAAAAAACAACTTCGTTGTCGCCTATATAGTTTGCGCAAACCTCGTGAAAGATGTACACCTGAAACTTCAAACTGTGAAAGCCATGGTAATTAATATTTTCAAGCCTGAATTCTGCGTTCAAAACAAACTAATTTGTTCCTACACGAGATGCAGTGGCATGACCTATAAGAATATTTTGCCCTCAAAGTCTTTTCTTCCATATACCCCTTACACACTACATTCTTCCATCTTCTAAAATGCTGATTTCTCATTACATTTTCCATTCCCAATAACCATAATACATCATCTAACTTACTAACCAAATATTGCCCCGGTCTTGGTAGTTTTTCCCATTACTATTTCGAACATTACTTAAATATTTTCCCAACCTCCTAATTTGTAATCAAAACTACATTTCGTTCGAAAATCTTTGATGAAACATTCCTTTTCTGTTGTAATGTGAATATAATATTTATGTGCAGTTGTACAGCTTGAAAAGGATATCGCTGAAGAGAGTGACTCTACGTTAAACGTCTTTTGTTTTATCTCCCGTTATAGTTACTACCCTTTCTATTCGTTTCGTTTCCTTTCTGAAACTGTGGCAAGAAAGAGAAAAGGGGTTTACTTTAAACTTTAGCAAGAAGTTTATTGCCGTAGTATTTGTCGTATCATCGAATACTCCTTATTCATAGCCTTGCAGCAAAACACGTAAATTTTTTTAAACAAGCCGGATACCGTTTTGTAAAATGCTACGTGTAATATCCATTGTTTATGTCTAAGTTTTTAATCATCTCATATTTTATTCTCTGTATAGATAATGTTTTCAAAAAATTCCTAATTTAGTTAACTTTTTTGATGCATGTCTATCGGCTAAATTATGTGTAATATGGTTTAGGACAGATACGAAAATTACGTAAAAGATGGATCGGAAAACTTAACAGAAATCATGTTACTGAAAATGTGTTGATCAAGCTCATGTATAATTAGGGTCCCATTTCTTTCACTCTGTAAAATTTAAGCACCGTTCAAGAGTTCAATTCCACATTAAATATGTTAATATAATGTAACACACAGTTGTACTAATTCGTTATGTAAGTTTTCTTTAAAGTGAGTGGGAAAAGGAAAATTTGGAATTACTAAATAAGCTTTTCGCTTACCCGTAGGGTCAGCGACTTAACGACTAAGCTATTCAGAGTACAACACCCCCACTGAAGGAGTGGATAATGTTGGTGAATCGACCACCAGTGTTTGATCGATATAGCTTTCTATCCCCTAGTGATTGATACTGATTGGAAACCATCGACCACTTTTTTAATGTGGCTACGAAACCAAGCGACACAGAACATATTCGACAGTCTTTGATCGGCAGAAATCACTTAGGTCTCAACAGCTACATCGGCTGCCCAATGATGAACAATTCGTGAGAATTATCCAGTATTACAAAGGGCGATCGTAGCCTGTAAAGAGAAGTCGTGAAGTCTCTGATTTCAGCACAGAGTGACGCAGATTCGAATAACTAAAGGAACATCAGTTTCTTCATGGTTGCTTATAGTTGTTGTTAGTAGTGCAAACTAGCCCAAAACCTAGTGTCATGGTTTCCGGAAGATCACCCTTCAGTTTCTAACACCAAAATTTAAGAACTGGATGGCTACATCAGCTACCCACTAGAGAACAGCTTGTGCGCACTTTGGATTCTTTTACTAGTCCATAGTAGAAGATCCGTTTGAAATCATGTTCTTTTTCTATCAGTTCTAATAGCAATGGTCTACGAAATATTCACTAATGAAGTGACGGTTGCTTCGTACAACATCGATTTTTTTCCTGTTTTATCATATTTGGTCTGCGGATAATTTAAAAGCCAATGAAGTATTAGAACGATAAGAGAAGCTCATTCTAATGAGCGAAAATCACCTCTTTACACACATCAAATTTAGTTTTCAATATAAAATAATACTGATAATTAAGGATTTTGTTCTGCTTTTATTTTCCATGCAGCTTTTCGTATTTACATTCCCTAAAAAGATGAATATATCCATAGCTGGGACGTGTTTTCCGACTTTACAATCTTTTTGATATTACGTTTGGTTGGAATTCAGTTTGCACAAACACAGTTGTTAATTGGCGTCTTCTTTTAGATCGACGCATTGACTTCAAAGTTTGTAACAGTAACTCAGAAGTCTTTGATTCTTTACCGCAGCTAAAAAACGAATCTGGTTTTAAAGTGGTTTTCTTAATACTGAATGACTGTAAACTCGTGTATAAATGAGATTATCAGGATATTACAGATGATATTCAGATGTAAAGAATCACTACTTATGGGAAAATTTACAAGTGGAATACTCATGCTACATGACCACTGGAGTAACTGTTTCTTCCATTCGACAAATGCTGTGAAAACACAATAAACTGAAAGCTGGAACCAATGTTGTTAGTTGCATGGGTAAAGTTTTCCAGAGGAATGCATGACAAAAAGTATTTTCTTAGGGTAAAAACTAGATGGGCACATTCACTATGTTTTATCAATAGGTGAATGCCTTATACACTATTACTTCTTTCTTACACCGTTAGTATGTACTGTGACAAGAAATAGGGCTTGCAAAAATTATTTCACTAAAATAAGCCACAAAAATCTTGTTGAGAAAGCGAATGATAAACCTACTGGTTGTTCATCAAAGTATACATTGGATTTATATTTAAAATTTTCTATAATATTTTGATGTTTTGGTAGAAATCTTACGTGTCTCTCAGTTGCAGAATCACTCTTATATTGACTGCTTAACAGAAGGTTGACAAAGAATATAATTTTGTTCAGCGTTAATACATTTTGAGATAAATCTTCTTTCAATGCGTGATCGGAAATGAATGATCCTTTCTGATAATAGGTATTTCCTCGGTGTTCAGGATTCTCCTCTTTTGGTAGCATACACTGGATGTTTCTTACGTTCACTTTTTGCTGTAATTTCCGAAATATTAACATAAGAATTATAGCGATTCATCTTCAAATGGATTAATGACTTATAAAAAATTTTTATCAAGTGCAAACTTCACAAAATTTTGTATGAGATGGACAATAAAAATGAAATTTACAAAGGAGACATTTACTTAATTACGCAGCCTGGTGTTTCCCAGGTATACAGGCATACAAAGGTTATAAATGCATTTAAGTGGTTAGCTTTGATTGGTTAATGTCACGTTTGCTTTATTTTACGCAAGTTTTTCGGAGTCATCGACGCAAGGAAGTTTTCGCCAACACTGTTTGCGTGTAGTAATTTCATTGTTTCTACCACTTTAAATATGTGGAAAACTGGGTAGAAAAAGTGTAGATATCTAGACAAGCTGCAAATTTCACTGTCTGAAAAATGCTAGACGTTGACTAAACGTTATTCATTATGGTCATTTCTATATTTGTATTTTGCAATGAATTAAATACAACTATCAGAGAAACAATAGGTTTGTAATAACTAGAAGTAAAAGTAATAGTTTTTTTCTAAATAGATTTTTATAATGAACTCATTCAGATAACCACTACATGATGCCAGCATTTCCACTTGATAAATTTTCTCCAATCCATTATACCTTTCTAATGAAGCCATTACACTCAGAAAATCCCAGACTGCTTAACAATGCATCGTTCCTACTTTTTCCATCAACTTGATTAGCTCAACATGCAAACTGACATCATTTCTAATTTTTTTCTTGAACAACTCAAAAACATTGTGGTTTGTAACTAAATAAATAGGCTTTCTTTTCAGTAAAAACAACAGCTGCGATGTGCAGAACTTCATTTGTTCCACTCAGCGTATTCCTTTTCCTCTTAGTTCGTAGTTAGAACACCCAACAGCAACAAATATAAAGAAACATTGTTTTCATAGTAATATTTCAGAAGAATTTGGACACTATAGCAGATTATAATTTCACCACTGTTCACTTGTTACATGTCTCATACAATGAAAAGGTATTATGTACTAGTTTCCATGTGGATAACAATGTTTTATCAAATGATCATATGGAAGTGACCAAACAAATTGCTTTTTGTCACACTGAATGAATAATTTTTGCTTCATCTTTTTTAAGCTTAGTTTTTGTTATCAAAATGCAACCTATTTATTCTATTAGTAACGGAGTTTCCAATGGAATCTAAGCTTATATAATAAGTATCAAACAATATTTGAAGAGGCGTGTATTACTGGTTTTATGTAACATGATATAATAGAAAACACTAAATACTCTTCACAGGTAAGCTTGGAAGAAATCTATAAAAAAGACTAATTTAATTATAAACTACAGTTTAGAACCGATAAAGTTATCAAAACATTAAAGCATGTTAACAAAATGGTCACAAAAAAATGTTTCGCTAGTTTGCATTTCTGAAAAAAATTATTTTTGAGTTTGCAGGATATAAAGTCCCAAACGTTTAGGATATTTGTAAGAATATAATAAATTAAGTTGTTAGAAGTGACAAAATAAAAGTCGATTTTTATTTTCAGCCATTGAGATTCAAGTGGATTACGGCATATATTGACTTAAGGTATTCACTCGCTTTTTCAACAATCTGTCGGTTGTAGCCAGTTACTTCAGCAGCATTAAAATGTTTAGGACGCATCCAGTTTCATTGGTTTCACTTCTTTACGGATTCTAAATGAGTATTGTTTAACGTCTCTAGGATGGTCATAAGCAACGTTCTGATAAGTAGCTAAAGAAAGGCAATAAATTGTTCAGACGACACGTAGCTATATGTGCATAATCCATAAGTGAAAACAGGGTAAACTGTTAAACCTTAAGCAGATATCTTTCCTTAGTCTTACTCATTTGCTTCCCAGCTTTTGTCGCTTTTACTTTCAATTCAATAACAGTTTTATATTCCCTCATCGCTTTAAACTCTTCGATTTCACTTTCCGAACCCATACTTTTGGATTCACTTGAGAAACTGGTAATCATTCTCTTCTCAATCCTTTCATTACTTTTTCCGCAAAAAACAATGTCGTATCTTACTGATCGTGTTAATTTAATTTTGTTAGCATAATCGGTAAACGTAGCCAAACTGAAATCTCATTTTTTTCACATAGAACAAATTCAGCTTAACTGTGTGAAATACTGAAAAAATACATCGTTCTCAGGAGACTAGTGATTTTCTATAGTTCAGAAGAGGCACTAAATGACTGTCTAGAGCACCGAGGAGTATTTAAAGCGTGAAAAAGCTACAATTAGGTACCATGCCTGGAAAAAAAATTCAATAAACATGAAGACATGTGAAAGAAGTCACTATATTTGGTGGTAGATATTAGTAACTAGTTCGCATGAAGACCTAGAAGTACTATATCCACTAAAAATTTGTACACTCCGGACAGAATCAACTTATCATAAATGTATTTGTAATAAATGTTTGAACAATAATAAATCAGGAAGTACGTTTTGAGCTTTTTGGAAATCATCCTCGGTGAAACCTACTTCCTGTTAGTAGTTCATGCTAGCCTCACTCAGTGTTAAAGTCATACACCTTAATTCAGCTGAGATTCTAGAATTCTGACTAGATATTATTATTATTATTATGCGTCCCTTGGGTTCCTAGTGGAACATAGGGCTTCAGTAGCACGCCTCCAGTGACCTCTGTTCTCTGAGATCTTTTGAACCTGGTCCCACGACAGCCCACAAGCTCTCATTTCCTCCTCGCACGACCTCCTCCATGTCACCCTCGGACGTCCAACTCGTCGCTTCCCATGGGGATTCCACTCGAGGGCCTGGCCTGACGCGTGATGTCCTCAGTCGGCCTTCTCAGTGCATGCCCAATCCATCTCCACTTCTTCCTGCATATTTGTTGCGTGATAGGTTCTTGGTTGGTTCGTTCCCAGAGTTCCTTGTTGCTTATTTTTCTGGCCATCTGATCTTCAGTAGCGAGCGTAAGCAGTTGTTGATGAATGTCTGTAGTTTATTGGAAATGCCTTTCGTGACGCGCCAAGTCTCTGAGCCATACAAGAGCACTGACTTGACTGACGTTGGTGTTGAAAATCCGTATCTTGTTCCACATGCTGAGTGCAGAAGATCTCCACACTGGTTTCAGGCTAATGAACGCCTGTCTTGCTTTTCCGATTCTGACTTTGACGTCCTCGTCCGTCCCGCCTGTAGTTGAAACAGTGCTTCCTAGATAAGTGAAGGAGGTTACTTCCTTCAAGTTTCTCCCGTTGATGGTGACTGGAGTTTGTTGTTGTTGTTGGTGGTGGTGGTGCGGTATCTTCATCACTTCTGTCTTCTCTATATTCACCTGAAGTCCCGTCTTCGCTGCCTCTTCTGTCAACTTGTTAGTTTTCGCCTGCAGATATTCAAGTTTGTGTGACATTAGGCACAAGTCATCGGCGAAATCCAAGTCTTCTAGGTTCTTTTCCACAGTCCAGTGTATCCCCCTCTTCTCGCTGCCTACTGTTTGCTGCATGATCCAGTCCACCACAATCAGGAATATCATGGGGGATAGTAGGCAACCTTGTTTCACTCCTGTCTTCACTTCAAAAGCATCACTGAGCTTCCCATTGTGGATTACTTGGCATGTGGCATCTTCATATAGTTGTTGAATGAGGCGGATAAAGGTTTGCGGTACTCCGTAGTATTGAAGCAGTTTCCAAATTACTTCTCGGTCGACGCTGTCAAAGGCCTTCTCAAAGTCGATGAAGTTGAGGTAGAGAGCTGATTGCCATTCTATGCTCTGTTCTATGATGATACGAAGCGTTGCAATTTGGTCTGCACATGATTTGTACTTCCTGAAGCCTGCCTGTTCCGGTTGCAGTTTTGAATCCAGTGCATCTTTAAGCCTCTCCAGGATGATGCGGCTTAATATTTTACTTGGGGTGGACAGGAGAGTGATTCCGCGCCAGTTCTTGCAAGCACTGAGGTCTCCCTTCTTCGGCAGTTTGACAAGGTAACCCTTCTTCCAATCAATGGCCAGGTACCTTCTCTTCCTTCCACACCTTCTGCAATAGTGGTGTGAGCATGTCCGCTGTTGTCTCTGCATCTGTTCTCAGTGCTTCTGGCGGTATTCCATCTGGTCCTGCTGCTTTCCCGCATTTCAGTAGCTTTATGGCGTTCAGGACTTCCATTTTCGTTGGGGGATTAATGTTCACTTGTAATTCAGCGGCTGCAGGTGGTATTTCTGGACGAAGTGCAGGTGGTGGTCGATTCAAGAGCTTCTTGAAGTGGTCGGCCCATCGTTTCCTCTGTTTCTCTTCTTTTGTAATTAAATTTCCTTCTTCATCTTTTATTGGTTTCATCTGTGTCGTTTGTCTTTGCGTGCACTCTTCTTCACTTCTTTGCCCAATGTTTTATACATTGTGCTCAGTTCCTCTCGTCGTTGAGCATCCTTGCACTGGTTTATCTTCTGCTTCACCCTCCTCCTCTCCTCTATCAGCTTCCAGGTATCCGTCGAGATCCATTCCTTGTCTTCTTTCTTCTTCCTTCCTAATACTGTTGTGCAGGTTTCTTTCCACATAGCTTTCAAAGACTTCCAGTGTTCTTCCACACAGATTTCTTCAGGGATGTTGCTCGATGTCTCCCATTTTGTCTTGATGGCTGCCTTGAAGATCTCCTTTGTAGTTTCATCCTTCAGTTTCCGAGTGTTGTACTTGAGTTGAGGTCTATCACCAGCTTCCTTGAAGGCTTTCAACTTGATTTGGAAGGTTCCTTGCACTAGATAGTGGTCTGAACCTACATCTGCTCCTCTTCTTGACCTTGTGTCAAGTAGACTGCGTCTCCATTTTCTTGAGATTGAGATGAAGTCGATTTGATTTTTAGTGTGTCCATCTGGTGAAATCCATGTCGCTTTGTGGATATCTTTGTGCCTGAACACACTGCCTCCAATCACCAAATCATTGAATGCGCAGAATTCTGCAAACAGTTCTCCATTCTCATTCATTTCACCTAGCGCCTCTCGACCCATGGTTAGTTCTCTTCCCGTGTTGTCCCCTCCCAGTTTGGCATTCATGTCGCCCATTAGAATTTTGATATCGCCAACTGACGTCTTGTCCAGTGTTGATTGAAGTTGTCTGTAGAAATCCTCCTTTTTCTCTTGCTCTGCATTATTTGTAGGTGCATAACATTGTATGATTGTGACCTTTCTTCCTTTTGAGTTGAATCTTGCTGTCATGATCCTGGAGGAGATTGGTTCCCACTGCATGAGAGCCTTCGATGCTCTTGAGGACATCATGATAGCCACTCCCTCAGTGTGCTCGTGGTTGGCGTCTGGGTGACAATATTGGAGTAGATTATTGATTCTCCAGTTGACAGTTTGGAGAGTCCACTCCCATTCCATCTGCTTTCGCAAATCCCAAGCACTTCGATGTGATACCTTCTCATCTCCTTTGCAATCTGGGCTGCCTTACTGGGTTCAAACATCGTGCGGACATTCCATGTCCCCACGTTTACTTTCGCTTTCATCCAGAGAAGACACATCGGCCAATTGGCTTCCCGAAGGCTTTCACCAACTGGCGTGATTTCGCCTCTCCGATTCCAGCGGGGAATAAGTTTGTTTTTATTTTCTATATTTCGTTTGTGCTTTGAAGTTTCTTTAGCGGTTAGATTTGTTTTGTGGGGTAGGGTTGCTAGCCCTATGCCCAACCTTCCCTCTTTACCCGGGCTTAGGACCGGCTAGTAACTAGTAAACTAGTTAACCAGGCGAGGTTCTGACTAGATATACCGGTGACTATTCTTTGAATAACATATGCACATAATTAAGTTTCACGCGAATTCTGATAAGCCTCAAAGTAAAGTATCTGACCTCGTCACTGCTTGAGATACACTGAAGTTTCTGAAAGACGGGAGTTTAGCCTAGCATTGGAGACTGCTAAAAAGCTGAATGCTAATATCTAGGGCTTTTTGTCAGGAAAACATTTAACATCGAACAAAGTACATTGCAGTTTCATGACTCTTAGTTTACCGGACATATTGAAAACCTGATCAACAAACTTCGCGAAGTATATGGTTTTTAAAAACATACTTATGGTCTCTTTGTGTAACTCGCTTATAATTGAACTTTTTCGATCTATTTATGCATAACAGTGAATTCTTTGTAGTTCGGGAACTTAGTTTTCGATTTTTTGACATGAATAGTACATGCATTTTAGTGGTTGTTTTTCCTCTGCAGATTAATCAGACCAATTATCCCATAACACACTAGCAATCTGATTTTCTTCTGCCTTCTGATAAGTACGGAAAATTTTATTCAGTTTGCGATCAGCAGCATCCCCTTGTAAATCTCTAACATACCAAAGTTTAAGTTTAATAAATCATGTAATGTAGAACCTATTGTATATTAAAATGTTAAACTTACTAAAGGTTCTTTCTTGAGTGTTAAAACTTCATGAGCTAGTGAGATTTCAGAGCGTATATTAGCTAGTGTCCTTATATTTATATCAAAAACTGAATTCTCTTGGTCAGCTTTTAAGGAGTTCATTAGTTCCTCGAATGAAATAGTAAATCCGTTCTGAAATCTGAAATAAATACAAATTTAGCAAAGAAGGTCAATTTAGCTTTTCTTTCTTTTTAATTTAAAGTACTTAGTAAGGATTAAGTACCTTTTTTCCTATCTGAGTTATTAGGATACTGAAGTTAAAGTCACATAGTGACATTAATTTTTGTCCGGGATTAAATAGCATGTCATGTAAATCATATTCTCATTCACTATAAATATTGATAAACAGAAACTTCTGAGGTTTTGTACTGGTAGTGCAAAAGTTATCCAAGAAACAAACTGATTTAAACGGAGGATTTTTGAACAGTGAATTCATGTGCATATCTCAAACAACCAAAAAGAAGGGCGATGACTCATTAATGGATAAAGCTTCTGAAGTGTTAGATTTAAGGGTGGAAAAGTGCCCCACTGTTTTCAAACATATAACTTCAATCGCATTTAATCAGAGATAGCAGATCCTAACTTGAATTTGGTTCTTTGAATGAACATGCAACAAAATTACGGAAGAATAGCTTATTTCTTGCGTTTATTTCCTTTGAAGTAATAGTAAAATATAATAAGAACAGCATTTGGGGAACAAGATAAATTCATTTCTAAGTGTCATTCCATGCTCTGTTGATCGAACAAAACATGAAATGGAATTTCAAGATTTCTTATGGGAATTACCGTGTTTATGTGCCCGGTTAGTTGGATTGTACACACCCGATTACATCCTATTAAATTAAATGGATTCGGATTATTCAACAAATAAGCAGGGTTTTGGGTGAGTGAACTCTTATAGCAAAGTATCTCGCTTTTCCTTGAGATTAAACGTATTGTCAAGAAGATTTGACGGATAAAAATAGATACAGTATTGTTTCTACAAATGCTTAGTGTCATAAATTCATCTCCGTTTTATACTTATAGGAAACAAAATATCTGAATTCGAAGTTCAGACTACTTTTAAAGTTGAGATAAATGCTTGATTTCACTCACAGCACTCTCAGTATTTTCGCTTATTGATAGATTCCTTGAATGAAAATATATAAACTTCTTGAAAACGAAATGCAATATATAGTTGTATAGGCTCTCAAGCTGTTTTCATAATCTCATATTTCATTTCCAATCTCTTCCTTCAAAGTTCACATTCGATGCAGTTCAGAGTTCATAAGCTCTTAGGAGAATAAAGCATCAGACTAGAGATAGAATATTATATAGAAGTGAAAAGTGATGAAGAGCATGAAGCAAGATACGCTTCAAAAATTTCCCAGTTCTCTCAAGGTTGATGACTCATTATAAAGCGTTCTCTTTCTCAACTATGAGGAGTCAATATGTTGTTCATACAAAGTCGAAGATGAGTGAAAATGAAACCAGATGTGTTTAAAGTGATGTAAAAACAACGGTATGTTCAATATCGAACGCAGTTACGTTTTCCTCGTCTTTCATTCTCCTGATTCACATCTGACAATTTCGGACAAGCGATAGTTATCTCAAAAAATCTATTCAGTTTAGAAAAAACTATCAGATGGTTTCCTAGTAAGAATATTATATTTTATTGCACACCAATATTCTCATGAGGTGAACAAAATAGCCATGAGAGCAGCAAATCGACTGAGCTGGTTACTTTCAGAAGATTGTCTGTAAATTTATTTAAAAAAGCCAGTTATTTGTATAAAGTATGCTGGCATGTACATGCACTTTAGTATACCACGGTAAGTGGGAAATAGCTCGTGGTTATAGAAAATGACCTAAAATGTCATACAAAGTACCTTTTTTGATACTGCAAATGTAGATAATCTGTAAAACTAGATTTTTAAAGGTAACCCCTACAAATTCCTTTTTGTGATCACATACTCAACGCTTAACAGGTATAGAAGCTGAGCTGAGACAAGAAATATGTTGACAAGTGAAGGTGAATGCTAGCTGATCACAATATAAACCTATATTAACTGTGTCTGAAAGGTATCTTAAGCACGATAAGCCACCTCCTAGTTCAGTGTTTCAAACAAAAAGATGCAAATATATAAGAGGATACACATTTTAGTAAAACACCACTAATAGAAGTCTTTAATGACTGACTTAAGGCATATTAATAGCTGTATTTGTGTGTGGAAATTCAACACTTAAATTCTTCTGAAGTGGCTTCTTCCATGCTTTGTTTTTTTAGTTCCTCGTAATTATTTTTATCATTGTGTATTTTGTGTGGAAAAATGGCTTAATTCCTTACTGTCAAGCCTAATTTTGTAAGTCAGTTTATTCGCTATTCTGCTGCTGAAACTAAGGTTTTAATTCACTGTGGTCTAATCTTACTAACTGAACCAAGCTGAATAGATTTCTTTGAAGCAAAGTTGAGCCTCAACACTAAAGGATTTAAATAACATCGTAATATTCTTGATTCTTTCCTTTTATTTACTTTACACTTACGTAAAATGCATTCACTGCCCATTACTCAACTGTTTCTCTTTTCTAAAAACATTTACTGACACAAGACTTTTAGTTCGAAATAGGTAAAGCAGTTCATCGGATATGAAAGACAAGCTACTGATTGATTGGTGTCTACTGGAGTTTTACTTGATGATTTACAATCATTACCATTTATGACTTGTTTGTAGCAGCGAAAAATTTTAGGTTTTTAAGATTTACACTCACTTTTCATTTGTTGGTTTTTCATTGTACAGTTTCTCATTTGGACAGCTAATATGATCTTTTGCTGTAACTCTTGGATCGATCCGCTGAATAGCATCATCACCATTGCCGGTCTGTATTGTTTTGTCACTTGTATTCCTTCGCCTGCAACTGTTGTTGACTATATTTTTGATTGTAGAAGTGTAAGACACTTATTAATAAAGCAGAATCTGATACTAGTGTGAAAGGTTTTTAGTTTTATGATTGTTGACGACTAACATACTAAGAATGTGAGAAGCGAAACTTATAAATTTTTAATATCTGATAAAGATTAAGAAGAATATTGACAATGATACCTATGCTGATGTTATTGAATCCAACGGATAATTGTAAACTTGGTTTTGGTATACATTTTAGATCCTAGCAACAAGTAGTTTTACAGTTATTGAGAACTTCAACATTGACTGATAACATACATTTTATAGGCCGACAACAGAAATTTACACCTAATTACTCAAAACTAAGGAAAAGATAATTCCATTTCATTTTACTTATTTATCGAAACACAGTTATACAGTAGTCAGTGGAAAATATTATCCAGGCCTTTTTTACGGTAATCAAAAGACTGTGGTACAATAGCTCAACAAAATATGAGTAAAATAACAAACAAGGATTGCCCACGTGGTCGAATAATATGTTTATCAGATTTTTGGTTACCTTCAAGGTCCTTGACAAGAAACAGATGAGTTTTCATGTCATGCCAGGTAAATATTTTGGTAGATCATAAATCTACTTAAGTACTTCAGGAGTAGTGTACCTAGTCAACCTACAAGTTATTTCCATTCGGTGTTATATAAAAAGACAAGTGAGTAAAAACCGGGTACAAGTTTCAAAATAATCTACATTTATTGAGGTGGACATCAATTTGGACAAATAGATAATCTTTCATAGGAAAAGATAAGACATGGTTTCAGCAAAGAAAAAATTTTTCTTTCCGACGAAGTCATTTACTAAGCTGTACATTCGTGAATATATATTGCAGTAGGTAGAATGTTCCAAAATTGTTTCCGGGTAGGGGGCAAAATATATTAAATGACGAAAGGAAGTTAATGAATACACATTTGCTTTTGGAGTGGGAAAATAGACAGGGGATTGTGAAATTAGTTGTAATTACGTAATATAGGATGAATGTATGGGAAGGTAGGAAACTGAACGAAGGGTTATGGAGATAAAATTGTGATTATGTAATACCGGATAAGCCTATGACAGAGTATGAGAATAAACAGGGTATCATGAAAATAAGATTGTAATTACGTAATGCAGGTTCAGTTTGATACAAAATGAATCTGTGGTAGACAGGGCTTTATGATGGCCATGGTAAAGATAAAGGTTGGACGTACCTTTTTGGCACGCACTACGCTGGTTTGAACTTCTGAAGGCTAATGCTTCAGCGATAGACAGATGCCTTGATTTTACTTCCTTCAAGCGGTTTGATCGAACCCTGCAGAGAATTTTGAATGAGCTCTCAAAAGGAGTTAAGTAGCCTCGTTCACGAGGTGTTCTGCTATTGAAATAAAGATTCATTTCCGGTCTCCCTTTTAAGCCAGGCTGGGTAGTGTTCGCGAACATGTTTTACAAGCGGACGCATGGTACGGCCGATGTACTCAGCTCCACAAGAGCAAGTAAACTGGTATACACACATTGATGTGGCCCAATGTGTCGGCTTGTCTTTCACACATTGACCAAAAAGTTTCTTGCAGGAGGAAATTATCTGAAGGTTGGCGGTGAAGTATGTACAGTTTATGGATTTTGACAGTCGTTTCCTCAGGATCTCTGCAGCAATATCATTTCTGAATTCAAAATTCAACAAAAGAATATTTTTCGGCGCCAAATGTCTCTGTTCACTTGGGTTCTTTGGCTTTATGTTCTTATCTATGAATCTGCGCGGGAACCCGTTTTCCGCTAGAGTTCGTCGAAGTGTTTGCAGTTCTTTGTCAATCGTGTCCTCAGTACACATTTTCAAGATCTTCGAGGAAAGTGAATGAACAAGATTTCTTTTCCTGCATAGGGGACTGAACTCCGAAAATTAACAAATTGTCCATTCCACGTAGGTTTTCTGTAGACCGATCTACGAAGTGAATTATCGTCTTTTCTTTGAAGTTTAACACCAATAAAATGGAAGGTTGAGTTCGATTCTGATTCTAGAGTGGATTTGGTTGAAGGGTGGGCATTGTTGAATGTATGAAGCAGGTTTGTAAGATTCATATTTTCATCACAAACTATAAACGTATCATCCATGTATCTTTCGCCTAAGTTTAAATGAAAACTATCTGAGTGTTAAGTGTCACAACTATGGACAACTGATATTGACAAGTATTGACTACTGCCAAGTGTGGAAACCGTGAGGAACTTCGAGGAGCTTAGCACCTGATTTAACCAGCAATCATTAGGTATACGGATATAAACTTTAGTTTTTGGCCAATTACAAAAGTGATTAACAAATTTATTATCAAAGATCAGATAAACAAAACAACTAACCAAAATACCCATGAATAAATAATAGCAACTATTACAGAAATAATTACTCGTATTTAATGTTAGCACTACATTTTATTGAAGGATTACGAAGATCAGTGTACCGCAAATTGTGAATTTTTACTGATAATAATGTTTCCAATAAAGAGAAATTCCTTAACTAAGCTGTTGTTATACAATTTAAGAAAAGTGAAATAAACCTTAGTTCCATGGAGTTCAAATTTTTATATTCTGTCGCGACAGATAACAAGAAATAAACTCCATTTTCCCAATGATCCCACCTAATTTAGAATACTATTCTTCGGTCCTGCTTCGGAATTAGCTGCACTTCTAGTAGAAAACTTTTCAACATTTTCCGTTCCATTCCTCTGCAGCGAACATTCAAGAAAGCGGTGACAGGTGATCCATAATATTTGAGAATGAGGAATAAACATTTTGGTGCAACCTACCAGGCTTGAAATCGATACCAGTCAAAATCTGCCTAGAATGCTGAATTTAGTTAATGAAAGGCAATAAAAGAATATGCGTTTTGGTTTCAGAAATACTTTTTGCATATGTTGATTGCAGAACATGTGATTCTTGAGCTGTTCTGTGAATAAAAATTACAACAGGTATCATAATTTGTTTTGTGTTAAATCCTTTATTTGAACTAAAATCTACTTTCTGACATGAGGTGATCCAGATCTGTTATATTGATAAAGTTATTCCATTTTGGTGCTGTGAGATAACTCTATATCGTTGCTGCTTTTTGGCTGTTGTAGAACAAACCAAAAGGTTCAACAATTTTCAGACGATATTTTTGAAACAGACCTTAGTTCGTTTTATGGTAATTTATGTTCGGTGTCCTTGACTTCAATGAAGTGACCGGAAATATAACTTTACTGTGCAAAACATATATATATATATATATATATATATATATATATATATATATATATATATATATATATATATATGAATATTTACCCTTCACAACACAAAACATAAGCCCCAACATACTGCATTTAAATGTTATCATTGACTAAGTTGAGCTACTAAAATTACAGTTAGGACTTATGTTTTTATCTCTGGTAACGGCAATATTTCAGCAGTCAAACAGCTTCTTTAATAGATGGCCTGCTTAAATTTCACCAAATTGCTTTCTTTTTACTTGCTTTAACCATTTAAATATCAAGAGGTCAAAAAATGCTCTCACATGCTCTTAACAGGTCTTCAGCCTACCGTTAGATGAGTTGAAAAAACAACGAGAAAACATTATGATAGATGGCAGTTGACCTCTGAAGGCATCATACAGCTACTACCTGAACAAGTAGCTGAAACAGCAAATTTTCAGACTGTCTGAATGAGCCCCACCACCAAACATACGCGCGCTTTTCCATCCAAACCCACGCACAACAACATACAAACTAGATGATGATCTAAAAACTACCGGTTGTTATGCATTACTCCCTATCATACTGTTACTACTAACTTCATTTAACTGCCGTGGTTTTTAATTTGAAAATATAGTAAATAAAAGTAAATTTGTTGAAATACTATACTGAAAATTTCAAACTATGCTCATAGTTACCGTCTGGAATAAACTGACTACCATTATTTCAATATTTTTCCACCTCTGACAAATGTCATAAAATATTTTGACGAGCACTGACTCAAAAAATAGTTCTGAAAACATACTCACCAGTAAAAAGTCTTGCAATATACTTCACTAAAGTAGTTGCCTTGATTGGTTTTGTGTTTTCAAAGATAAAGACAGACAAAATGAACGTAGAGTCTCGCACAAAAGTGCATCAGAACAAGTTCCCAAACCTCATAGTAGTATGCAAAGAACAGGCGGATAGAAAAAGAATGATATCAAAGTAGACAAACTTGTGTGAGAGAATAAACAATCCAAAGGTAAAGGTTAGCGCAAATATTCAAGCTTAAGAATTTGTCAAGGGGGAAATTATGACTGATTTTCGGAAGTATCACAAAGAGTCCTCAACCACTCACTCCTTTCATCCCTACAACCCCAACCAGGCAGTCTACATCTCCCAACATGACTCAGACTAGTGGTCAGAGTTTTCGTCGGCTGCTGCCACATCTTGGCCTGGCCACCTTGAACCTTTTTCCAACCTGATCCAACTTCTCCTAGCATGGCATGTCGAGTTAGGCGGTGTCTTGGTATGCGCAGTACATATCAAAGCAATATTGCCTGACTAAGGTTCACAACGTCATCAATCGACTTGCTTGTCTTGCCTAGTACCCTTCACATGACCTTAACACTACTCACATGGTGATTCCACTAAACGCGACCAATGCTAAGAAGACATCTGTTATCAAAACCCTGTAAACGCTTCACATCTTCCAATGTTAACGGCCATCTCTCACAGTCGTTTAACTCGACGTTTGACGGATATCACGCAAGTTGGCTAATTCCATACGGGTCTTTTCTATCCGAGCTGGTATTTCATCAGAAACCACCTCGTTCGGGTTGATAGAACTAGCCAAGTAAGTGAAAGGATAGGTATATTTCATTATTTCCCTCATCATTAAACTTGGAGTACTTGCAGCAGACCAGTCTTAGGACATTATTATTATTATGACAGGGTTGAATGTCCTTCATTCTGTACCATTCAGCCCCTCTCAAATGTTGTAGGTTTGTGTACATTTATCATTTTGATAATGCCTGTACACCAGCTTCTCTAATAATGAATTCATAATTTAAGAATAATGTACTTATTTATTCATTTATCTATTTATTTATATGCTACATTTGACAGGTACCAATGCAATGCATACCAAACACTAAGATTTCTGTTGAAGGCGTTCGGGAGGCCGTCCATTTTGTTGGCGTCTTCAACTCGGAAGAAAATATCATCTGGATACTCTAAGTCAACCAGATGGTTTTATAGTGCGTAGTATTTATTTTTTAAAAATTTGACGTATTAAAAACAGTAAAGTTAGGATAGATACTATCAATATTCACAAACATGTGGTTTTCGTTTTAATCAATCAAAACAGTGCTACTTGCCTAAATTTAAATATCTATGAGTATAAAAATATGAAAAATGGTATAATAAGTAGTAAAAAATTTTTCATTTCGTAGTTTATTAAATTGTGCTAGTTTAATATTACTTTTATTTCCATGTTCATAATCATAAATTTGTAAGTTCTGAACATACCTGATGCATATATAGTTGGTGATGACCATGATCTGTTCGGCAGAGCTTGACCACTGATGACTGTCTACAAAGTTAAAAGAATACTTTAATGAAGAGATAAAAGAGTGAAAGCGGATATGAATTTCGACAAGCTGCGCATATGAATGGATTTATTCTCGCCTGACAGATAATTTGCGAGTTTCTTTCCCCATTTACTGGGTACTTGTAAGATACAAGCAATAATGTCCAGATTAATGAATATTGACTGAAAGCATACCTTGGGGAACTGTTTCCAAATGTTCATGAGGACTTTATTCAAAGGCATTGGTGGTTTTTCGAAATATATTCTTGCCCTGAGAAATTTCAAATGCAAAAATATTTAGGATAAGTTAGAAATATTTTCTATTCTCCTATTTTAATTGAAATCTAGACTCTCATGACAACTAGATTAATGAAAGAGTAGTCTGTTGCAATGCTGTTGCAGTTCAGTTGCACACTTTTAGATAGAAAATTCCCAGAACGATGAATTTCAGAGTTAAGCTATTAAAAGCTTCTTCAGTATTAACGGAGCGCTTAGAATTTATTTTTTGTATTCAGTGCCTCTGAAATGTCAATCAAACGATTCTAGACAAGATGCATTCGAAACCTTTATTCTTGAGTTAAAGAGACTACATTTTAATTTACTAGTATTTTTGATACGCAGTTATTCTGAACAAATCTTTCAGGTTCATGAGGTATTTATTTGGAGGAGGGGAGTGAAACTAATAATTTTTCAATTCTAATACTTATTTCTACCTGAGAACGAAGTAAACTAGTTTTTATTTTAACAATTATCCTTATAACAGATAAGAAGAAATTCGAGGGTAGAACAAAAATACTTTGAAGTAAACCAGCCTAGTAAATGACTTCGTGGAACAAATTCATTTTTTCTTGTTTTCTAGCCAATGATTCGCTTAGCCATAAGTTGTGGATACAGTACAATAACTTTTTTAAAATTGTTGGAAATTCAAGAGGTAATAAATTCAACAAACCTGTAATCTTTAATATGAATATCTGGACATTTATTACGTTTCTCAAAATGTAACGTAAAAAATATGCAATGAATGCAAATATAGCGCTTGGTATTCTAAACCATTTTGGGTAAAACTGTTCTCCGTTATGTACTGCTTAAGAAATTTCATGAACTTTGTGAACAGTATAAATTTAATTCCCCATACCGATTATCTGATTAAATAAAATATAAAGTGTAAACATATAAATTAATTATTAATTATTAAATTTTAACTTACAACAGTAGAATTTCCCAGCATTGCTGTATTATCAACCCAAAATGTTTCTTAGATCCAGATGTAACGTCATTTATGTCTTCCGTGGACCAGTGCAGACAACTCATACCTGTCTTCCCATAGTGCAACAAGTAACTGCTGAACTGATCTGACCAATCCCTTTTACATTTCATTTTGTTTTTAAATGCTCGAAGTTGAATTAACTTGTTGCAGAAAAAAATCAGTAACTGAAACTTAATTATCATTTATTTTCTATCACCAAAGAAGATAATAATAATGCAAATGTCTAACAGAAACTATGGCTTTGTTTAGACAAATATTTGTTCCAGGTTGAAATTCATCATGAACTGACATAAGTTGGAGGAAAATTGGAAATCTAGGAGCACTGGACAGCTGTTTCATCCTAGTATGCAACTTTTTGGCAGTGAATACCCATGACCACTCCAGAGATCGCATCCAGGACCTTCAGGTTTCGTGGCCAGCACGTTACCAATAAGCCACTGGGTTAGAATCCAATGGTCCATATTTTCAACTCCTTTCAGTTCACGACCTATATCCAATGTCGTCGATGAGTAACTGTCTTTCTGTTCGACGTGGTTGACTCCACTGGTCACAACGTTTCATTGGAACTTCGGGAATCATCTCTCGAAAGTAGTCACCAACGAGCATTAGATTAATTCTATTTGGAGGTCTACGGAAGTTTATTAATTACTGAAGGATTCCCATACTAGGACGAAACAGCTGTCCAATGCTCCCAGTTTTCATTGTCTGTCCAAATGACGTCAGCCCAAGATGAATTCCAACCTAAAATCAATTAATAAAAATCTACAAACCTCCAGATAGAAATATTTATTCAGTTTTTGGATTTCAAGATCTGACTGACAACAGTGACGGAAAAACATCGAAAAAAATTGTCGGTTGTATTTCGAAGTCATTTTTATTCAGCTAGCAGTCTTATCACATTCTTCAAAACGTTTGTGATTGGGTTAGGTCTAAAGCCTGGGACAGCGAAACAGTCTGTGAAAATAATCACATTAATTTAACCACTGACAAGAATCACCTAGGAAAAAGCCTATGATGAAAAGCATTTAGTTCTGTTTCTTGAAAAATATCACTGTACTCCAAAAAGTGAACAGCTATACTAATTTAAAATTGTTTGTTAATCGGTAGTTTTTTTCTTATGCCTAAACGTTTATTGTATCTGCTTGACTTCATTTCAGTTATGTCTTACCTTATATTTCCTATGGGCATCCGATGATCTACAAGTGTGCCATAGATTTAAACCAGTTCTATTATTCATTCGGCTGAGTTATCAGCTGTTATCCAAAGCCTTTATGCTTGTGTATGGTTCACAACCTTTATGCAAACTTGTACAAGTTTACCAGTTTTCATATTATGTTAACAAAAATTTTGGCAATACCCCCTTATAGGTTATAGGAAAATATGTTTCATCCATGCGTTTATTGCTGTCAGCATTGATTTTGTTTCACGGTAGAAAAAGAGATTTAAAGTAGGCTTGCTGAGTCTTAAACTTTGCCATTATATTACGGTAGCAAAGGTTATCTATTTTTAGTGCATAAAGTTTGTTACAGTGACAAATTAACTAACTTTTACCGACCTGTAGAAGGTAAACTTGCTTGTTAATGTTTAGAAAAAACAATTCAGACTAAGTCATGAAAAATCTTTCATTGAATCTTCCTCGTATTTGATTAAAGTTCATAAAGAAAAATATGTTTAAAATGTAAGCTAATTAAGGTTAGTTGCATAAGCGATATTTCATTCTGAAATAATGGAGAATATTTGTAGTTCAGGTGGATGGTCTAACTTCAGTATGAAGTTAGTGCTGATGATGTCGTCTAGCAAGACGATGAAAGCTTCACGATTAAACAATCCAGCTCAGAGAACACAATACAACCACGACATTTCATTCATTCTGAAGATAAACCTCTTCAAGTATGGATTTTCTGAGAAGGCAAGTGATGTATTACTCGCGGAAATAATTTATCACATGTTTTGAAAAGGCAACCAAGAAGTAACTTTACTTTTGGAAATCTTCAAATTATAAAGTAAACAAAGTGAACTAAAAAGAAAAGATCAACTTGATCTGAGACACTTTTCTTAGCTCTAACAACAACAAACGAAAAAGATTATTGTGTTTTGCATTTCTTACGAGATTGTTCATGTCTAGGATCTAGACTGGTTAATGATTTTTAGGTCAACTATTAACTTATGGAACAGAAATGAAGAAAGTAATTAATCGTATGGATGAAAATCACCCCGTTTATCTTACCAAATGCTTTGAAATCTCAAGAACCAGACCAAAGTCATTCATACTCACCCTTTCAGAAATCAGAGCGAAAACTTATGTCTGACACTAAACTGTAACAGAGAGTAATATGTTTTTATGCTTAGTAAATGCTTTGATAGTTAGGTACTGAATTAAGTCATATCAGTGAACTCCATAGATTGGAAATCAGTGAAGTTCGAACTTCCATATTCTGTGAGGAGAGTTTTAGATAAGTTTTGACAGTGACTAAGCCTGTTTTTGAATCTACATACTATTCCTACTAAACAAGCAAACATTTTAAATGTAATAAAATGATTACGAAAAGTGGTGCTTCATAAAACACATCGAATATAAATGAACTAGTAACCATAGGAAAAATTGCGTAAGATAATTTATAGTTTCAAAATAAGTTTCGAGTTTTAAATTCTTTAACCACAGTTCATACCAGATTATTTTGAAGTTCAATTTCATTGTCTTTACGGAAGGAAAGGCAGCTTCTACACTGTACACATTTTCCAAACAAATCTACACCACATTTGAATGAAGTTGTCTGAACTCCTCTGGAATCAACATCTGCTTCATAAAGCTCGTCAGCCAAACTTTTCTGATGAACTGATACAGCTGGAGATTGAATTCTGATGAATGGAGGTTCATAGTGCGACTGAATGGCTGGAGATTTTAAGCCACTATATTCAATAGTCAGTCCAGTTTGAGGTGAACTTGACCTGTATATGGTGTGTGAATTATGGTAATAAGTTAATGCAGTCAGATGGTGTGCATCCTTAACTACCAGTTCATTGAAAAAACAGCAGTAATTCTCACAATGTTATTTAGGGTTAACTGATTCGCTTTCGTAGACTTTAATTAAAAACCAGTCTTTCTAAGTTAAATAACTCTTCCCTTTTTCTTACGATTGTATTACAGAATACCACTAATTTTATTAGAATTGTTTACTTGATTTATAACACACAGGGATACTGTATTATTTATTTGATGACGTTTCGAGCATAAATTGTTGTTCACAATCATATCAATGTAATCACATTACTTTCCACATCTGATTTTTACTGTCCAGTCACCTTATATTCTTTGTTCTTATTCGTCTCAAAATTTTCCATATCTCTGAGAGAGATATATATGGTGACCAAGTTCCACACTTATCACTAATTTTTTATTAGTAGTATATTAGAGAAAACAAAATAGCTTCAGCCTGATGTCCGTTATTGTCTCAAGTCAGTAAGTTGCGTGAACAATAGGCACAGGTGGCTTTTTGCCTTCACTCTACCTGTTGAAGTATACGGCTTTCAAGATGCTAGCTAACTTTTCAGGACGCTTCTCTCTAGTAGACAAATTCTACAGCAAAACTCTGTTCAAAGAGTCGAAGGCAGCCACAATACCAAGGAATATCGGTATTATGTGTAACGGTGTTCGAGCATCTGACGTAGAGTGAACACGTGACCAATGCATTCATGATATGAAAGAAAGTCGACCTGTTCCTACGGATCAAATTCTCACGCTTTATATACAGCCTACAAAGTCTGATGGTGACCAACAGTTTAAGAGCTACAAGCAGTAGGCTGATAACCCGATGATTATCACATACATTACTTAGACTATTTTTTAAGATAGACACATCAATGGCTTTATTCCATGGTGATAGAACACTATCAATTTCCCATACCTTCATAAAAAGTGTAACCACTTACCTGACTACAGTCTCATCTGCATCCCGAAAAGAAGCCGGAGTTGAGTTGTATGGGTGCCCAATGGTGCTTCGGAAATCGAAGTTCTTTACGGACCCTGCTTCGCTAAGTGGACCAGTGTTAACTGACAATGACTCACAGTGCATCGAGGTTGGTGCTTCTGGAACAGTGAGCTAGCTAAGATGCTTTGCGAAGTGGTTTACTCAGCGTTCCAGCTGGTGATCGGCATACCACCTACTTCAAAGACCATCACATCACTAAAAACAGGCTTCTTGGTGCCAGTAGCTCAAATGAGCTCGGATACATTTCGACTATTGTCAGATGCAGCTGCAGCTCCCACCTCACTCGCACACTTCTACTACCAAATCTTGCAATCCTTATCCAAATCCTGTTTGATCTGTCATATAAAGGACTTAAGCACACCACTTTACTTGCTCACGACTAGGATACAACGACAAGAGGGGGAACACATGCAGGGAGGACGAAACTGCATCATTCCCCTTACCAGTTATTTATAACTGTAATGGGATTTTCTAGCATAGCAGCACACAAATGACTTTTACTTAGCATCCTATCATTTAGTACAGCCTCGGTCTTGGTACCTTTTGAGATACCAACAACATCAAGGCAGGCCCTTAGTACCACTGGATTTCCGGATAAGTGTAGTGTGATAAACTTTCCGAGCTGATAGATCAAGGAGTCATCCAAAGCACTTCAGTGGGATCAAAAATGTGGGCCTCTGAGATCAATCATATGCCACTACCAAGCTTTTCAGAGTCCTAACTGAACCTATCTGTAGCATCATCTGCATCAACATCCGAGCTTTGAAGTTAGCTGGCTTAAGCAATGAGAATGGCTTCAGAGTAGTCGTAAGGAATATCGCTCTGAAGAATAGTTTTGTGAAAGCATCCGCTTGATAACTCAAAACACCGAGGTCAGCCCAGTGACAAAAAGGATGCATGAAACAAGGACATATATGCAGATGAATGTCAAAGTAATAATGAAAAACACCGAATTTTATACGTAAGAATAATGACCAGATGAGGAAAAACGAAATGATTGAGCAAATATTTCGTTACACCGTGGATCTCGACTTGTAGAGAAAGGTTTCATGAGCGCTTGTTAGTCCTTCTTGGTAATGCTGATGAATAAATTGCATACAATGGACTAGATTTCATTCAGATATTTTGTTCGGTTGTATCTTGTCTACTATGAACCTCAATAATTGACTTCAACTCACAAGTTGGTATAATAAGACTCAGTTGTTGACTCTGTTATCACTGACATGAAAGCTGTATTTTTTATGGTCAGTTTTGATAGACCAATGGTTAATTAGTAGACTGAAAGCAAGATGATATAAAATTGATGGTTGTGTGGATGCTTGAACTTTGAAACAAAATGATTCGAATTACTTGCTGATCAGTGTGCTTGACCATTCCTAAGTTACGTTTTGAATCAACTAATTAGAAAGTGAGACTGCAAGAGTTCATTTTTATCATTTGTTACTTCAACACAAGTGATAAAACTGACAATATAAAGTAGCCTTCAAGCACTGGTAGCGAATGCTAACAACATTGCTCCTTAAAGAACTGTTAAACTGAAAATGTAGTTTCTCTTAAAGCCTTGATTACATAGCCGAGTTAGAATAACGTTTTTCATAGGAAATGATTATATGTTCAGGAAACCTCTTAGCTTTATTGTTTTGAAAACCAAACTTGAGAACGAGAATACGGAGTAAATGAAGGTTTAGAGTCGACAGACCGCAGTTATGTCGGTGATTATTATTTTAAGTCACGAATGATACTTTTGGTGAACACGGTAATTTAGAAATGACTGAAAGCGCTACTTACTGACATCTTCCTGTACCAAAGTGACATCTACTTTTTTCAACTCAAAAGTGTTTCTTTTTTAACGTAACATCGCTTTTGTTTACTTTCGATTTCGCTTAAATAGCTGTTCTCACACTTTTAAGAAATGTCGTAGATGGAACTGCCACATACATATGGTATACCTTAAATTAAAAACTGAAATGAGTTTGAGTGCCAAGATGAACACTTTCCTCAGAATTTTGTCTAGAAGTTAATCAATTTTCATTACGCACGGAGATTCACAACAATACATTCATTGGAAGACTTTTTACTGTCGATCTTAATCTTTGAATAAAGCAACGATTGTTTTCACAACTTAAATGGTTGAAAAAAACTAAGCAGATCATTAGTTTGGTTGAATGATCCACTCAGTCTTTGTGCACCTTCTTTTCATGATTGCTAAGCATAGTAAGAATGAAAAATAAACACTTTAACCGTTAGTATGCTCTAGGTAAATATCAGAAAGTGCATCAATATCAACTGTAAACTTGGCTATACTGTGCAATCGTCTAGGCTGTCATACATAACAGCAGAACTTTGACGTACAAGGCAATGAGAAGAAAGAGACTGAAATGGTTATAATACAATCAAAAGCCATAGAAAGTTGTAAAAAGAAATGAAGAACGAGTTAGACAAATAATGAAATCTGACATGATGAGTAAGATGTAGATAAAGTGCAGGTGCTTCTGGGGCTTTGCTATCTATTACGAACTATATCACTTGGAGTCTCTAACCATCAGCTTTGACTATTTAATTTGAAAGACTGCATTTACTTACACGGCCGAGACCAGCAGTCATGGACTTCATGGACTGATATGACTTTTAAGTCTCGTTAACCTTACTTTTCTCTAGACTAACCCTCCTTCAACTAACATTTAGCAAAGAGGCAGATGGTGAGTGGGCATACTTGGAATATACCCTGGCCACCTGACCTAACCTCGCCTGGTTAACTAGTTTACTAGTTACTAGCCGGTCCTAAGCCCGGGTAAAGAGGGAAGGTTGGGCATAGGGCTAGCAACCCTACCCCGTAAAACAAATCTAACCGCTAAAGAAACTTCAAAGCACAAACAAAATATAAAAATGAAAACAAACTTATTCCCCGCTGGAATCGGAGAGGCGAAATGACGCCAGTTGGTGAAAGCCTTCGGGAAGCCAATTGGCCGATGTGTCTTCTCTCGATGAAAGCGAAAGTAAACGTGGGGACATGGAATGTCCGCACGATGTTTGAACCCAGTAAGGCAGCCCAGATTGCAAAGGAGATGAGAAGGTATAACATCGAAGTGCTTGGGATTTGCGAAAGCAGATGGAATGGGAGTGGACTCTCCAAACTGTCAACTGGAGAATCAATAATCTACTCCGGTCACCCAGACGCCAACCACGAGCACACTGAGGGAGTGGCTATCATGATGTCCTCAAGAGCATCGAAGGCTCTCATGCAGTGGGAACCAATCTCCTCCAGGATCATGACAGCAAGATTCAACTCAAAAGGAAGAAAGGTCACAATCATACAATGTTATGCACCTACAAATAATGCAGAGCAAGAGAAAAAGGAGGATTTCTACAGACAACTTCAATCAACACTGGACAAGACGTCAGTTGGCGATATCAAAATTCTAATGGGCGACATGAATGCCAAACTGGGAGGGGACAACACGGGAAGAGAACTAACCATGGGTCGAGAGGCGCTAGGTGAAATGAATGAGAATGGAGAATTGTTTGCAGAATTCTGCGCATTCAACGATTTGGTGATTGGAGGCAGTGTGTTCAGGCACAAAGATATCCACAAAGCGACATGGATTTCACCAGATGGACACACTAAAAATCAAATCGACTTTATCTCAATCTCAAGAAAATGGAGACGCAGTCTACTTAACACAAGGTCAAGAAGAGGAGCAGATGTAGGTTCAGACCACTATCTAGTGCAAGGAACCTTCCAAATCAAGTTAAAAGCCTTCAAGGAAGCTGGTGATAGACCTCAATTCAAGTACAACACTCGGAAACTGAAGGATGAAACTACAAAGGAGATCTTCAAGGCAGCCATCAAGACAAAATGGGAGACATCGAGCAACATCCCTGAAGAAACCTGTGTGGAAGAACACTGGAAGTCTTTGAAAGCTATGTGGAAAGAAACCTGCACAACAGTATTAGGAAGGAAGAAGAAAGAAGACAAGGAATGGATCTCGACGGATACCTGGAAGCTGATAGAGGAGAGGAGGATGGTGAAGCAGAAGATAAACCAGTGCAAGGATGCTCAACGACAAGAGGAACTGAGCACAATGTATAAAACACTGGACAAAGAAGTGAAGAAGAGTGCACGCAAAGACAAAAGACACTTCTACGAAACACTGGCAAGTGAAGCAGAACAGGCTGCAGGTAAGAGAGACCTGACGACATTGTATCAAATAACCAGGTTGCTATCAGGGAAGAGACCAACACAGATGAAACCAATAAAAGATGAAGAAGGAAATTTAATTACAAAAGAAGAGAAACAGAGGAAACGATGGGCCGACCACTTCAAGAAGCTCTTGAATCGACCACCACCTGCAGCCGCTGAATTACAAGTGAACATTAATCCCCCAACGAAAATGGAAGTCCTGAACGCCATAAAGCTACTGAAATGCGGGAAAGCAGCAGGACCAGATGGAATACCGCCAGAAGCACTGAGAACAGATGCAGAGACAACAGCGGACATGCTCACACCACTATTGCAGAAGGTGTGGAAGGAAGAGAAGGTACCTGACGATTGGAAGAAGGGTTACCTTGTCAAACTGCCGAAGAAGGGAGACCTCAGTGCTTGCAAGAACTGGCGCGGAATCACTCTCCTGTCCACCCCAAGTAAAATATTAAGCCGCATCATCCTGGAGAGGCTTAAAGACGCACTGGATTCAAAACTGCGACCGGAACAGGCAGGCTTCAGGAAGTACAAATCATGTGCAGACCAAATTGCAACGCTTCGTATCATCATAGAACAGAGCATAGAATGGCAATCAGCTCTCTACCTCAACTTCATCGACTTTGAGAAGGCCTTTGACAGCGTCGACCGAGAAGTAATTTGGAAACTGCTTCAATACTACGGAGTACCGCAAACCTTTATCCGCCTCATTCAACAACTATATGAAGATGCCACATGCCAAGTAATCCACAATGGGAAGCTCAGTGATGCCTTTGAAGTGAAGACAGGAGTGAAACAAGGTTGCCTACTATCCCCCATGATATTCCTTATTGTGGTGGACTGGATCATGCAGCAAACAGTAGGCAGCGAGAAGAGGGGGATACACTGGACGACGGAAAAGAACCTAGAAGACTTGGATTTCGCCGATGACTTATGCCTAATGTCACATAAACTTGAAGATCTGCAGGCAAAAACTAACAAGTTGACAGAAGAGGCAGCGAAGACGGGACTTCAGGTGAATATAGAGAAGACAGAAGTGATGAAGATACCGCACCACCACCATCACCAACAACAACAAACTCCAATCACCGTCAACGGGAGAAACTTGAAGGAAGTAACCTCCTTCACTTATCTAGGAAGCACTGTTTCAACTACAGGCGGGACGGACGAGGACGTCAAAGTCAGAATCGGAAAAGCAAGACAGGCGTTCATTAGCCTGAAACCAGTGTGGAGATCTTCTGCACTCAGCATGCGGAACAAGATACGGATTTTCAACACCAACGTCAAGTCAGTGCTCTTGTATGGCTCAGAGACTTGGCGCGTCACGAAAGGCATTTCCAATAAACTACAGACATTCATCAACAACTGCTTACGCTCGCTGCTGAAGATCAGATGGCCAGAAAAAATAAGCAACAAGGAACTCTGGGAACGAACCAACCAAGAACCTATCACGCAACAAATATGCAGGAAGAAGTGGAGATGGATTGGCCATGCACTGAGAAGGCCGACTGAGGACATCACGCGTCAGGCCCTCGAGTGGAATCCCCATGGGAAGCGACGAGTTGGACGTCCGAGGGTGACATGGAGGAGGTCGTGCGAGGAGGAAATGAGAGCTTGTGGGCTGTCGTGGGACCAGGTTCAAAAGATCTCAGAGAACAGAGGTCACTGGAGGCGTGCTACTGAAGCCCTATGTTCCACTAGGAACCCAAGGGACTAATAATAATAATAATAATACCTGACTTGATGACAGCCTAATATCTCATCAACTGACTTACTCTTTTTGCCTAAAACCCAACACCTAACGTGTACATCGACAACCTTACGTATACGTGGTGTGCTTCAAAGGCAACATCTGAAGTCTTCTTATTTCCTCGACCTTTAATAACTATGCTGCATATTTCCAAGACCAGGGAAGAAACCAGCACGCTCAACCACTTTCATCAATATTACCAGTTGATATACTATCGCAGTTTAGTTATGCAGCAATAAGTTGCATTTGAGTGGTGAGATACACATTTCATCAAACATCCTTGATTTGTCCCTCGAAGTGTTCAGAAGGTTTCGTAGGTTGTCAACAACTTTAACCAACAGAGTAACGTTTTCTGAGCATTTGCGTCTACTTTATTTATCCTACAACAGGAATAATCCATGCGAATTCAGAAGATAAAAGACAAACTTCCAAAAGCATGTTAGATAAAGTTAGATAAAAATAGGTAGAGTTCTTAACCTTGATGTACGCCACCAGACGTAAATTACTCACTTGGTACTTTAGCACAGGTTCTGAAACTACCACAAGTTTTCAAATGTACAGCCGTCAGCAGAGTGCTGGTATATATAGCCATAAGACCTGTTTTTTACACATTTAAATGTCACCTTCCCGTAAAGAACTGAAAGTAATGTTAGGGGCCATCTAAGTGTTCCTATGTTACAAGATCTGGAGGAGAGCGAAGAAGTGATCAAAACACCAATGACCATTCCTGAAACCTGGTCGAAGGTCTAATGTTTTAGAGTTTCACTTTGGCATCTGATTGTACCAGGAATTGATTAGAAATTGTAGAGCTGTTTCTGAACTCTTGACGGTCCGGTTACACATTACAAAACTAACGACTACTTTCTTCCTTTTTAATGACATACGCCAATAATTTCTAACCACATTCAGTTAAGTCGCGAGTTAATTATTTGGTTATTCATTGTGAATACTCTACAAAGGAACAGGGACGATTGCAACTATAGAAATCAGGTCTCCAAAAGTGATGAGTCACCATTACATAATCGAGCAGTGAATTGTAAACGAAAGATTGTGAACTAAATTATACTGCTTCACTGTGATTTATTTTTGGAAAAATAGGATTTCTCATGTTTCCCATCTGTATGGGATGTTTTAAAGGGAATTGTCTCAGCGTACTACCATTAAGTGGAAGTAAAGTATGTGTAAGTCAACATAAACTGTTGAAAGTGATATATCAAAAAATGCTTTCAACGAGATAACAAACCTTTCATCTATAAAATGAGGTAGGACATTTTCCTCAGTTTGATCAACATTGGAGTTAGACATTTGTACAGAAGTGATCTAAAATCCTTACATAATGCAGCATACACCTTACATTTTCATCAGCATCTTTTATCTTCGTCCTTAACTGACAGAGTTCATCTTTAATCTGCATTCAAACAACCTTAAGAAAGATTTCAACTTACCAAAACCAATTCCTGAGATTTCTGTGCAACCTGATTTTGCTTCTCCTCTAGCAAGTACTGCATAAAAAATAATTGTCGAATATTTGTGCACAAACAGACCTCATAATCGTAAACTATCTGAATGAGCTCTTTGAACTGTTGCTCTTTTTCTTTAAGTTGCTTCTCTAGTTTAAATATCTGAAAGAATATGCGTTTAGAATGTCTAAGAGAACTGCTATGTGTGTCTTTTCAGAAAAGAAACTTACAACTATGATTACAAAGGGTTCTATTTTAGTTGAATTGTCTCACGTTGCATAAAACAGAGTAGGATTTCTTTGTTTCTGTAATGCTCAGTGAAAAGATCATTTTGAAGTACTAACTACAGAGATTTGGGTTTTACTTGGAGAAGTAGAAACTGTGTAAACATTGCAGCACAGCGTTGTGTTCGGTCTTAAATCCCCTCTAACAGCTTTCAAGACCTAATTGAAAACCTCTATAAAAACCTTGCTGAAAGAATAATAGTACTTTTAACGGTTTAAATTTCTTTTTACACGAATGAGAATAAGGTCACATCATTGTAGAGTCTGATTACCATAAAACAGAGCGAAAAAAACAATGGAATTAGCGAAAAAAATGATTGCATTTTATTTCACTGCTTCTTATCGGTTTCAAGCAGCCTGAAATTTTAATGCTTACAATTACTTTAATAGTCTAACCTCTGAAACTTCTATCTGAAATAATAAATGGAACAGCTCCTTTATAAATAGCTACATAGGCGATACGGTTGAGCAAATCCGCCATCATATTTTTGAATAAGGGATAGATGAGTACGATGAAAAATTCCATACTAAAACATACAGATAACACTAGTTATTAGGTTAATATAAGGGAAGGGTTTACGTTTGTTGATACATGCTTTCCAACTTATTCCATAAATAACGACTACACCTGTTGCACACAGAACGACAAAATACACTCAGTCTTATCAAAAGTAATCTTTATATGCAGAAATGTGTGTGACCACTTAGATGGCTATGATCACCAACATTTTAACCTTTTATTTAATATTTTATTATATAGACTTGCTACTAATGTACTCAAATATGAATCGTGAGACTAAAATATTTTCTTATTGGCTGAAATTGTCACCAAGATGTTTAGAGTTTGATATACGACTCTTCAAAAGCTGCTAATGTTGAGATGTTAGTGCTAGATTCTTGTTTCTTGATTTTGAGTATTTCGACAACTGAATTAGCAAAGATAGATGAGATAACAGTTATCGAAATATACAATATTTGAGATATCAGAGTTTAGATTACCTTATCATTGAGCATAATTTCCTTCTCTTCAGCCACCACTGACTGAGCCTCTAACTGAACATTACGACATTTCTGCTCTTCAAGCAAAGTTTGTAGAACACTCCTAGATGCCTTTTCTTTCTCCAGAAATTCTAGCAACTTATCCCTTTCTTCTGCAGCATCTGAAAGACTAAATACATTTATACATAAACTTTCTATCTAAAATTTATTCACTAATACACTAATAATTCAAATAGTACTTCAGTACGTTAGGATCACATACTATGTATATTGGATATTTCGTGGGTTAGTCGGACGAATAATCGTTTGATAAAAATTAAACATAATCTGACGCTTAGAATTTACTGTTTGTTCACCAAAAGTTCAAGAATGTTGGCAATGGTAATTAGATTATGTGAAATACAACCAGAATTGAAAAATGAACGAACACCGGAGTTAAGTATATAAACACACCTCACTGAATTTAAATTAGAAGTCATACAACTTTTCGCCCAAAATATATGTCAGATACTTGGGGATTGTTGATTACGAATAGAATCTGTTAGTAGCGAAACACACCAAATTATTTCTTACTCTTGCAGTTAAAGTAAGAAGGCAGTTTGGTTCTCCGTAATATAAGAAGAATATAATTCCATTTTAGTCTGTTTATTAGATATGTCACACAGTGAAACAGTATCATTTACTGGATCCAGTAAATGATACTGTTTCACTGTGTGACATATCTAATAAACAGACTAAAATGGAATTACAATCGACCACAGTGCCCAAGTTTTACTCCTATATTAATGAGAAGAATATACCTTTTGAATGCCATATAAATATTTTTGTTCACGTTCCAGCACATATCCACTGTGATAGGAGTATAAGTTGGCAGACAGTACTGTACATTACAAATGACGAATTAGGAGTATAAATTCTTCTGGCAAATGTACAGATATTTTAATAGATATTCGAAGAACAACTATAACTGTTTAACACGGTCCGGCAGTACATGGAGATAACCTTTATCATGTACCAAGTAATGGTAAACTCTGAGTGGGGAGGATTCAGTACCTTTTGTCTTTCTGATGATTAATTGTGAAACAAAGTCGAAGATATCAAATATGTGAAGAACCAATGGTCTCCTTCGATGCCAAAGCCTTTTTTACATCAACAGAGCACAAGATAATAAGAGAAACTATCCTAAGCATGCTTCACCAAGAGATGTCTTTCCAAGCAAAAAAGTCAAAATCGACTGCAAAAATTAGCAGAACAATCATCCTTCCAAACATCAAGAGTATGTCAGAAGCGCCAGCGGGATTGGTGCATTCACTTGGAATCATAGTGTCACATAAACCAACAAAGTCTCTACAACATAGCCTATCCAAACCAAAAAGTTCAGTGAAAAAAAGGGGAAATGATCAACGTTATCTTCAGAGTCAGTTGCAATAACTGCAAACACCACTGCGTAGAACAGTCAAGTAGACTACCATTAGAGTATCTACATGAACTCACACCGGGTGTTAAACGTCATGATATGAAGTCTGTCATCTCAGTACACTGTGACAACCACACTTTTAACTGAGTTAACTTCAAAATAGTCGAATGTACAAAACCGAAACAGACCCGAGAATTACTGTAGGTGAGGCTTACAAGTTAAGCAGCAGTAAACCACCACACTGACCTGGAGGCGATATATGAGCCTACTCGAAACAAATTAAATGCGAGTAAACCCTCGACGCGAAGAAAAAGGAGATAGATAGTCAACTGAATCGGATCAAGATAACTTATGCATAACTAGTCAAACTTCTGTACTCAACCAATTAATACAGAAGAAACCCTCCTCTCGGTAGAATCTAATCAACCAGCAGTAGAAATAACACTCCTTCAGTTTCAGTAAATCAGTCAGCACACTTGAAGCATCTGCCCTTCAATACGTATGAGTCAACCAATAAGATCAACCAACCTTAGTTACTTCAGGTAAACGAAAATGTTGACCAATCAAAATAAGGTAACTTTCATTGATTCATTCAAATAAATACGGTCAACCAATCATAACAAAGAGATCAGAGCGTATTGTAAGCAAACAAAAGAAACCTACCGGTCATATAGTAGCACACCCCTAAGAGAAAACTAGAGTTATATTATCAAGCAATCCCGTTCAGCATGCTTTGATACACTTACTAAGTGACCAGTGAGGTTACACTCATGCAACTTCATGTTATAAATATCCACGCAAAAACAGTTACTTCACTTCCTTGTGAAGTTCTGATGCACTGTTGGCGACATCTAGCAGCACATCGAGACATTTGACAGATAAAGCCCTAGCTCAGAGTACAAGTCATTCTGAGCACATAATTATCCGCACACAATACTTAAAAGAAGTGGTCCAAGACCCACTTAAGTCCCTACAGTCTGAACAGGAAGTCTTCGTACTGAAACTAACTCAAACATGAAGCAGGTACTAAGCATTGTACTAACCAGGCAGCTACTTCTACGCATTTATTTTATATCTGAAGCATTATCTTACCTACATGAATCAACCATTAGTAGGAAATTTCAGTCCTCTCTGTGTTGGTAATGTAGACAATTTTATCATTTTCGAAAGTATATGTGCTAACGCTCTAACTAAATGGGTAACTAAAATGGGTTTTGTAGTAGTCTGAAAATCCAATAAATGATTGTAGTGCCTTAGCTCACCTTCACCAGTAATTTGTGTGCTTTTTCGTAATGTCTAGGCAATTATTTTTCTTTTCCACATGCTTAATCGTCATCTTTTCACTACCTGAGGATGTACTTAATACACCTAACGGCTCCGAATGTTTTGCTGAATCGAATATAACTAATTCACATCTACAAGTCAACTCATTGCCATAGTTCATCGAATTTCTGATGACAAGACAGATTGTGAGTTATGTTGATAGAAAGGACTACCTTTTAAATTTACACTGTCATGAATGAACTATTGAATCATAAATATTATGGTCTCAGGTGCTTGTTCGCCAAAATTTCAGTGGAAATTCATTTTCAGCGCTTTATGTAACTGGAAATACTTTAGTCATGAACTCATATAGAGTAGTTTTGTTTACATAACGGAATTAAATACTTAATTTTATCCGATACCGTAAAATTGCCGACGGAAATAATCTTTCTTTGTGGTGAGCTACTTCAGCTGAAAATATGCTTATGCCTTGATAACTTTATTTACCACAGGATTCCTTAAACTCTTAAATGAGACAGTCACTTGCAGATTTCCTCATTTCAGTTCAACTACTTCACCCTTCAAAGCAATACTGCATACCAAGTCTCACCACAATATCACTAGAAATCGAGTCATCAATTGAAGCCTTTCGCAAATTCGCGCAAACCCTGAGTACTAGGAATGCCAGATGAAACTGATCAAAAGTGTCTTACTTCATTTGAAACCACAAAGAATTCTGCAATATAAAGAGAAGATTTCTTGACAGAATTTATGAAATTTTCGAAAACTGGGTACAAACTTAGAAGCCGCCATCTAAAATGGTATACAGAAGTACCAAAATGGAAAGTGACCAATTGTTCATTCAGCCATGTACTGTACCCCAGAGACTACCCAAAAAGATATTTGTCATAAACACTGAGAGAAAAATATCAGAAACCATCAGTTTGTGTTGTACAGAGTTGCGATGAACGGAAAATTTGAATCCGGCCTGAAATCTGGTTGCAAACTCGACAGAACAATGCAGACTCACCCCTTCAACAATTAACGCTAGAAACTTTTAGCACAACGACACCGAGTTCAGAAAATTGACAGTAAAAAATTATTAGCAAAACCACCACAGTGAACAAAAAAGTAACTTGACTTTAACTCTATGCAGATCAACCCTCATTCTTAGAAGACTGAATTATCTCAACAGAAGAGGTGTCAGTAGGTATCATCGATTCATCAAAATTATGCCCAGAAATAGCAAAGAATTAATTATTTTGAACTCATTGGCCTTAAATTTTCAAATTTGCTGTGACAAAGCAAAAGACTAAACGATCCATAAGTAACATCATGGTGTGTAAATACATAACTGAAAACACGTTATCTCCTGGCTTTCATTAATCGGAATACGAAATAAACCTGTTTAGCTTCATCTTAGTTCAATTAGTCCTAATTTGTTGCGGGTGGGGTTAGAAGCTTAAAATAACTACAAGATTGTTGAGTTCTAAATCATATCCTACTGGCCTAATTTTGTATTACTTAAGAATAATGAGCTTTACGGAATCATTAGAATTACAGAAAGATTTATCAAATTATGTACAGCTATTGAGCTCACAAAAACTTACAGATAGAGTTGACTGTCTCTTTGCGATAATTAAAATAAGACGCGAAACCGCTGAATCAGATTATTTTCACCATTTAGTATTATGAATCAGTTAGCTACCGGTATCCTGAAATTTAATTTTCACTATAGTTATTTTCCCTCACCAAGATTGTTAGTGTCCTCAGTACAGTTATCCCAAAGGATATAAAAGCTAATGAAGTACTGGACAAGGTTATTTGTGCTAATTTTAGTTTAACAGACTGGTTTTTTCTATAAGGGGATGATAATTGGAGTTCATATAACGCTCGTGTATTACATCATGCATCGGATAGTGTTGATGAAAAATAAAGCTACTCGAGGATGATTCACCATCTGTTTCGACTGCAAGTCAAGCTTATTCATGAGATAAGGATATTCCATCTATTTTAATAAAAACAAGGGTGATACATTTGTAAATCTCCTTAACTGTTTTTGATGTAAGTTGTTTTCATGGTAAAGTAAGCTAGTTATTGAGAAGATTAAACAGTACCCGAACAAAGTGTTGCTATGATTTCGCAGTTGAAGGGTTACAAACTAAGTTCAAGTAGTTTTAAGAAAGCATTTGAAACTTCTCGATTAATGTTAAGTAAAAAGCCTGTGAATTAAATGAAATTCACTTATTAGCAGAATACTGAATCATAGTAATTGGAATTTTGCAATGATGTCCTAACAAAACATTTCAGAATGAATCAAACACCTTTTGACTGATTTTGAAACAAGGAAGTTATTATTCTAATATGACAAATGTTTCTTTCAGCAAAAATATAGAGATTTTTGTGCAAACCATTTAACTTGGAATTGATGTAAATTACCACTTTCTTATTCTACATAAAATAATGGCTATTGAAAAGATAAATAGGAGTTAATGTGATCTTGTCAATCCCAGAAATAACTAAGAAGCAGGCCGTTCTAAGAATGACTGGGCACATTAAACAACACCAAGTCTTATCCAACCAGCATATTCTCATTCGCAGTTTTTCGATCTCTATATGGAATATGAATGGAAATACTGAAGCACAAGGACACTAAACATTTAGTACTCAATGTTGTAACAAAGATTACTGCAAAAGTACTCGATTACAACAAAATGTGATGTAACGGTAGGTAGTCTATGGTTCAGTCATGATAATGCAAAGCAGTTATTCCTGTAGAATAAACATATACACACGACAAATATTTGACATTCATCAAGTCTTGTTGGTATGCAAGTAATAGATAACTGAAGTATGACAACCCATTCGGTAAGAAACATAAGTCGTAAAACTAGAGGAGAAGATGACATTTTACGCCTCTTAGTTAGAGGAAGCTAATGTCTTCTTGCAGACGAAATAGAGCTTGCTGAATAAACCAATCAATATAAATAAGACACAAATCGTCTCAGAGAAGAGGGTGTAGGCTGCTGCATGTACGGTTTCTTCAGCAACATAAATTTTCACTCACACTGCATACCCTGATATACTCAATTGTTATCCTCTGTGAAGTGTAACAAACGGTTCTGTGACAAATGTGATGTTAAAAGAAAATCATATATTTACTCGGAATAACACTTGGTTTATATTTCATTCTTTACTCAAAGAAAACAACGGAAATTCAGCACTAATACAAGCTTCATCTTAGTGTTGACAGTTTGTGGTTTTGATAGGATAACAAAAGAAACTATCTAGTTTTATCGGTATAATTCGGATGTTGTTACCTTAATGAAAGTATAGAATTTAGGCAATGTGGTAAAATGTAATTCCATTTTACATTAGTCTTTTTGATACAGCACACAGTGACTCAGTAACATTGACTGATAACAAAAGGCCATATCAATTTGTGCTACACCAAAGAGACTAATCTAACATGGATATTGTTTCTCTTTACATAATGTATAATCGTTGTATCAGTCAACTGAGTGGAAACAAGACGGCGGGAAAACCTGCCATTCGGTGACAGTATTTTAAAATGAAATACAAACAGATTTATATTTGGAAAAACGAGTTGGGATCAATTGGGTAGTGATATTGCTTTTAGTGGAAATAATCGCTCAATACAAGAAGTGGTGTGTTTGATAAAAGTCTGTAAACCATGAACAGAAAAGAGTGCCTGAAAATTGATAAAAACGGATCGCATTCAAAAAATACCTGATGAGTGACGAATACAGAAGGTATAGGTATTAGAGACATCTGAAATCAGAAATCTAGTGACACAGCCTCCCCTTTCAGTCAACAATTTGAAACACTTTCATGGGAAAATGGAAATATACGAATAACAGATACATAGATTTGGGTACCACATGTAGACTGGTAGTGACCAATTTCATGAGTAGCATAAATAAAGTGAAGAATATCAAATAGCCAAATAAGTGATTGGAACAACAACAAAAGAGTGCATCTAAGGTAATTAAGATCTAGTAACTGAAAGAAAATGGAGAACCAT
This sequence comes from Heterobilharzia americana, assembly GCA_944470555.2. Classification (NCBI taxonomy): domain Eukaryota; kingdom Metazoa; phylum Platyhelminthes; class Trematoda; order Strigeidida; family Schistosomatidae; genus Heterobilharzia; species Heterobilharzia americana. Next base: position 85,806,749 of record OX104134.1, on the reverse strand, counting down.
GCAATAAATACCTGTTTTTCAGAATTTTTGAACGTAAAAGCGTGAAAAACAAAACTTATAATGAAGGAAAGCTGAAGTATCAAACAAATCGTAACTGATCTGTCACTATCCTGATGGTCATATGACCACAACTAGACTCAAAAATCCAGTGAAATTGACAAACTCAGTCACTAACAACCAAGCTTGTGACAGAAATCGATTCATATAAGCAAATCAACCATTAAGATTATAGTTAGTCAACATATGGAACTTAAGTGGTTTCTAACCAACTATTTTTCCATTAACTATATTGCGCAACCCGATGATAATTTAAATCCGCCTTACTTGCTACTAATGTTAAGGCACTCATCACTGTGGATATTGGCAGTACCAGTCATGCCACTTAGATAAATGGTAGAAAACAATGGTTATAAATATGCACAGTATGTCTGGTATGAGGTTTCCAGTGATCAGATCACTTTTGCAAATAACTCTCTATCTATTTTCAAATTTATCGATCCTAAAATTATGATGAAAATGGAAAACAGAGCTAGCGAGAAAAACTGAAATCACTGTGATTATTTTCATCATCTTTTCTTATAAAGTAATTTCACAATTTGCTGCAGTATACCTGTCATTCGTTGAAGACATGGTAGTTCATCAGCTTTTAAAACATGCGTCTGAGTGGTTACATGATTCGCTTGGCTCTAAAATCGATGCTATCAATGTGTTTGCTTAGTTGAATATTTGTATCTACTACCATTGATGAACTCTGAAATATGTTCTTACTTTTCTTCACTTATAGTATTACAAAATTCCTTAACACAGCATTTTACAGTCAGTCGCTTTGGTTAAAATAACTTTTTGGCAACTGCACACTAGGATACACTTGGATATTTTTTACTTTTTAATATCTCCATATATAGTCACACCTACATCGACGGGCATGATTAAGACATTTGTGCACTATCTGTGACAAACAGTGTTCCATAATCAGTCAATCTACATTTATTGAAGAACATATCAAACAGTTTTAATACTTGTTCACGGTGACAAGTGAGGGATAAAAAGGTTTGCACCGGAAATTTTATGGAAAGTGCCGAAGATATGGAAATCTTGACAGTCTCAAACCACAATAGATCATTTGAAACCTAACATATTCATGGGAACTGTTTACTGATAATCCACTCCACTTTTAGGAGCAGTAAGTCTTTACAGCTGGTACTGTATATTTCTCATTGCACGTGGAAGAAATTTATCCTATATTATTCAGGATTTTATGCCAAAGTAACTAAGGTTTCTCAAGTGACTGAATAAAAATTAAAGATGGAACTATAATCAACGTTAGATTTTTAGGATAAATCAACAGGAAGCACCTAAAATAGGTTTCGTGCTTGTCCGCATTCGTCACTAATGTTTATCCCCAAACAAAATGTCTTTGATGTCTTCTCAGAGATTTGAATCCTTATCAACCATGGCTGGAGTAAGGGACCTGAGAATCAAGCTGTTTTTGCTGTTATTGAATTTCTGTGTGATTGGAGTGCATACACTGATCGGTCAGTGTAGCTGGTTTCATGTTGTCTAGTCCTAAGAGACGTGACCGGCCGCAGCATTTGGTGATACAGGTCCAAATGTCTGACGTGAAGTCAGTTCCTTTGAGGTTGCAGATGCGCCTGAATTACAAATACCAACAAACAATAAAAATAGGTCCAGGACTTCCTGCCGATTACTTTCAACCAACTGACATCAATCAAATTGCACTTTTGTGTTGAGTCTACTAACTTAGTGATTAAATTGCAAACTTATCGATAGAACTCGATCTGTACTAAGGACTAGACAGCATGAAGGTCGTCATTCTCCAGCAACCTAACAATGTGCTGCAGTCAGTATCCTGCTTTTCACACACTTTCCCCATCTTCACAGTTCACCAAGAAGATACTAAAATCCATATCTTAAAGTTTGTATATAGGCTTAATATTTGAGGAACTAAGTGAATGTCTTCTTCGATAACCCTAGATAAGTCTGAAATAACGCAAAAACATGAGAAAATATATTAATAAATACAAATTTATCAAGCGAAAACATGAATTGCGATGATTTCAAAAGCCACTTAGCTGATGATGGGAATATTATTACTCGGAAAACCTGTTAACTTTCTTATCACAGGAGTAATTTTTAAGTTTGTGACAGGAAACAATTACCTGTATCCAATTAAAAGACATTATTACCAAAAATGACTTGGGTGCTCATTGGCAAAGACATTTGGTGCAAATGCGCACACGGATACTTTTCTACAACACCTTTTAACTACCATCGACTACGTATACATCAAGTGCCTTGGATTGTACAACATTTTTCAACTAAAAGTTTCAAGACTCCGAAATATTGACATACAGTAGACCAAAAATACAATTATCCGAAATTTATATTTCTGAAGGACAATAAGTGACCCATTTGTCCTACTACTTACACAGTAATGTTATGCGTAGTACCATATCCAATCTAGTGACGAGGGATCAAATCAATATGATTGTTTATCCTTTTATGTATTACGGTGTTGCACATACCTTAAGATGATTAAAGGATCTGGAGGAAAAGTCGGCAAAGGTCCTAAATGACCATATTTAGGCAGCTCGAGTTTTTCTCAGTACGACGAGTACTTACACAGTTGGCATAAATATTTACGCCTCATTTGTTCTCAAAATAGGCAAAATATGACTACCTAGTAATTCTTTTGTAGGTGCATGAGGTTGCTTTTTCCAAGAAGACTTAGCAACAAAACTTTTGTAGCGTCATACACTTCCCCAAAATCAATAGCCTAGGGTTTGACGACTTTCGACATTGATGCTAACCTTGATAGTTTAACTGGACTCGCCAAGCTGAAGGCACCCGGTCAAGCATCCTCGCCATTTGGCACGCTGTCGTGTTACGTTGCATTGCTCGTATTCGACTCTCTAGCCAGTCAGTTGGAACGCATCGGTATTTTGGCATAACCATCCAAATATACTATTCCATCCGACTACGCTATCGTGTTCTTCCTTGGTCTTGTATTCGTGGGTATATAACAAGTTCGAATAATTAGTGATTGGTCTTTGCGTCTGTCAAGTTCGCACCAGGACAAATCCTAAACTTTCACCATAATTGGAATGGCTGGAATATCACCGATCTGGCCAAACGTTTCGTCAACTGGCGATTACTTTTGTCACGATTTTAACTGAAAACTTGGAAAAGTACAGCCTAGCAGTAGATACATGTTCACCGTGTAGATCACTACTACTTGAAGTTCAAAATTAGTCGCTGAGGTATTCTGAATCGGTAAATATCAGTGCAGCAAATTTCGCTGTAGAATTGAGCTAGTCAGGAATTCGTCACCCAAATAATCATGAAGTTCAGCTCCAAAATATATGTTTACACTGAATGTATCGTAAGGAAAAACTAACCATACTCTGGTTAGTAATGACTGATCAAATTTGAGGAAGTTTTATTTAAATAAGACTTTTGTTTGTACTCGATAGTCACTGCTTGCAAGATGAATACAATGCCACCAATGAACATCACTGAATGATAAGAAAAATCACAAACAAATTTTTTATAATAGAAGAAAGCATCAATAGTAAAATTAGCTACGGCTGATTGAGATGTAAAATACTTCATGATCACGAGAGTTTTGTGAGTGAACGAAAAAAACACTATCATACCTGCTTAGTTTTTGGCCCAAGATAATAAGCTGTGTTGATGACTTTTTTATAGTTTCTTCTGCTGACTCCAACTGATATTGCAACTTAACGTTCTCTTCTTTTAGTGACTCATTATCATGCTTCAGCTGGTAACACTTTTCAAGAACAGAACTATGGTCACTTAAAGCATATTAAATCGGTTATCGACCCTACTAGACAGGTGTATCCTCAAAGTTCGGATCTGTGTACATCGAACTTGCTTGTATGCGAAAACTTATCTACGATTTGAAAAAGTGACGCTGAAAATATTAAAACATATAAAAGACTTTTAGATCCACTGTTTCGCCAGCTACCATAAGCCAAGTTACTTCTTCATGTTTGACTCTTATTTTTCTAAAATGCTTATAAGTGTTAATCTTCATATTGCAGAAATAGTGAATCATGGTTTTTAGGTTCTGCATCCCCCATGAAGTACGTTAATTTTCTGGAGTGATAACAGTTGTTGTCCCTGTGTCAAAGAAACCCAAAAGTAGAGAAGCAATCAGTTAATTAAGTGATCAGTTACTCCCCATGGTCTTTAAGACAATGTGTAATTTCTTCAATATAGCCCATGTGTATCAGAAGACTACGTGTGCATCTGAGGCAGCACACTTCTGACAGCATCAGAGAGAAGGGGCTGCGACAAATTCTCCAAAGACAGAGCAACATAATTTACATCCTCTAATTACAAACGAGTTGGCGTGGATGGTCCTCTCTGCTGTCTCATGCTCTGATCTGAAACGATGACCTCTGAGTTGGATTTTCTGACTACATCTTAAGAGTGACCGGCTAGGATGAAGAGGATTACAGGCGATATGGTGCCCCATTATCATATCCCCCGTGGTCCTCCTGTGTTGTGCCGGGCGCTGTTCAAAAGTAACTATGCGATTCAGATAACGCTCACTGTGTAATCCATTCCTTTTCTTCTCAGCTCTTCTCGAATCTGTTCATGGACGTCCTTCTTCAAGTGTGAAGGTGTAACTAGCAGGTCTTTCTCTACCAGAGGCCGAGTATGAAGCCTGTAAACTGTGGTGAAAAATCAGAGATAGGCGCCAGAGACCTCAAAAGAGAAACTATAGGACTACATATGCCATGTTGGCTGCAAGGTGACAATGGACGGAAGCTCCAAGTGGGTCACTGAGGGTAGCTACCAAACCTCTTTCACTATCTGAGTGAGAGGCATTTACTTCCCCCAGGGAATAAGAAGCAGAATTACACCCACATTTGTCCACAGTTAGAATTCCAAACTTCTGTGGGTTGCCCGATCAGAATTTCTGGAAAGGTTCCCCTGTGGGACCAAGATATCCGTCGGCCCTTGTGACATGCTCCAAACCTTGAGATAATCAGAATGTAGTGGAGAGTGGGGAATTAGGCTTGCAGGGCAATTGTTTGCAAAGGCAAAAAAACGAAGGTGAACCAGGAATGGGAGGATGGGGAAACCCATACAAAATAGGAAGATTGGGAGGAGCAATCGACTATCAGGGTAATCTTTGTGTCCAAAGAGTGACTTTCTGTGTACCCCCGTAATTGAGGCTTATTACGCTGTATACTGTGGTTTGCCCTGACAACGGTTTAAAAGACTCTATTCAAGTATGAATAAGCCTTTTGTTCATCAAAGACTGTCCGCATATTCCAAACGGTCGAGTTGGTGCAACGTGACCTTCCATATAAGGTCCGTGTTGACATGTGGTTAGGATTCAGTCCCCAATAAAATGGTCACAAGATGAGTCATTTACTATTCTTACAACGACCTTTGCAACCGGAGAGACCATGGGATTGGTCTATAGTTTTGGGTGGCACGTTCGTTCCCGCTTTTATTTCCATGAATGATAGCTACCAATCTCCAATCTGAAGGGGACCCAGCTTCTAAAAACGAATATTAGGGGAGGTCTGCCCATCGACCGCGTAGATCACCACCACACTTCCTGAGCGCCCTTGGGTAAATCTCATGAATTCTTGAAGACTTATTAGGATCTAGTCTCCTGAAGACCCACCCGATCCCAAAACCCACAAACTTTGCGTAACTTAACCACTTAGCAGTATGAGTGTCTGATTGATGTGTATTTGCTCCTTGGCAGGAGTTATTTCGGAATTTCTGGGCTGCTAAGTTATTTCCCCCTGAGTTAGTCTGCTGAAGCTCCAAGCCAACCTCGTCCCGTATTCCAGGTGGAAGGTTACTCCTCTTCATCAATGAGTTCAGTACTAATTGATGATGATCTGCTGTCCTTGAGTCATGGCTTACTTTAACTTTCCGGTCACTCTAAGTCAATAATAAGAGTACAAGAACCCTACCAACCGATATTTTAGGTCCTGTCGTTTGAATGCCTCATGTGTTTGGATGTAAGGTTACCTGCATTGATCGATATGGGCCATTCCTGTAGATGGGTTAACAAACTGTATAGCTCTGTTTCAAGCACGCGTACATCTACGTCAGCCCCTGTTTCCCGCCGCATATCCATACCATCAGTGCCGACAGCTATGTATATTTTATGGTAACGAGAAGTTCATCTAAGAGAATAGTTAGAAACTGATCCTTACTGCCCGCCTCCAGTTAGCAATGAACTCTCTGATCCATGCAGCTGGATGGCAGGCAGTTCCGAAATGTTACGGCATCATGAAAAACCTGGAGTGACGCACTTCATCAAACACCCTAATGAAATGCAATTAACTGAAATTGATATCTATAAGCTTCCTATTATGCGTAGACTAAACTCAGTTCGCTCCGTCTGTGAGAAAGCCCTTTAAGTATGGGAAATTACTGCTTAAGGCATGTTACAAACTTGATAGTAAGGTGATTGTTACCAAGTAGACCGTGGTGTCTTTTTCGATTGCTCTGTGTTAGATTTTAACAAGAGTATCAATCAAGCCTATCGGTCCGTAAGCTGATGGGATCTTCCCAGAACCTGGCTTGTAAATAGGTGGGACTATCTCTTCCTCCCACCTACACGGTAGTATGTCTTAAGAAAAAAAGAGCACATATAATAGCCACGGGCTGGCTACTTGTGGCACGTGTTACCTGAGTAGGCTAATGTGCAGCTCGTTCATCCAAAACCATCGTTCTTCAGTAACAAGTGTACTCGCTCTCCTAAATTTGTTATTATGACTGGGGTTCACACAAGCTGTTCTGTTGTATGTCAACGCTTCTGCTTTTCGAGTCATGTCCGCCAAATGTTTCTGGGTGAGGACCTGAGTGACATGTCCTGTCATGACACCCGAGTTGTTTCCACCATCTTCAGTCAGTTGGTTAGTTTCTGTTTGTCCCATTAAGGTGGATATGCGATTGTGGGTGTTATTTGTATAGTTTACATAAGAAAATAACCTCTGAAAGTGTTTTCTTTGAACCCCACGAGAAGCATTTGAAGTATATTCAGGACAGGTATATTGTAGCGATATATTTACCCCTAGATACTTTGCAATGCTTCTGAGGCTTAGAAAAGCCGATGTTCATCAAAAATCTACCATACTATTTTCCTATGTGGTGATTTATCTACAGGGGATAGCCTTTTGTCCCTTTAGAATGGTCTATTTAGCATGTGCACATCCGTTTTAAAGAGCATTCTGAATCCTAAATGTTTAGTCTTCCAAAGAGGCTGCAGGCTTCACAGCCGCCATGTTTGCCTTCTACGCTAAGGTGTGGCTGCAGTGTCGACCCAGACTAAAACGCCCACATTGAACTTTGAGACTGACACAGTATGTTCATATGGGATGCTGTGTACATGATGAAACATACAGTTTCTTTAATAATAATGATGAGAATGCTTTCATCTTCATGTAATGGGATTAACATGAGAGATAACGGTCTACGGACGCCATCAGGTTAATAATTCTTGAAAGCGCACAAAATGATAGTTGGTTTTATAACTGACATACCAAGACATTGTTGTGCATGATCACGTTAAATCTTGCGGCAATTTACTACCTCTCAAAACAAGGGTTTGTTTCACTGTCGGGGTAGAAGGAGCGCAATATTGAAGGGGGCTTTATAACTGGAGGGCACTGCCGGTGTATATGAGTAGTTTATTCAGCAATATAACGTTTATTTATCAGAAACTTCCTCAGCCTTCGGCCTTGGTAACCATATGGGGCTCATTTGCACGGCCTGGAATATCGGTAAATATCCAGTCATTTAACCGAGGCAAAGGTCTAAATCGATGTATTTCCAGTTCACCACGATACATTAAAGGCGTTATACATTGATTCCACCGGGAACGCTTGTTGTAGTGCAGGAAAAGAGTAATCACCCAAATTGCGGCAGCGTTCACGAACTCCGGGCACCTTTCCTACTGATGTGAGTGACATCGTTCAGGGGGCGTATATGGTGTAAAGTGGCCTCCAGTTGGCAAGATAACTTGACACAGAGTGCTAGAAAACTCGTAGTGTGAAGTTTCTGAGGGTAAGTTGCCTTCCGAATCAGTAGATTAATTGATTTCTAGTTTAATCACTTGTAGGATAATACTTAGTCTAGGGGTGACAGGGGTTCTGGGAATCCTATCTACTTACCACCATGGTAGGGTGTGTAAAGACCAAGGTGACTAATTTTTCCATTAACCCACGAGCAAAGTAATTACAAGATACCTCAGTTGTTATTTTATCCGAGTCAACCGATGATTCCTTGAATCCTACTGCAGCTATGCATCTGCATTTATCTGCGCGGGGAGTCAGCTTATTCAAGATGAAGTCTTCTGCCCAATATTCAGGGCTACGATACACCAAGGCTAGGTTAACGTCCCCCCTTTCGCATCAGCGTCAGCGATGTGAAATTTCAGTTATCACACCTTTATGTGCGACCGCTTCAGTCCCTCACGTATTCAGGGTGTTCTCCACGCACACGATGACATCACCACTCTCACACCCCCATCTACCACTCCAAAAAGTAGAGAATGCTTATAAACCTGTACCTGTATCACCTATCCCAGAAGAGATCTGTTATGAGGAAGAGAGAAGGTTAAGGATTTTTATGCGTATAACATTGCCCAACTAGGCGCATTTCTTTGGGATAGTTTGCGCATTTTTATTCAGGGTGGCATTGGTATCATTTACTTGTGGGTCCACGCAACACCCAAACCCACCACTTTTGGCCCTCTTCCCCTGTTACCAGTAGGGATTAAAGTTCTCCGTTTACCCTTTGTTTATTGATCGGGTCGTTAAGCTACAAAAAAACTTACACATAGACACTCCGGTCGTTTGAAGTTCGTGAGCATTCCTTGGAACAGTATCTCTCTCCCCTGTTGAAATGTGCGTAACTTCAAGCGGCCGCAACCTATTTTCGTTAGGAATCCCCGCTTCCTGCTCACCTCAGATGTCTTGATCGCAAGGATCGCTGGTACACATTCTATCAACGGCTCATCCACCAAACTTTGGTCTTCATCAGAGTCACGTTTAAAAAAGCCATACCCAAAACGGTCATGCCACCTTAGGCCCTTATTTGCTTCAAGAGACCTAGTCCCAGGGATCTTTGCTGATTTCTTCTATCCATCTAACGTCAGTCAAAATCCATCATGGTGGCTAGCCTCACAGCTTCAAGGCCGCACTACACAGTTGTCGCCATAACTCGATCGGCTTTCAAGACTGAACAATGTAGTCTCAGCTGCTTTCCAGTAACCGATCAACATACCCCGTTTTTCCAATGTACAAATGTTCAAAATAAAAGCAGTTGATGAATTTCTAGTTCAAGGTAGATTCGTAGCCATCTCACCACTTAACTTTGGGAATGCGAGTCAACTTAGCCTCTGGCTATATAAATGCCTGTGCCAGATGAGGGGCCGTCAGTTACTGGGGCTTGTATGGACCACCACCAGGCCACCTCACATTCAAACTTACTGCTTGAGGGAAGGAGGCTGAGTCTATACTAATCCTTTTCCAGTAGACTTCTGTGCTTTTCCGATCCCTTTTGAACGGGTCACTTGATGAGCTGAACACCACTTCCACTGGGAGTCGGTTCCAGGAGTTGACTACTCTATGTGCGGACCAATACTCTGTGGAGACTGTGTCACTTCTTTGCGTTCGAATCCTCCTACTATGTTCTCCGAGGTGTCCCAACCTAGCGAAAGGGAAAAGATAGAGTAGGTCAGGCTGGAAGTCATTTCTTGGGGTCCTGTATTGCGTGACTAGATCTCCCCTCTGTCCACGATAAGATAAAGAGAAGGTGTTACTAGTCATGGTAGAGTAAATGGGGAAATGAAGTGATTCAGCATAGTTTATTCACTTCAGCAATAAGTCGCCGTGGAAAAATTGACGACTGGTGGGACGACTAGAGTTACAGCTCAAACGGTTCGAGCAAAACACGGAAGTGATAGGGCCACAAATCAGACTACATTCTCTCAATAAGTGTAATGCCACCTGGGGAGCAGCTGATTCCCTTCCGCTTATTTGTGTGGTATATAGTAACATCGCTGTACGTCAGTCTGGCGCTTTTTTCTTAGTGGCCTGGCATTAGTTAATGCGCCGCCATGGTAGGGATTGTGGTAGTTTCGTGGGCCCATCAGTGCACTGCCCTACTAGGAAGTCATATTAATCATCCTTTAGTAGGGTTTGGGAACTTGACAGACACAGAGGCCAGTCACTAATTATTCGAACTTGTTATACATCCACGAATACGATGCCAGAAAAGAACACAATAACGTAGTCGGATGGGATGGTATGTCTGCGAGGACGCACCAAGATACTGACGGGTTCCAACTAACTGGCTAGGGGGTCAATTGCCAGCAAAGCAACGTAGCACGACAGCGTGCCAAATGGCTTGGATGCTTGGCCGGGTACCTTTGGCTTATCGTGTCCAGTTAAACGCCAACATTAGTGTTGAGTCTCACCGAACCCTAGGCTATCAATTCTGGAGAAGTGTGTGACCCTACGGATCATTCCTCCTTTGTGGGCCCATGAGGACCCCAATACAATACCAGCCGGAAGTGTAGTCCAGTGGTTTCTCCACCGGTAAGACTCTTCGGATGGGCTCACAGCGAAAAGTGGCCCTATTCGTCTGAACTTATTCTTGGATGTCGTGGTGAATGAAAAACAAAATGCAATACATCAAACCGTAAGTCGATTGCGATCCCGCGTTTTTTGGCGCCCCGTCCAGTGCTCGTTGCACCTAAAACACAAACAAAAGTCTTTAATACCACGAAAAAGCCTTGTGAAAATGGGAAACATTTATAAATAAACACGTCGAAAGTAAATTTTATGCCTATTTCCATTTTTTTGAAAGAGTATGATCATGTGGTAGCGGAACAATTGGTTCGAAAAATGTAAAAGGTCAGAGAACTTTCGCGTTCCCAGTATATTAAAAAGGTGGTGTCTCGAAAACATTCTAACTAGGAAAACGAATAGCACGTTTTGAGTCAGACTACTTGACTGAATACGCCCTTACATGCTCCGAGGAACTGACGGTTCGACCTGATCGCATTTTCCGTCGTGCCGGTGGTTGTTGTACCCGTGTTATGCCAGACACATCGTCAAGAATTTTGATGGTTTAGCTACACTCCTGTGAACCATATCCAACAATGATGCTCAACGACCACTTGAAGGTTTGATGATGCCCAGTTTGAAAATGCGGTCAAAGTCACTTTTCGCCGTTTTGAGCTTATTGGGGGCTAGGTGGCGTGCTTTGGATGCCCTGGGTGGACCTGTGATTGTGAAGTGATGCATAATATTGATGTTTATGCATGGAAGAGTATGCTTTGTCTGTTGTAACTTCAAATATTTCTCTAACACTACCTGATAGGACGCGTCGCCTGAGTGTTTAAACCCAACGATGGCTAAAATCGGACTTCCACTGGTGGTGTCACCAATAGATAACTTTGTATTGTTATCTATCAGTCGTCCACGGCAAGCATCTCTGAGTAGATCACAATGGTTCGGCAGACCTGTGCCAATAACGGGCATAGGAACATCAGTTAGCAGGGAAATCCAGTGAATAGGTCTGCCTAAGCCTAAGTTGAGGTAGGCATACCGTCTCCCAAATGTTTCTATCACCTTGCAGTTAGCTGCTTGACGATTGAAGGATGGGTCGTGACGACATTCCTTCGTTGGTGCGGGAAGAAAGCCAACTTCTGTGCCAGTGTCAACCAGATATAGAACTTTAATTCAGACGTCATCGACGTAAAGTAAACGGCCTTCTCCACCAACCACGGTTTCCGTGAACGTGTGTCGGTGGGACCGTTTCCCGAGTTTGTTTGTGTGGACATTGCATGATCTTCTGACTTCGTCCTCATAGGTGTTGTGAAACCAGCACCACTCAGAGTTTTCCACCTTGTTAAGTTTAGTTTTTGGATGACCACGCGAGTTACTGCGATGGGCTGAGATGTGTTTCTGTGATGTTCCGCGTAATCTGGGGCTTCAGGCTTGTAGCAGCTGTTCGACAGAGTTGCACGGCTTGGTTACTTTCAAATCCTGGCTCTCAGGTTTTATCGCAGACTGAATATGAGTTGGAGACGGATCTGCTAGGGATCTCTAGTATTTTATCTGCTGAGGCTACCCGGTATTCGAGTAAAACTGACTAAATTGTCGCCAGTACAGTTTGCACCGGTTGTGGCTTCGAGAAGAACAGCTATCGGAAAGAGCCACTGCCGAACGTTCATGTGCCCACAACTTCTTGAATGCGTGTGAGGATTTCAGTGCCTGATTTTTCGCCTAGCTCGGTGTTACGAGGCAATTCGTCTGGGCGCTGGTGATTTGTGAGATCATTTTTCTTCAGTAGTGCAGCTTTGAGAAGTCCATAGGGATAGCTTACTTCAGGGCTAAACATATGCTTTACTGTGTGCTCGTTTAATTCCCGTAGCAGTGAATGTACGACAGCAAGAAATTGGGAATGTGGGTCTGCGACTTCCCGTTCTCAAAAGTCTGCCGCGCCATACACAAACTATGTTTCTGCGTTGGCTGGCCAGTATGACACCAGATGGATAAGCTTCAGGGTATGGTCGGACATGAAAAGGAGCAGTATACAGATAAGTAAAGGTTATCGAAATGCAAACGATATACAAGTGTAAAATGGGACTGGTTCACCAATTTAAGATTCATAACTGGTAGTCAGCTAACTGCTGCGAAGTTGCTTCAATCTCTGAGTCAGATGCATCAACAGCACTGCTCAAAGGAGCCTCGGAGTCTTGATGCATAAGCGTGGCTGCATTTGGAATGAGTTCCTTGACTTTAGGGAAAGCAAGCCTAGCCACGTTGTCTAGGGTCACGCGCTTCGCAGCTTTCAGAAGTAGACCTGCGTTTGGTCTCATGACTGGGGCACAGTTGGGAATAAACTTTCGGCAATAACTTGCCAGGCCACTGAAAGTGCAGAGCTGCTTCACAGTGGTCGGCTCTGAATAATCCATGATAGCCACTACTTTATCTTTAAATGGGCGTATACTTTTGTTGTCAATGGTATGCCTAAGGAGGATGAGTAATCCAACTCACACACTTCTGCAAGTTGACTGTGGTGCCATATTTCCTCAGCCTACTGAATACTAGGTCCGAATGTTCAAGGTGAGTTTTCTTATCTGGACTCACGGCGAAACAGTCATCGATGTAGACATAGACAAAATCTAAACCACGGAGGACACCATCCAGAAAGCGTTGGAATGTTTGTCCTGCATTCCGATGACCAGATTGCAGGCACAGGAATCAAAACAAACCAAAAGAAGCAGTAATGACCGTTTACGTGCTATCTTCTGCCGCCATAGGTATCTGATTATGCGCTTTGACAAGGGCCTCTGATATTTTCAAAGTCTGTACCTTCGTCTGCTGGCTTCTAATCAGTCCGATCAGCCATGTACTTTGGTTATGATTTGGTCACATCTTCCAAAGTGAGTTCTCGTTGGCCATAGAAGCTATGAATATTAAAATTGGTGCTAAAATAGACGCTTATCAATGGATACTACAGGCGGCCAAGCGTGTCGTCCACTCATAACGCAGGCATCAAATATCGAGCGACTTTCGTGCCGCTTTAGTGTGAAAAAGGGTGTGGAATGTAACTAACCCCAAACCCATAAAGAGGCCTATCTACTGCGAAGTGATGCGTTCCCCTCTCATACCTCTCAAACGCTTAGTATTATGATGAAGCCAAATGTCCTCCATTCTGCACCATTCAAACCCTTTCAAATGTTATGGATTTCCCGGCCATTATGCAACTGATAATGACCATGAACCAGCTTATGCTAATTTCACAATCCGAGAGTTAAATATTCATTTATCCATTTATTCGAGCCCAAGAGTTGTTGCCTGCTGGTAGTTTATGCCACTATTTCTAAGAGCCAAACTTGGGATGGTTGTAAAGAATGAATCTGAATAAGATATTGGCGTGATTGCTCTTCCTAGTGGTACCCGAATGCAGGCGCAACTAATCTAAGATCCTGTGCTTGCAGGTGTCTAATTGAATTTCAGGGAAATTCGGTTATTCCTCCATCTAGTAGTGCTGGCACTTTTCACTGGGCCATTTTCGAATATGGTTGCTAGCAATCTGCCAAGGAAATGGTTTGCCGATACCTATAAGTAGCCGTTGCACATATTAGTGAGATTGTTGAAGATACTCGCCATTACCATATTTCGACACTGGGATTACACGCTTATTCATCGCTCTATTCAGGAAATCGTAATACACACTTTCAGAGGGCGTTGGCTGGCTGACGTTGCATGTCAGACGCTTGCCATGGTTGCAGCCGAAGAGCGCATCACGTTGGTTTCTTGAGATCCCCAGTTTTTTTCGTTTTTCACTTAGTGGTATAAAGTACGGCGAATATCGTGGTGCTTCGTATCTTTTGGATAACGCTATTTCTTGGATCGGTTTTGAAGACGACCGTGTTTCAATCTTCGCTGCTGGTTCACACTCTGCTTCTCAGAGTAGGTGCTTTGATCCTCGACTCCTCTAATTTACCCCGGCAGATGGTGTGCAGAGGCGAAATATATTTTCAGCTCTGAATGCCCGACTTTTGCTAGCAAAGGGACAGCAAGTGTGCAACTGCATTTGCTTGCTGTGTCCGGCCCATGAGGGATCAGTGACTTTGCGACTGTAGTTCCAATGGTGCAAAGGATGAATTCTATCAGAAGCTGTCACCTTCGCCACGGGAAGCAAAACGTTCAGACGTGATCATAGTGGGAGGAGACTTTAACGCTCGGGTGGGGAAGCCAAGCCAATCAGAACGGCACCTTGAGGGTATTTACAGAATTCAATCCGAACGAATTGACAAAGATGGTCGTCTGCTACGGTTTGGTCCGATAACCACTTGTTTCTGGCCATCATAAACTGTAAGAATTAGGAGAGACACTGCTTTGCACGGCGTTGGCCGACATCAAACCAATGATGAACACAGATCGCGTCGCTATACTCCCTCACTGAGGAGGGCAGGTGGAAGATTATTGCTCTTTCTGGAGTACCAGTTCGGACCCTGACCATGCGTTAGTGCGGGCACGTGTATGTCTGTGCCTTACTAGTCACAGGAAATGAGCGATCTCCGAACCCCTCTATACCCGACTGAAAGATGGGGAGACCAAATAAATGTTTATGGGGGAGTTGAATAAGTATTCGTCTGAACGTGACAGCAATGCTGTTCCGGGAATAACTGGCATGATATGATCACCCCTAGAGACAGCGTTAGGGACAGATGGTGACCTTCACTGGGAGGACAACAAACACCATTCGACTTCTACGACGTCCTCCAACCTCTCTGGTGCGACAAGTCTAATTCCAGTTGGCCGAGACCACCATGAAGAGAGAAAAAACTCAAACAGCAATTGGACGAGAGCCTCCGCATTTTTCATAATCAATGTTGGCCGGAGAAAGAAAGAGAGACAAAGAAGGCGTCAGTGTTGTGAAAAGCCTGAGAAGTATGACTTTATCAGGATCCGGGCGTGAAAATTTTGATGGT
This sequence comes from Heterobilharzia americana, assembly GCA_944470555.2. Taxonomy (NCBI): domain Eukaryota; kingdom Metazoa; phylum Platyhelminthes; class Trematoda; order Strigeidida; family Schistosomatidae; genus Heterobilharzia; species Heterobilharzia americana. Next base: position 85,791,208 of record OX104134.1, on the reverse strand, counting down.
TGGTGGGGTCGTCGCCGAAGAGGATGAGACGCTGATAACCTCTAAGGACGGACTAGCAGAAAATTCGGCAGAACACACTGAACCTCAGTTGAGCACGCCCTCGGCGAAGATCCTATCAACCATTATCCGGCCTGAACACGTACGAGGGGCAGATGGCGGCATCCAAATCGCTTTGAAGTCGAAAGAGCTGTGTAGAACCTGAAGCTATCCAAAGCAGCTGGACCTGACAGTTTTCTACCCGAAGTTTTCAAGGATGGAGGTTGGGAATCGGTAATTAAAGGAACGAACGTACTGCCCGTGTAAGAGAATCAGAGACACTGTCGTCGGTCTGGTCTACTTCTCAAAGCTTCCCAGCCCATAAGAAGGAAAAGAAGTTCCCGTGACAACCATAGGGAAATCAGGTTGACTAATATCTTGTCCAGGATCCTGGATCCATAGTCATCCGACGCCCAAATGATGCTTGAGAAGAGCAAACCCGAGAAAATCAGGCAGGTTTCAGACTTTGAAGAGGGGGCCCCGATCATATTTTCGCCCTCTGACGGTTCCTGGAACATAGGCATACGTGCAGGTGGTCGACGCTTGCCATAGTTCCTGACCTGGAGGTGACATTTGGCCCTGTCAGCGTGAGGTGTTGTGACGGTATCTGACCGTGAAGGGAGTACTTTGTCATATTATTTGTCCCTAGGGCTCCTAGTGGAAAGTAGAGCTTTAGTAGCACGTCACCATTTCACTCTCTTCCCTGCACTCTTTCAACCTGGCTCCACAACTGCCCACAATCTTTCATCTCTTCCAGACATGATCTCCTCCATTTCACCCTCGCCTCGGAAGTCCAGTCCGTCGTTTCTCCTTTGGGTCCTGCCCGAGGGCCTGGCCTGGCATGTGATGTCCCCAAAGCGGGTCTTTTCAGCGCACGCCCAATCCATCTCCACCTTCTTCTGCATATCTGTTGGGTGAAGAGAGTGCTGAAAAAGTGTATGATGACTAACAAAGCTCCCTTCTCGGACCCAAGCAGTCACGTAAGGGCTGTCATGTGGGCTGACGACAACTAGTGGCTTTACGGCAAGGATGCACACCATCGCCGTTCCTGTTCAACTTCTTCATGGACGTACTCATCGACATAACCTTGAATGCGTCTGACTTCACAGGGATTGGTCTACTCCCTGGAGGTCATTTGGTCTTTTTCGGGTGTGTAGACGACACTGTCCTGCCTGGTGAAGACGCGGACAAAATGCAGACTCTTCCGAACGCCTTCAGCAGAAATCCGAGTATATTTGGGATGCATTTCGCTGGAATATGTCGGATGCAAGATGATAATGAAGGGCCGTTTTGATACGTCCACCCCAGTTTTTAACGGAGAGTGAAATGGTCGAGTGTGTCGATTACTCCGCTTACTTGGGGAGTTGCATCAACGCGATCAGACTGGTTGATGATGAAGCCTCATCTCGGATATAGATGGCCCCGTGTGGCATTCTCCAAACTGTCGTTTGTGACACCGGAGAGATCCCCAACTATCTATCAAAGAACGAGTAGTCCGGGCTGCAGTTCCCTCTGTCTCGTTATACTGCTATGAGACACGACCGTTAAAAGCAGACGTGAAACAGTTAGAGGGTTTCGATCATAGACACTTTTGTGACACTGTTCGTGTTTGGTGAAATAGGTGTGTGAGCAATGCTGAGGTCAGCGAAGTGTACTAGGCAAGTCGATTGATGGGGTTGCGAACCCCAGTTGACTGAGATGGCTGCCCACACCGAGTCACGCCTATCTCAGTGTTCTATGCTATAGGAAGTTGGATTAGGTTTGAAGAGAGTTCAGGGTGGTCAGACCAAGAGGTGGTATCAGTCGCTTTGGTCCATAACTGTTATTTTGAGCCATGTTGGATTTAGAATGCCTGTTTGGGGTCTCCTACGTGGAAGGAACCAGTAGTTGTGAACTGTCGGTAACATGGCTCGAAGCCGGTCGCAGTGGCAGAGATGTATTTACACTTTGACTTTTTTTTAAAGTTTGAATGTTCATACAAGGCCTTATCTTCAGTTTACTGGTTCTTTCCCACAACTTTCCCACACTGATATCGCTTTATTTGTACATGTGTTCTTTGTGTGCTCCTGTGAAGTATGGCAACTTGAAGTAATACACTTGTATGCTTAGTTCTGAGTCAATTTTGTCTATCACTCTGACAAATACGGGATACTGAATGCTGCCAACGAATTGAATTTAGAAAAATCCCATCGTTATTCTCAGGACAATTACCTGACATACAAGATATGAAGCCAGTTCCAGATGAAGTACGAATTATACAAGACCACTTGCCACCAGACTGGTTTACGAAACTTCGTTGTTCCTTGTGTCGTGCAAACTTTTACCTTCCCTTCATTCCGAACTCTACTTTGTTCTACATCCATGAACTGGTTGTGTTCGCATATTTTTCAGCCTCCCCATCCGTCTACGGAAGCAATTCAGTCGTTCGAAAATGCTAAGTAGCTCCCTAATAGGGTGAAAATTCTCTCCAGGACAGATCTAAACACTCTATTATCACAAATTACGGACCCCTCCAATGTCCCTGTGGAAGCAGTTTGCAACAAAAGATCCCTGGAAAATGACAACCAATTGCATGCTTTTCAAAACCCTTAGATTAAACCCATTCCCTCAACAGCATATCTGATTCAACGTTCCTAGCTGCATACCCAGCTAATGAACACTTCAGGCACATGTCAAAGAGTAGTATTTTTTACGGTTTTAACAGACCACAAAGCCTTGAGTAGGCCTTATAAGCTGAACAGTTCAACCATTTCGTACCCGAAAATAAGCCATCTAAGGTTTATATCAGTTTATTTCCAATACTCAGCACATCAAATGTACCAGAAATGAAGCTGTTGACGTAATGTCACCCATAAATATGAATAACATGTTGTGTCCCGATATTGGTTACCAGCGCCTATTCGAGCTGCACAGAGATGACGTAAAATTGAAGAAATTAATGTCCATGGACAACTTTCATAGTTTTCACTGGAGTTTAACCTAAAACTGACGGAATTTTTCGCAACACCCATTGGAAAACTGCATAACCTATTACAACCAAAAATCGACATCGGAGTCAAGCAGATTAACGAGAAATTTGTGTTGTCAAATATAAATCGCTACCTAAAACCATGAACCCCAACTTTTACTATGCATCGAAGAGTAAAAATTCACCATCATACGAACATCACTTGGTTTCCTACTCCCAAATCCAGGTTTCAACACATTCATGTAGTTGTAGTTGGACCACTGTCTCCTTCTAAAAGTCCCAAGTATCTCCCTACATGAAAAGATCTATTTACTCGATGGTGTGTTGCTGTTCCACTGGTATACATTTCTGCCTATATGGTTACCAAAGAGCTAGTGAATCTCTGGATATCCAACTTTGATGTCCCCTCAGTCATCACTGCTGATGGAGGTCCACAGTTTGAAAGTTACTTATTTCAGCAGCTCATTGACTTGTTTGGTATCAAACCCGTACGTAAGACATTGCACAATCTCACTTCTAATGATAAGGTGGGACACTTACACAGGCAACTTAAAGTAGCACACTGCTGCTCTGACTCACCATAAATAGTCAACTTAACTGCTTTTGGTACTGCTTTGGATAAAAGCCGTTTTTAAGAGATGTATTGGTTGTCGTGCCTCAGAGTTAGTCTGCGGAACAACAGCACAATTACCAGGAGAATCTTTCACCATAGACAACCAGGTTCCACTTGAGTTGCTTGACTAAGTGCAACTACTAAGAAACATATGCGCAAGTAAAAATATCACTTCCAGGACACAACAATGGCTGTCAATGACCTCTTAAAAAGTTTATGATTGTCAGTACAGAGTCTTAGGTAGAAGTGATAAAGTCATCACCGTTGACAGGTTCAATGAAGCTGATTCCGTTAGTATCGACCAAGTAAAGTTTACCTCTAACGGTGATTCTACAGAAACAACTAGGAACTATGTCGAATTAGCCCAAACTGCTATAGAGTAGCCTGAAATAGTTACTAAATCAGGTAGCAGAATTCACTAATTGAAACGTTACGTGTAAATGTTCATAATTTGATTATTCCTTCATTCAGGTGATATTTTCTGCATCACGTTGACATGGAGTTAATTTTACACCAATAAACACTGAGTTCATACTCGGATTTGTCCATTTGCAGCCCTTCGCACTTCGTTTTCATCCAAGGCCTGTGGACCCCTGGTTAGTTTTCAACTTCAAATATTCTCATTAGTTTTCATGATCACTAATTATAATGGCTTCATAATTCGGTAATCAAGCTTAACAGTCACTAACTATTTGATCCTAGTATAATACTGTACAGTAAAATGCTTTGTACGACAAACACACGTCACTCACCTCCATGATACACGTTGAAATGATGGACGGCGCGGAATGCGCCAAGAAAGTACTTCTGATGAACTTAAACAAGCACATATTTGCTAAGTTATTTACGAAATTAAGTTAAGAAATGCATATGAAATCAACTAAAAGGCTATATAATTGTCAGCTGTATATATTCCTTTCTGTTCAACAGTTTCCTCAAAGGTAATTGCAGCCGCACTACGGCTTCCCTCCTTTCCCTCTGTGTCGCCTGAAAGTCTACTTTTCCCCTTTTTCCTCTCCTTTTACGCATTTCATAAACAGTATCCCCATCAATGTCTACGTTCCCGCCTCATTTCCCCTCTCTGGACAGACTGGGGTTGAAGGTGTATGTGTTGTTAGTTTTATCACGGGTACTTATATTTTCTCTATTTAGACACTTAAATATCTACTTCCATGTTTCAGTATTGTGGTGGGGAAATCATGTTGTCTACCCTATTCCGATATGTTTGCAAATATTCTGTGTACCAATATCGCATTATTACTGAGTCAATTTTATGTATAATGGATCTTGAACAACCCAGTTAATTCATCTTTTCAGACCGTGAAGTGTTTGTTATCTGATTTGCCTTTAATCGTGTTTCCAGTTGGCACATGTCAGTTAGAATAAGATCTATAACATTGTGGTTGAACGGAGGTGTTATCTCCCCGCGTTTTACTCATGCATGTTGTGACGTCATTTAGGACTGTTACCGTTGTGTATTCAGGGTACAAAAATAAATCACTATTAGTCAGTAGTTAGCAGTTATTTTGACCTAGCCAGAAGAATATGATGAGAGGTAGGACCATCACAGAAAAGGACGAGTCTCTGTAAACCTAACAGGACAGCTAACTATATTGCTGAACGACAAAGCAATTTAGCTGGTTTTCAGAAACGTTTCAGTCGAACAGCATCCATCTGACATCTGAATCAGTCCTCCAACTCTCCTCGAAAATGAGAAAGCTGTTTGATACCTGAAACGATGCAAAGCGAAAGGACCTGATAATTTTTCCCCAGAAGGTTTTGATGATGGAGGTATAAAATCATCGAGTAGAGTAATCAAGACGCTAATATTGCATGAGAATCATAGGTAATTCAGTCGAATTGATCTGGATCACTAATTATTCCAGTTTATAAGAAAGGAAAGAATTCTTTGCGTTGCGATCTTAGGGGTTTCAGTTTGACTGAAATCATTACCGAGATCCCACGATCCACAGATTTTTTATACTTAAGTGGAGATCGGTAACAAACTCGGGGAAACCTATCACGTTTCAACCTGGACATACGTGCGTCAATCAGATCTTGACTCTTCGATAAGCCCAGTAATGCAAACATACTTACAAACCTCGAAGATGGCACTTGACTGAGTCAACCTAGAGGTGTGGTACTGTCTGTTTATAAAATGAGTGCCAATCAAGTGACTTCTGTTTATCGAAGCTCTTTACTCGAGTTCGTGCAGCCGTGTAAGAAGTTTTGGAAGTTGTCATCTGAAGTGACAACAACCAAACGAATCCACCGCGGACCCCTCTTGTCACCTTTCGTGTTTAAACTTTTCATGGATGCATTAATTGAATACCATAGGGACCTCTGACTTCGAAGGTCGAATTTCTCCCAGAAAGGTACCTAGATGACTTGAAGTACACTGCCGTAACTGTCATGTTGGGCGAAGACCTAGACAAACTGAGGAGTCTTGTTTGGTATGCATTTCGTATTTGTCAAATGTTAGTGATACTCCAGAACTGGTGTGCACTGACTTCTAGTTCGAGGATCCAGAGTGAAGCGGTAAGACGAATGGACCACTTCACCTGTGTGGGAGTCGATCTCAGCTCAGATGAGTGGTTTACTGATGAAATCTCAGCTCAGATACGAGAAGGATGTTCAAGATTCGCCAAATTGCGTCTCTCTGTAGTGCCAGCAAAATATCCTACTACCAAATCAAGGAATAGTATATTACACTGCAGTCCATACTGTTTTAATATGCAACCGTTATACACGACCGCTGAAAGTGGAAGATGTCAAGATGTTGCGTATTTTTGATCACAGGTGTCTTCGTAATATTTCTGGTATGCAGCAAATTTTGCTGTGTGAGAAGGCGAGAGTGCTAATTGATGAGGGCTAGTTGTGAAGTTTTAGCGACTAAGGTGGCTTGGACGCATGATTTGCTTACCAAACCAATACCTATCTTGAAGTTCAGTGTTGGGTGAAAACCGATTGGGTTTAAAGAAGTCTCAGAGTAGTCAAACCAAGACTGTTCACCTACCCATGAAGTTCATTTTTAGACAATAGAAATCAATACGTAGTGACTGCAACATGACTGAGAATAGGTAACAATGGTGCAGCACCATTCACTCTTTGACACCTTTGGAAGCTTGAACATCTTCACCAACCTTCATTCTGTAGATTATTTCTTCCGCGGTGCACTGTTATCTGCTTTGATTTCATGCTTTCCCCACGAACTTGTTCTTTCCATGTAGCTGTAAAGTTTGGACAAATATACTTCTGTTTAAAGTTCCAGGTTCATCTTTTTTCTTTCTTACTGTCGATATCTGATTTCTATCAACTACAGTCGGATCGAGGATATAATAATAATAACCTTTACTTACTATCAGTTAAAGCTTTAAGACTCCATTCTAAATTACACCTCGCACTGAATATAAGTGATCTTTCACCATACCATTATACCTTTTTTTCTTTTTTAGGTAAATTGCATTTCGATAAGGATCACTCCAATCTGCTTGTAGACTACTTTATGAGCTATGACATATAGGTTATTTGCCTAGGGTCTATCACGTTCTGACGGTTTTGGATTTCAATCCATTATTCTGGGGCTTCTATCGCAATTTGTGTATCAATAGATATAGGTTTGAAAATATATTTGTAGTTGAACTGAGCAACAATCAATATATACAGCTGGAATTTTCTGCATGAAACTCTCACTGTCACTGTCTACTCAACTGCAAGCTGTTATTCGGAAAATGTGATGTGGAAAAATAATATGCCACGGTAAGTAGTAATAAGAAGGCTTCCGTAAAAATGCCATGACCACCTTTTGTCATAGTCGCATATTTTCTATATCAGGTGTTGAGCTACTGACAAATTATTAGTAGTACACCAAGCAGCACGTAAGAATATTTGTCCTGGCGTTTGGTCATACGGTTTTCAACAATGCCCTACGTTTTGTCCCTTGTTCCACTCAGTTACCCTCAGCTATTTCTTATCCTATATTTCACCCCAAGTTAATGACAGTCTGCTTTCCGGCCCCACATTTCGTCTTCCTTTATGTCTGACATAAACACTGAGAGTTTTGATTTATCTCTTTGATATGGTTTCAGTTTTCACCTATTGTTTGGCGTAGTTAAAATGGGCTCGATGGCTGACAACGAACCAATCAAGAATCCATCGCTCAACGTGTATGCAGACGGGAGTGGAGATGGATTGGATTAGACATACACTGAGAAGACCATTTGGAGACACCACGCACCAGGTCAGGTCAGGCCAGACCATGCTAGAGCAGGCCCTCTAGTGGAACCCAGAGGGGAGACGACGACTTGGGCTTCCGAGGAGAGGGTGAGATGGAGGAGATTGTGTTTGGAAGAAATGAAGGTTTGTGAGGAGTTGTGGAGCCAGGTTGAAAAGAGTGCAGAGAAGAGAATGAAATGGTGACGTGCTACTGAAGCTCTGTGTTGTTTGGAATAGTGTTTATTATTATTATGTGTTCCACTAGGAACCCAAGCGTCAAATAATAAATAGCGACGGGCAGTTACAAGTATCATAACAACACCTGACACTCGTTGCACAAGAGGTGTCTTTCGTATCCCAGTGGTTTAGTGGATGGCGGTCTGTAGTGTGAAGCGTAGGGTTCCGGGTTCGAGCGTTAGTGGGAATAAGACCACTCACCAGAGTGCAGGTGCGTCCACCTGACGAGTCCCAAACTGGGAGAAACGCACGTCCTTGATCCCTCTGCTAATCACCGCGATCAATATAAGGTGGTTTGTGGTTATCCTCATGCATCATGCTCATTTTGCCGCCTAATAGTTTATCCTTACAAGAAGCTGAGATCTCTACAAACTGATAAATGAGCCTTTCAGGTGAGTGCTAGCACAAGTAAACTTAGATTCTAATATGCCATTCAACTTCGACGACTCAACACACTTCACTACAGTGTTAGGAAGAAATAAACAAATTTCCGACCACACTTCACATCAGAATATACCAAGGGCAAGGTTCTCTGTGAATAAAAGGGAGTCACTTGCACAGTCACTGAATTCATCAATTATTTTCAGCCCATTACCCTTATGAAATAAAATAAATCAGTTTCATCTCGAAAAAGAACATTTCTTGTCATTGCATAGCCTTTAATATCTGCTATCAACTATGCTAGAATGGAAATTGTCTTCTCAACAAACAGTACCACCGGTTTTATTATGGATACCACTACAGTCGGTTGGCTGAAATCCCTGTGAATATATAATGTGGAGCTGCGGTTCATTGGTCCTAGGAGATGACTTTCAACCAGTGTGTCAAGGATTGGAACCCCAGGTTGACCTCCCGAGGTTTGGGCAGCCAGGTAGTAGTATCATTAACCTTCACACAATAGGTGTGGCTCACCGCCTGCTGCATAAATGTGCAGGAGGTTGCTGAGTGCGTTTTTTTGCAATGAAATAAATTACCCGCTGATTAGGCAGTTAGAGTAACCAGACTGCTTCACTACAAGGCGCTCATCTACCAGCAGAGGTGACCACCCCAGTCCCTTCAACTGATAAAAGAAAATCTCAAGATGGATTATCAATTAGGGCCCGCTTGAAAAGCAAATGGTTGTCTTGACTCAAAATTGTAACCAGTAAAACTGACTTGCTTCAAACTGTGAGTGGCACGCTTGAGTTTCAGTGAATTTCAGTATGTAGGTGCATCCATGTAGCTATTTGCAAGTAGGCTAAAGTGGACGTCCTAAATTTCAACTCTTTGCACCACGAAATAAAATCATAATGTGAATACTGTTCCCATTAATTCTTGAGTGTCTTAGAATCTATGTTTATCTGAATGTCACATTCATAAATTCATTATCAATCGAAATGGTTCTGTAAAATAATGTCTTCATTAGTTAGTCGAAATTCTCTTCATATCAAATAGGTACTTACCTCTTAATCTATTTGACCAGAACCATTCAAAATTGAATTGAAGCGGACATTTCGCAAAGATCGACAATTCTGTACTGCATGTCTTTTGGTCACATGGGTTGTTCAGTAAAATAAGGATTTTACACTTATGTAATTTTAAGCATTGATGCAGCACTGTGCTCCTGTTATATTTGTCGCCAAGCTTTCCAACACAAAATTATCATGTACTGCCTTTGTCGCACAACAAAGCAATACAAATATGAACTAAGCAACATTTATTATTCCCCTTGCTAAAAAAATACAGTCTCAAGGCGGGCACTGTTGCAACGTGTGACTATCACTACGACTGATACGATAACTCATGTCAAGTTTATTGCCTATAGTGTTCACAAGTGTTGAGTGACAACGCAATAAAATACAAGATTCGAAATAAAATCTGATTTCTCACCAAAAGAATTACGATAATACTGACAATATTAGGCTTTCAGTTTTCCATCTTATAACTGTAATAACGTTCCACCAGTAATAGCCGGATATCATTTTACAGCAAGACGCATAAACACGGTTGTCAGTTTCCTCGTTATACATCTCGAAACCACATGTAGTCTGTTGAGAAACGTGTTGGACTCGAAGTGTTTAGGCAACTTTAGCAATTATTTCATGATTGCAGCCTCAATCATCTTGTGATATAATTAGACTGTTTCAGATTGTTGTGGTTTGGCAGACTGGTATGATTGATAGTGGGTCAAATGAAGAATCGGCTTGGCAGAAGGTTGACAATCATCCGTATGCCATTCTACCAAGTAAACCACAAGACACGACTACTAATACTTGGATTAGAATACTTCATCTGCTATGGAAGTGAATATTCGTCAAAATTTAAGTGCCACGTGGGGACTGATTTCAGAGTGATGAAGTAAATACCTCCAAACTGGTCAGTCATAAGAAGCGGTCGTACTTCAATCAAATCCTTTGTGTTCTACTGGGAAATGCCATCAAAAATGTTCAAATACAATGGGTCAAAGAATCCTGCATGCAAGGAAATGAGATTTTTCTAAGTAACACTGATCATTCAGTCACGTTGTAAGTCTAAAGAAATACTAGATTTCTTGGTCTTAGACATTGTGAGTAAATTGACAGAAAGCCCAGCAATTAATCTTCATGTTTGTTGGCATATTTTTAATCATGAAGAAACTGGTGTTCTCTCAGTGATTCAGAACTGCATCACTCGGTGCTTCTGACTAAGACATTACCAATTAGCTGATTAAGCCACAACCGATTGAGTTCCAATCTCCTACATCAAAGTACAATGCACTGCGCTGTCACGTCACTTGACTTAGTAGCCACATTGCAAATCTGATCGTACGACAGCGATTAGTGCTCAACAGTAAGGACTAGACAACTACATCAAGAAACCAATTTCGGTTCATTACTGTTTACTGTACACCATAAAAGTCTTTGTAGCTCATTTCAGCAAAAAAATTCACACATGATGGGAACAAATAGGTGCCTTATGTTATTCAAACATCGTTAACCGATTGGTCAATGGAGAGTGAATAGTCTCATCTTGTCTAGTCCTAAGTGATGGGCAGATTCTATGCATATCATCTGGAGACAGAGAAGAACAGGTAAGCGATGGGATTTATGCGACAAAAGCTTCGGGCAACTGACACCGAGTTAAGTTACTGCCAGCGGTGATAGACTTATAGTGCTTAGAGTTAATGGGGCGCTTACACGATTTCGTTGTATCTTCAGTGTTACATACTTCCAATAGTCTTATACTACTTTTTATTCAGACATTCCTAATGCCATGAATTCATTTTCAACTTTCAGCTGTAGATTTTCTTTTCTTTTATTCTTCTTAGCGATCAACTGCTTCTACTGACTCTTCCTCCAAGTTTAAATGCGGGAGTAGTAGTCATACGAAGGCCAAACTAAATAACTCCACTTCTAACGAAATATACCCATTTATTCATTAACAAGAACAAGGCATGTATCAGCGAAGAAATGTTTCTTTCAACGACTTCATTTGATAATGAACTCCACTTCTATAACATTTGGTGACAACCAATGCAAATGGGTTTTTTGAGGCAGGACTAGTCGATATCTGATACAATGCGGCTCATTGATATGAAGAACCTATCTCTAAAAACACCTGCATACTGTTACTTTTGTTGCCTTTTTCCCGCCTGTTGTATTATGAGGACCAAATAACTTTCCAACCATGATTAGTAGTATTTACTCTGAATTTGTGGTCTATTGATTTAGACAGTCGATTTTGAACTACCCTCCAATTCCTTTTAAAGTCAGGCCAATCAACCAGTAGCAGTAGCCATTACATAATAGGTGAGGCCCATGGTCTAGAGAACAAATTTACACTTGTCTATACAGTCGGATACTTCGAGTGGGTTGCAAAGCCATGGAAATGGGTGTAGCTATGCACTTCTAACTTCATAACAAAAAAAGGTGATTCTAGACAATAGATAACTGGAATGCAACTGACCACACAAATATCAGTTGTTCACCAGAACGAACTATGAAATTGTAGAAGTTCTTCCGAAAGTTAATGCGCATGCAAATCGCCATCGCGCATTACTACTTGTCACTCAGACAGACAGAGCTGGTTATTACGTAATGAAAACAATACTGAAAATGGTTAAATGTTCAGTGTTTTTCATGTGAACTATAACTAGACAAAAACTTACAAACGTTATTCACTCTTTGTTATTGTCGTTGTTATCTTGGTAGGTGTAGTGGACAAATTTTCAGACTGGTCAACCCATGGTACATTATCACACAAAGACATGATTACATGGTAGTTTTAGGCAGCTATGTAGCTAGGTTATGCAAACTGTCAAAAGTTGATAGTGAGGTACCTGTAGCGTCATGATGTCTGATGACCTTACACTCTGCATTTAATCTTTACTACACGTTTTCCGTGCACTACCCATCATCCTAGTTCACAATTCACAAGTGAGTAGGATTCAACCTTCCACAAGTTTTGTAATGCGTAGCACAATCGGATGGTTTAGATTCACTAAGAGCTGCAAATGCATTTGTTCCCCTGTAATAGTAGGATTTCCTCTGTAGTTCTACTTCACCAAAAACTTCTTCTGCTTTTAACAATTAAGAAAATGAGGTCAGTTACTCCTGATAACAGGAAATATCACTAATCATGAAGCCTGAAGTGGTGAGGATGCCTGTTATGCAAGTATGTTGGTCATTCTATGGAAAACCATTTGATAATAGATGTAGCTTTCATGGATTAACTAGTTCACTATTTATGGCTCTGTGATGCTTATCAAGTCCCTCTCACATAATTTAAAGTGACCACTTGACGTCAACCAATGCATCTGCATTTTCGACAGTGTACAAAGCAATACAAGTTTTCAAGATGAAATGAACTATTCCCTGAGTGTACATTGCATTTATGTGTGCGATTTGTCTTCATATGCTCTTTGTGTTTCTCTGCATAAGGCATGAAAGTGGTTCAAGTGAGTTATTCAGGGTAAGTGGGTGTTGGAAGCACACATCTAAGCATGCTTCACCGCTCAATGATATTTCCCCTAGACCATCTACCCGTTCATCCATAACAAAACCCTCATCTTCTAGTAGCAACTACTTGTTTCTGCTTTCGCATTCAACACCAGTCACAGTTTTAATGAGGCATCTGAGTTTGAGGTGAACACGTTCTGTCTACGGTTATCCACTTGACGAAAGAATAATTCTGTTGGAACAGTGGTCAAAGATTCTGCAGTGATAACCAGTCAGTTAGACAATAATTTCAAATTATTTCAAATGTAATTGGACAAAGTGTGTTAGCATCCTCCTTACCTTCTTTGATGGAGGATATTTGTTGTGTGAGTGTTGTGTTTTCTGGGCTAGATGACTTAATCCATCCATCATCAAAATTACCTTTCGTCTAGTGACCAAATCATCAGTGCGGGAGTTAAGCACCAGTTACGGGAATATTTTTGCCATCCAGGTGTATATGAAAACGTATCTGTTGACAAGTTAAAGCTAATTTCCAAACCTAACTGTCATGAAGCAGTTTTGTTATTTGGATATCGGATATGTTAGAATGATGGTTGAATGAAAGGGTGAATATTAATGCGATACTAGCTATAACACCAAATAAATCTGTTCCTTATACACAGTGAAATGAAATGAGAATAATGAAGATAGAGACCATGCAACTAAAAATGAACTGTTCATCAAGAGTAAGAACTAAGATCACGAGACAACCAATAACTTTTTACAAATGTAAAGCAAACTTGACTTTTTCATGTCGATAAAGAGAGCCGCGTCTCATTCTAACGCTAATTTTTTCCCTAGACCAATGACTGGTGAATGTCTCTTAATCAATATTTCCCATAATGCTGAAGATCACCATTTCTAATTATGCAGAATGACAAGAAAACTGAAGTATTTATTACATGATTTATTTAAATGTTTGCGCCACATACACTTGTATAATTAATTAGAAAAAGCAACCAACATCTCAAATAAAGATCACAAAAATAAATTGTCTACATGCTGATTCTCATACGAGTTTAATTTCAATAAAATATGAGAATAATGAAAGTTTTTGTAGCTTGCCGTTAACTAAATGATTTTTAAACATGCATATGATACTTAAACTGACTAATAAATAATTTTCATCCAGGTCACAGTTGTTATCCAAATTATCTAATTGCCATTCAACTTCTTAAGGAGTGAGTTGACCAGTGTTTTATCATGGAAGAAGATTTAGATCAAAAAATCAAAATGTTGAATTCGTTCAGATTTAGCAACCTATCAGTAAGTGAACTCAGTCACTTGGTAGACGAAATTGGCTGGTCGTTAATGGTTTAAATCTGACTTCACTTGTTCATCAGCAGTGTGTTTAAGTTTGCTTCTCATCACAAGTCAAAGTTAGGAAGATCTTGACTTGGTGTTTAAAGATCCCGATTGAATGTCTCGAAAATACTATGATGCTACTTTTCCTTCACAGGCTGTAAGTTAGAATACTTTTCACTAATCACATTCCATGAACTTGATAAATGCAAAATATGTGCTAGAATGTATTTTGATTTTACATCACATAAATTTACCACTAAACTGTTTTCTTTTCAGTTAAACTCGATCAGCACTGAAGACGATCTCCTTTGTGGGATGTTGACCATTGCCTGAGCAGATGAGTACTATAGACCCTGACTTCAGCACTAAATAATGAGTGACTGAGATAGGTCTGTTCATCAAAAAATTAACTGCTCAACCATGTCCGAAAAAAAATCGAAGTAAAATGAAAATAGAAAGCAATCGGCTCATCGTGTACATGAAGATCTGAACGGGGCAGTGAGTGAAACTGACAGAAAACAGGGTAACGGAAGAACTTGAATTCAGTCCACCACTAACTAGGTAGACCTTCAAGTCATAAAATAGGATTTAAGCTCTTATTAGGAGTTAGACCTTGCAACTCAGCCCGTAAATCTGTGGAGCCACTGGTTCGCATTTTGATATGATCCAGATCTTCGTTAAAATAGTTGAAGCTGTCTCGAAAATCTGAGAAATTCAGTGTCATTAACTCTGAGAATAAAAATTCTGTGGCTTCTTTGGAACCAGTCTCTTTTCTGTACCATTCAGGTAATTTTGTAGCATTTCATTTCTGTTTTGTTTATACAACTGTATACTCAGCTGAATAGTCTTTTGTCGTGATGAAAAACTGAGGTAAATAAAAATGTTTTCACGAGGTCGATTAATTCGTAGAGTTTTCACTTGTGAATGATATCATTTGGTTAACTTAAGAAAATTACCAGTATAAGTTTGTCATCAGTAATGAGAAGATAAAGTTATTGAAATTCCAAAGAAAAAATGTGAGGTATGCTGTCGTCCAAGTTCATAGTGTGAACAGGTAGTTGCCGACATCTTCAGAGGCTAGTGACACAATTCATAAAAAAATAATTTTTAGACATTGAATGATGAAATACAGGTGAATGTATCGACTATGAGAAGGTTAATTGTTGCTGTTAGACCTAAAAGATGTCAGAAATGCATGCTACTGGGCAGTGATAAAAAAGAACAAAATTGCTGTCCAGTAAGATTTATCCTGACCACACAGCAGCATTGTTGACAGTTGGAAACTCGAAATTTCCAACCTCATCAACCAGTGACTTGAAATTTCAACTTCTATTTTAGCTGCCACCTATCAGTATACAAACAGCACATTGTTACAAGTGATCCTGTGATGTACGATGTATCAACCACTATAAAGCAGTTGCTCAACCTCAGTGTTTCAATAAACTCACCTTAATAAAGCAAGCTAAACGAGGCTTTGTCATCTTCACAATTATCAAGACAATAATATGCACCAACCCCAAATAGATAGTCTTTTTGTGAAACCCAGTGCCATCCATTCAACCGTGTTTCTGGAGCACTGTGGACATATGAAAAGTGTTACCTATAATCTGGAGAAATATGATTTCTTCTGACAAATTCCTAGCCTTCAGATATATTTTACTACATTCCGGATGTACCCATAAATTACAATAAAAGCGATCAGTGGAAAGTTGAAGCGGTTGATTTTTTCTATCTCCAAACACGTATCCTACAAGCCCTGCGAATTTCGGTGAACATGTTTTAATGTATGCATACTGACGCCTTCAAGACTGAAGTGTTGTTCTTCGGTTAGATTTTGTCCTGAATGATGGTGTTACGGTTTTATGGCAAGATTACCAAACACTGTCTGCGGTAAAATAACCAAACACTTGTCAGAAAAAAGCGGTGTGTGCCCCCGAAACTTTAAGTTTTAACTTAGTGTATTTTGTTATCATATTTAGAGTGGTAATTTGATTTCATGGTTAAACGTTTTGCATGTGAACATTTTCGACAATTAGGGTAAGCCAAGTTGTTGGTAACTTTTGAAAGTAGACTTGGTCCTCATTGAAAGAAAATTTTTCATAACTCTTAGTTGGAGCTTACAATTCATTACCACTTGGTTATGTCAAAGATATATCGCTTGACTAAACATTTCACTGGTCTTTTTACAGAGAAGCACAGTCAGTATCTAGATATTTTTTATTCATCTAGAAGTACTTGTTTCTATATAGTTGTTGGCCGTTATGCTTCATGCAGTCACTGTTAGCCTGTACAGCTTAGCCAATATTGATAAGGGTTTGAATTTTCTACAGCGAAAGTAAATTTCTTCAGAAGTTAAGAGACCTCTTAAAAGAAGGCTATGAAAGTAAGAAACTAACAAAGAACAATGTAGGAAGGTAATTTCTGAAGACAGATAGAACTTTTATCCGGAGAATACTATTAGCATTGACCGAAATATTGTTACCTGGTATTCAACGCTGTCTGTGCAGGTAATATCCATATCCTAAATTAGAGAGAAATTATCCTATAGTTGCAATTACTTCTTCACTGCTCCTGTGTACCTCCTTTCAGTGTTTCAAGTTTTTTCCCCCAAGCTTATACCAGTTGTGTGTTTTTATTACTTTTCCCAGAAACACTGTACTACAAAGTATTACATACATGTTTTTAGCCGAAATTACTAACTGCCATTGGTCATTAAACGCATGTTAAGCGAACTGAACTCGGATGCATAACTAATGATAAAGTGGTAGCACTAAATAGCTGTTTCCTCTCGGTACGCTTCTGTAACTAACTGGTTTAGGTTAGTGATGAATATGACCTTGAAATCGGTCAGTCCCAATAAACAGGAATGATGGGTAGTGGGTAGCAGTGGAATCCAGGATGCATGTTTCGTCCTGTTTGGGACTCGTCAGGTGGGCGGACCTGCCTCCCACTGAGCGATGTTGTCCCCACTAAGACTCGAACCGAAGTCTGACTTCTTCAAACACCAGAGCGTTTTCTACTAGTCCATCTGAGGCACAACAGTCACTTTCTGTGTGACAAGCATAGTCTTTATGTCGTTACTTTCATTATACCGTCGCCAACAGGACCGAATTGATTGATCTCTATTCAGCTCGGTAATACAAGTAACGACATAGAGACTATAATCGTAAGGTAATAAGTGGTCATCGCGACTCAGAAGGCCTAGTAGATAGCACCCTGGCGTTTGAGGCGATTGGTGCATAATAAACCTTCGAAATATATATATCTTCCACTCACTTTCAAACAATAAAATACCACAGCGTCACATAGTTCAACTCTTTTCTTTAAATATATTCTTATTTATTGTGCCTTTACTCAAGCTTGACAACAGGAACAATCTAGAACTCCTTGAAGTACGGTCCTGGATGTTGAAAACTATCTTAAAATAGATCAGTCCACACAAAATTGTTTTAAAATAGTTTTCTCAAAGTTCTGATATGAGAAAAAAACATGACTTTTGTAGCCAAACAAGTAAAGCCCAAGGGAAAATACTCTCCAACACCATTAAATAGCGATCCTTCTATACAGCAAACTGATAGAAGTAGGTAAATTCGGACAACCAAATTCCAACTCACTGCCTGAATGGTTACGTGCCTGGTGTGAGAAATGACTGTACTGGGCTTGGCCGTTCATGAGGTCGTAGATGGACACATCTGACAAGTCTCGAGCTGAGGTGAAACAGCCATCCAAATCTCACAGGTTCTTAATGTTTCTCCAACTGATGTCAGTCCCTCAAGAAAACTCCTTTCAATACAGATAAGCTTTTTAAAATGGCGAGAAAAGCGAAAACTATTCGAAAGCAGAAATGATGACAGTACAACTTTGATACGGTCTCATGTTTAAGTGATATAAGGTAAGTGAATTCCGCTTCAGTTTGGCAAAACACTTACGGCTTGACAGTGAACTATGCGGTATTGGATGTAAAATTTTCGTTCACGTACTTTCATAATCCAAACTGATTACTTAACCAGATTGCAAGCTAAAAGTTTCATTGACTGAAAAAGTATATTCTGTAGCTAAGCCTTGTGTTGAACAGTCTATGCTGAACAGATGTGGAGAATCTATCTTCAATGCTAACTAACGAATCGTGATGCTGAGAGCTGCTGAAGAGTTTCAAACTCTGTCAGGGAAGCTTTTCAGTTTGTTAACCTGCTAGCATCAAAATTGTTATCATGTTCAAACCCAATCCTGAAGTTAGTTTCTGTTACACCAATAGACTCATAGGGAAATACTTAGACCTTGACAAAACGGTCTAAATAAGTGTTGCAGAATCAATATTGGGAACAAAGAAGAAGGTCTTGCATTGGTTGTATTGTGTTCTCTAAGCTGGGTTGTTTAATCGTAAAACTTTCATCGTCTTGCTAGACGACATCATCAGCATTAACTTTAGTATGAAGTGAGCTGTCAGTATCTCTCCGTGAATGATTTAGTGGCTTGCTCTGACGATGTGCTCTATGATTGGTTGTTTCCTTCGATTGTTGTGTCATTCACTGTATAGATTTTCCTGTTGGCTATCCCTCTGCTTGACCTCTCACCTTTCTGTCGTTTATCATTTTTCTCACCGGTTGATAGATTGGGTCGTCTATGCCTATTCATCTGTTGATTGCTGACTGACTGACCTGAATGCCAAGCTTCTAGACATTCTCTGATATTCTTTGTGTTTCCTCTGTCCAAAATTTATACATTGTCGAAATTGAATTCATCTCCATAATTATCCACCTGCATTGAAATGAGTGACGAAATGTGATGTTTAATAGCTAACTGGTGCTCATGTAGACGAAGGCGAAGAGGCCGGCCACTTTGTCCAATGTAGTGTTGACTACAGTTATTGCAGTTGATTTTGTAAATGATATTCGATTTGTCTTCTTTGATTGTCGCATCCTTTGGTCTGCAAAATAGTGTTTGCAGGGAATTTGTTGGTTTATGAGCCACACCAATTCCAAGTGGCCTCAGTTTTCTTGTCGTGATTTCTGATACATTCTTTATGGTAGGACTATGCGTTTATTGATTTCTGTCGATGAATTTGTAGTTGGTGATGCACGGGATAGGCATCTTCTGATAAAGTTTCGTGGGTAGCCGTTCTTCTTTAGGGTGCACATCAAGTAATTTTCTTCGTTTCTCCGTAAAGTTGTTGTGCTGCAGTGTGTTCTCGCTCTTTTGAATAGAGTCTGCACGCAACTGATTTCGTGGGTTGTTGGGTTGTTGCTACTGTAGTTGAGGACTTGGTCAGTGTGTGTTGGCTTCTTGTACACTTGGGTTTCCAGCTTCCCCGTATTTGTTCTATGGACCAGAATATCTAGGAATAGTAGTTAGTTGTTTGACTCCTTCTCCATTGTGAATTTGATGTTACTGAAAACGTTGTTGATCAAATTGTTAGTGTTTTCAATGTCATCTTTTTTAGTGATGACAAAAGTGTCGTCCACATAACAGATCCAGAATTTTGGTTTGATCACAGGTAGGATAGTGGCTTCCAGTCTCTGCATCACTGCTTCTGCAATTAGTCCGGATATCGGTGATCCCATTGAAGTTTCTTCCATCTGTTTGTATATCTTACCGTTGAATTGGAAGCACGTTGTCAGACTAAGGTCGATGAGTTCCACCAGACTTGAACATTTAAGTTTAGTGCGTTCTGTAAGGCTTGTGTCTTCATTGAGCAAAAGAGATATAGTTTCCCTGACCATTTGGGATTCAATGAATGTGTAAAGTACTGTGACGTCGAAGGATACCATTAATTCGTCGTTTTCTAGGCTAATGTTTTTGATCTTTTCTAAGAATTCCGTTGGTGATTTGATGGAATGTCCGCATGATTGAAAGAGGTGTTTCAGTTTTCTCGAAAGTTCTCTTGATATGTTGTATGTTGGAGTTCCTGGAAGTAAGACAATTGGTCGTAGAGGAATGTCTGGTTTGTGTATTTCTGGTCTGCTGTAGAACCGAGGAAAGACAGATCCATTCGAATTCATTCTCCATTTGTCTTGCTATGTTATTTTTTCTGCTTTGAAAAGTTTGTTCAGGTTTTTATTCATCTGGTTGTCGAACTTCTGGATAGGGTTGGTTTCAAGTAGTTGATTTACATTTTCGGGTTTGAGTGATTCCTCTGCTAGCCTGATGTAGTCTTA
Organism: Heterobilharzia americana; assembly: GCA_944470555.2. Classification (NCBI taxonomy): domain Eukaryota; kingdom Metazoa; phylum Platyhelminthes; class Trematoda; order Strigeidida; family Schistosomatidae; genus Heterobilharzia; species Heterobilharzia americana. The sequence continues at coordinate 85,770,724 of OX104134.1, read as the reverse complement.
CTTGTCCATGACTACTGTAGTCCGTCCCTTCTCTGCTGGAAGTATAATGATGTCTTTCCTATTTTTCAGTCTTTTTAATGTTTTCTGTTCTTGAGTGTTCTTTGAGCGTGATGTTTCATCTGACTAGTCACTGGTACGATTGTTTGCAATATTTCTTGTTGAATGACCTCATTTTATCCTGATGTTTTAAGTGAGGACTCTAATGCGCCATTGGAGTTCAACACCAAGAACAGAAACTGAACTGAAGGACAAAACTATAGAAAACATCTTCACATCAGTCAGCTATCAGAACAAAATGGGAGATATTAAGCAACATCCCTGAAGGAACCTGCATGGAAGAACACTGGAACTCTTTGAAAGACACGTGGAAGGAAACCTCGATAATCGTATTAGGAAGGAAGAAGAAAGAATACAAGGAATGGATCTCGACGGGCAGGGAGAGGAGGATGGTGAAGCAGAAGATGAACCAGTGCAGTACAGTGCAGTGCAGTGCAGCGCAGTGTAGTGTAGTGTAGTGCAAGAGTGAACAACGGAAAGAGGAACTGACTACAACCTATAAAAATCTACACTGGACAAAGAAGTGAAGAAGAGTGCGTACAAAGACAAAAGACACTTCTACGAAACACTGACAAGTGAGGCAGAACAGGCTGCAGGCTGCAGGCTGTAGGCTGCGAGTAGGAGAGACAGAGACCTGACAACATTGTATCAAATAACCGGGTTACTTACTGTCTGGGATGGAAGAGATCAACACAGACGAAACCAATGAAAGATGATGAATGAAATTTAATTACCAAAGAAGAGAAACAAAGGGAACGATGTGTTGAACACTTCAAAAAACTCTTCAATCGACCATCACCATCACCACCACCACCACCACCACCACGACCTGCAACTCGTCCAAAAATACGACCAGCAGCCCAGCCACAGAACTACAAGTGAACACAAGTCCTCCGACAAAAGCTGAAGTGAAGTGTTGAACGCCATAAAGTTGCTAGAATCCGGGAAAGCAGCAGGACCAGATGGAATCCCACCAGAAACACTGATAACAGAAGCAGAGACAACAGTGGACATGCTCACATGACTATTGCAGAAGGTTTGGGAAGAAGGATAGAAGGAAAGGTGCCTGCCCACTGATTGGAAGAATGGCTACATTGTCAAACTCCCAGAGGAGGTTGACCTGAGTGTTTGCAAGAACTGGTGCGGAATCATGCTCCACTCCTGTCCACCCGAAGCAAAATATGAAACCGCATCATCCTGGAGAGACTAAAGGATGCGCCGGATTCCAATTCACCATTGGAACAGACTGGCTGTCTGGCTAGATGGATGGATGGATGGCTTCAGGAAGAAGAAATCATATGTGAATCAAATTGCAATGCTATGCTACACATCATCATAAGACAGAGCATAGAATTCCAGTCAACTCTCTACCTCACCTCAACTTCATCGACTTTGAGAAGGCCCTCGACAGCGTCGACCGAGAAGTAATTTGGCAGGCAGTTGCTTCAACACTACACTTTTAGTGCCACAAACCTTTATCAACCTCATTCAACAACAACTGTATGATGATGCCACATACCAAGTGGTTGACAATGGAAGTAAAGCTCAGTGATGCTTTTGGAGTGAAGACAGGAGTAAGAAAATGTTGAAATCTACCATCACCAATGATCCTACTGATTGTGGTCGACTCGACTCGACTCGACTCGACTCGACTCGACTCGACTGGACTCGACTGAACTGAGTCATGTGACCGACAACAGCGAGGAGAGAGAAGCGGGCCGTACACTAGCCAGACTGATGAAAAGACCCTAGAAGATTTGGATTTCGCCGATGATGATTTACGTCTAATGTCTTGTCATACGAACTCGAAGATCTACAGGCGAAATCTAACAAGTTGGCAGAAGAGGCGAGACGAGGCAGGGCAGCAAAGACGGAACTTCCTTCAGGTGAACGTAGAGAAGACAGAGGTGATGAAGATACCCAACTAACTCCAACTCCATTAATAATAATAATAATGATAAGAAGAAGAAGAAGAAGCACCAATCACCATGAACGGGAGCAATCTAAAGGAAGTTGTCTCTTTCACTTACCTACCTAGGTAGCATCTTCTCAACTACAGGCGACACCACAGGCACAGATGAGGATGTCAGAGCCAGGATGGGAAAGACAATAAGACAGGCCTTCATTAACCTGAAATCATTGTGGAGATCTACTCCACTCCACACAGTATAAACAACAAGATCCGGATTTTAAACACTACTATCATGTAAGTCAGTGCTTCAGTGTGATGGTTGAGAGACTTGGGGCGTTACTGAAAGCATTTCCAGCAAACTACAGATATACATCATCAACAGCTGCTGCCTACTCTCACTCGATACTGAAGATCAGATCAGATGACCAGAATGATAAGAATAAGCAACAAGAAACTCTGACTGACTGACTGACCGGCTGGCTGGCTGGCTGGCTGGCTGGCTGGCTGGCTGGCTGGCTGGCTGGCTGGCTGGCTGGCTGGCTGGCTGGCTGGCTGGCTGGCTGGCTGGCTGGCTGGCTGGCAACGAACCAATCGAGAATCCATCGCTCAACGTGTATGCAGACGGGAGTGGAGATGGATTGGATTAGACATACACTGAGAAGACCATTTGGAGACACCACGCACCAGGTCAGGTCAGGCCAGACCATGCTAGAGCAGGCCCTCTAGTGGAACCCAGAGGGGAGACGACGACTTGGGCTTCCGAGGAGAGGGTGAGATGGAGGAGATTGTGTTTGGAAGAAATGAAGGTTTGTGAGGAGTTGTGGAGCCAGGTTGAAAAGAGTGCAGAGAAGAGAATGAAATGGTGACGTGCTACTGAAGCTCTGTGTTCCACTAGGAAGCCAAAGGACAAATCTTAAAAATAATAATAGTAAAGTTAAATGAATCTATTTAGCCCTCACTGAGACCGATTCCTCTCCCTTAACTAACCATAAGTTAGCTTATAAATATACTTGGTCAATTCTTATAAAATATTAATCAATACTCAGATAATTAGGTCTTCATTACTGATAAACCAAATGATTGATAATCGGAACACTAGCTTGTAATTATCTTCAATGTTGCAGATACGTCTTGCATATGTGAAGCGAAAGACATGAAGACTTAGTTGAATAGGCAATCGCAGTGGAATACAGCGTTCATTTGTTTAACCTAATAGCCGAATCGCAAAGTTGATCTATAAAACTTGGTCTGCACGAAGAACTAAAGAGGACACTAGTTTCAACCTAGTTACCGGCAAGTGCATCTCTTACCACTTTCGTTTTGACTTTCTGTGACTTTCGCTCTCACTGTTTCAAGCACTATAAAATTCTCACCACTTAACGATTTCTAGCAATAATCATAACATTGTCATTTGGATTTACGTGAACAGAAATCCTGAATTAAGAACCTAATTTTCAATCTTTCGTGTTTACGTAAACATCTACAGAATTAGTAATTCTTTCTATTTGCATACTGACCACGGAAATTTATGGCGTTTAAAGACCTGAACTAGCGAAAACTTCCATGTGTTTCTCTGAAAAGAATGGAAAAAAAATCAAAATATGACTGGTAAGTTTTTCAGACCTTATAGGAAGTGTTGAACTGGTATTGTGACCTTGATTTCATCGTCGTCTTTGTGTTAGAATTTCATTTTGCGATGTTTATTTTATCTACACACGTAACCACAGAAAAAATTCATTTATTGGCCATACTAGCAGCTACTATTAACAGTTATTTTAACGCTTATTGTTTGCTTTTTCTTGAATAAATTATCATAACATCTAAACCTTTGTTTTTCACCTGAGGTCAAAATTGCGTGGGTGTACTAAATGTTAAAATCAAGACTATTGCAGATCTGACTCATAGTGAAATGTCTTCTGTCGAACGACTGACTCACCGTTTTCATATTTCGCTCTGTTCACATAAATCGCACTATATAGCGATTAAATTGTTTACGGTAAGGTGAATGTAAATTTCTCCTGGTTGTCAGTAATCGACAACTGTCACTTATCTCATTCCTCAGGAAATCCAGTTATCAACTCAGATCAAAAACCATTCATGGATTAGGTTGTACCGACTGCATGGGCGAAATGTTCAGCACTCGTAAACACTTAATAGTTAGTATTTTGAAGACTAATAAGCGAATGCCTGTTGAAATGAAAATGAAACATTGATAACCTCCGAATCCTATTTGGAAAAGTGTTGAATACTATTCATCCATTAACTGTATGTAGATAAGTCTTCTCTTCTACAACATTAACACAAAAAATTGTAGTTTCAGCTAAAAACCATTTCATATTATTCTGCCACCTCTAGGCGCTGAAACCTTTTTCGACTTATCTCAATGGTAATGTATTCTAAGTTTGACCCATAGATGTCAACTACTTAGCATATAAAATGGTTTGGTTCACCTGTCTGTTGACTTTAAGAAGCAAAGAATATTTTCTTGTATTTAGATAGAATTCTGCAAAATAAGTTTTATGCATTGAAGGCTTCTTGGTCTGTATAGATTGATCGGTTTCAAGGTAGTATTAACTTGGAGTACCATTGAAAACTTAAATGCACTGAAAGGCTGTTTCGTCCTAGTATGAAACTCTGCAGCAGTGTGCAGCCATTACCTGGCCAGAAGTCGAACCTAGGACCGTCAGCCAATGACATCGGCAAGTATTTATCCTCACATTTGACTTGGTTGACCCCTCAGGCTATAGCTTCTCATTAGAACTTTGGAATTTCTATCCCGAGGCTGACAATAACGAGCAGTGAACAGCAGTTTGATCTATGGTTTATGGGAACAAGGTGAGTTCAAAAACCTCCTGGTCTCCAAAATCCTTTTTCATCAAAACTCCCGTTCACTAAGACAGGGTGTTTAAATCGGCACATTTTGAATTTTAAGTGAAAATGCTTCACATGACTTTTCACAAACACCAGTAAGTACTAGTTAAATAAATTTTAAAAACTGTGAGGATACAGGATGGCTCTTTCGCCACGTCAGATTGCTTCTAAGTGAAATCATAAGCTTATCGTTCGTCTTCGGATTGGAACCACGACACTTGGATTGAATGTAGAGCACTTTTAGACTAAACTACTGGAGAACGTTTATTTGCATTGAGTTTTCAATTCTGTTGGTACCATTATAGCAGGAAATTGGTAAAATGAAACTATGTAAACTGATTATTGCTTAAGTCCTCAGGTCAATCGAACACGAACACAACTAGTCATTGGAACCTCAAGGGATAAAAAGCAACCCAAAGCGAAACATTTATAGTTTAACAAACATCACTCGGAATCTATTAATGACCAGTGTTCGCCTGAAATATTTCTGAGGTTTCATGCAAAGTCATGAATGAGGAGAAATACTCGCTAATAACATTAAAACGTATTTTTATTCTATGGCTGACTCACAGACATCGCAAACTTCGAAAACTTAAATTTCACCTCGATTGCCTTCTATTTACTCCTGTTGTTAGCGAGTACATTTCGTTAGTTCTTGACAACTCTGTGTCAGAAAAAGAATCTTGGGACTTTAGCTGAGCGGTTTCCAACAGCAAACCCATTTACACCACAGCTAAGCAGTTGAAAAGCTACTCAACTTTGAGAATTGTCAATGTGGAGCGTTCAGTTTATAAGCAGCTTGCAGACTGCCCATCCTATTTAAGGTGTACGGTTCAGGTGATCGTAACATTTCGGCTGTTTATATGGGCTGGTTTTACTCAAGTTTACCGTTAAACAGCTCCATATTAAATAAGTAAAATGATTATCTGGTGTTTGGATAACTCTGCTCTGGATAGCGAAATCTACATACCAGAGTGAGTGGTTTTTGACTACTCATGCTGTTCAATAGTATTTTTCCTCCATAATAGTTTGGAAGTACGATGCAATCTTTGCTTAGTTGTCATAAACCAAGGGGAAAAAACTGCCTTACATGAATATATCTCTACATTAGGGACGCAGTGTTTATCCATTATACCGGTGAAATCAATCGTTTTCATATTTTCAAAGGATTATACAACTGGACTGCTACCTATCATTAAAACAGATGAACGTCTTGCCGTTAGTCATGGTAAAGTAATCATTGCAACCAGAACCATTTTCTTCACCTACTGTTAGTTGATGATTGCACGGAGTTTATCTCTTTTTCATAAAATGTCTGAGTGACTGCTTTCAAATGGAGCGCTTTTTGAAAAGGAGTGATGTAGATAAATTAATTGTTCACTATGATTTCTAAATTTTGATGAGAATGATTATTATGGTAATGGCAGATATATGTAGATTAGAATGTGAATGTCAGTTCAACTTGTGAAGGCAAATGTTCAATCCACACTTATGATGATAACTAGTTTGTCCCTGAAAACAGTCTGGAAGTATACCAGCTTAGAGAGAGCTATTAACTTTGCACATTGATTTTTCACGCCATTTCTCAGCACTAATAATATAGGAAACAGCAGGATTTTGTTCATAAAAATGAGTTTACATCTTATTTCAAAAATTCTCATTGGCAGTACACAGAGAGAAGTTTTCTGTTGACAGAGTGACTCTCTTAATGGATGTCTTGATATTGTCTTGAGTATTATTTTAATCTGGAATGCTTTGATACCAGTCAACAATGTAGTCCCAGATGCCCACTTTGTCTTATTTTATGCCTTTCAAAATGATGTGGGTGCAAGTAGATGAGTGTTGGTCTTCCAATCAGAGATTTTCCTCCTGGGGTTTATGTGATAGGTGACGACTTCGAGTCCCAGTGTAGAAACCAACACCTATGAGTAGGAAGGCAGATACACCTGAAGAGGCCTATATAAAAAGGAAACGTACATTCAGATTCATGATCAAAGTCTTTTCAAAAACTGAGTTAATAATCGGTTTCGTGTGTCTTTCTCGCATATTTTATCGACAAACCGGCTATGATATCCATTTTTCACAAGCGTACCCTTTTAAAAAGTCAAGTTCAACTTCCGCAGAATCTGTGCTACAAATATTTCGTATTCGATAGTAGAGGGAGTGAATGAAGTTCTTTTGGATCAAATTCTCTTGTATGTTGGGACTCATTAAGAAAGCGTATCTGCAACCATGAGGAAACTGGCGTTCTTTTGATGTTTCGAAAATGCACTACTCACCGCGTAGTTCACCTTTATTACTAAAAATAGTTTTTCGAGCGTTATTAAGTAAAACACGCACGTGTCTTATGATTCAGCTTCAACCATTTTGAATGGTACACCACAAATCTTAGCGTTTTTAGTCTCTGGATAAGATGTGCGAGTAAATGGCGTGAAATATCAGCAGCAGTACAATGGTGGATCATCAGATGACCTAAGGAAGGACGCTATAGTTTTTGCTGTTCATTAGAGTCTGTCGATTAACTAATGTTCTTTGGTCGTTGAGCGACTCAGCATTGTAGCACACAATATATAACGCATTTGAAACCTTATTCATCCACTTTCCAATTGCAATTTCTAGACTGCATCATCTCTACCTTTATCAATTATCTTTTACTACTAAACGTAAACATATCCTACATGCTTTCTTAGTCTCTGGCTCAAGTTTTTCTCTTGCAGATTCTCGTAGTTACCGCTAAAATCACACTCTTCTGTGCACCTCCTTAAACAGTGTACCTACAGGCTAGATGAAAACCTTCCAATAGCTGGTCGTTACAGATATTCCCTACAGGAAGTAAGTCAACTACACAATAAGTATCGCTCAGAGTTGCTTGAATTTCAATGCTAATCGAGCAGACATTTTAACCCTGTACTTTATTTGTGTGTGTTCACAGTGACTAGTCATTGCATAAGAAGCCCTCATAAGGTCATACCCAAAAGCATGACAAGTTCATGTTACAGACTATTTCTGTCCCAGGAATTCGATGCATTTCTCATCTGTATTTTCCTACTTTAAAACGAGTGTTTTGGCCTATTTTGTAAATGTATTGGCATAGTTTCGTTGCAGTGGTGGTTTAATTCATATTGTGTGATAATCGATGGTTATAACAACTTAGACATGTCGAAATGACATAAGATCTGTGCAGGCAGCTGGAAGAATGCCTCTTATACAATCTCCCCCGACTAACCTGAAGTTCTAACTTCACACGGAGTGTACAATATAGCCAATAGACTTGAGGTGTGCAACCCTCAAAGTTACAGTACTGAAAATTTTGTTCTCGAGACATCACCATTTATACTACTGAAATATGTAGAAAACACCATTCAACTGTGCAGCTTTCATAGCAACATTTTGTTGAATTAGTAATAACAATCTAATATGCAGCTAGTTAAGCGTTAAACTAATTAAATAAATCAAAGAAAAGTATAACTGGAAACTTAATTTTGCTCTATGAAAAAATCGTTCTAAACCACTGCTAAAGCAACAAGAAGAACCAATGTCAAAACCACCTTTGAACACAAAAGATGGTATAAAGTGTGAATGACTCAACTAAAGGTGCGTAGGTGGGTGATAAAAGTCCGCTGACTGTGCTGATTGACAGAGCTAAAGCGTGCCATTAACAAAGTAGGCAGATAAATCAATAATCAACCGGTTATGAAGTTTTTTTACTATTCATGTCGTATCCCGTTTATGAATGATGAATAATTAGGAAACGTTGACACAGGGTTTCTTTCTGGCAGACCAAATCTTCCAGCTATCCAATATGTGAATGTTATTGACTAATTTGAGCATTCAGGCTCTAAACACTTGGTGAAATAGATTTGATAACTAGTCAGTTAGAAAGAATTAATGCAGAACTTAAAGTAGTTAATTAGTGACAATTAACCAAAAACTCAGCTTTCACATCTCATCAATACAATGATTATTGTTACCAATGCCAAAAAAGTAAGCATATAAATAAATTAGTGCATATTCATATTCTGATCACTTCTAATGTGCTCTCTTTAGAAACAATAATTGAATTGATTGTACTTGACAATTAACTAAGGGAAAAAAATTCAGTCTTGACAGCAATAAGCCTTGTTGTTTTCGTTAAATTTCAAACTGTTAGTTAAATGATTTGTCCAAAAATAGCATTCTCTACTAAATAACAAATTTAAGTAAACACAGATACAAGAATGGAATTGTCTAAAAATTAGTGACGTATACTACTCATCAGGATGAGTAGTTAGTGGTGATGGGTAGCCGGATCAAAGGAATCTAAATATCAAACATCTATATCACTTGTTTGACAACAATCTCAATGATGTTGCCGAATGAGTTCAGTCCAGAAAGCCGAATCATGCAAGGAAGTTCTTCTATGTCCCTTCAAGTTACTTCTCTTCCTACTGAGTAAGTCACTGTATGTGATCTCAACATTTCGGTTTCCAAATGAAATCATGTTGAAACCTTACAGTCAAATTGCACGTAGTTTTAACTTTTCTATCATTGACTGACAACTTTACAAGCAAATGGTTTGATCATATACAATCCTTTCTTGTGTATACCAAAAGTTGATGCAGATTCTTCAAATGCTTACGATCGTAGCCTCAAAAACCTACAGATGATGCACTCATTACGATACGATATAAAGTCACTCATAAAATTTCAAAGTTTGCATTTATCTTCAGTTAGCTACAAATGTAAGTAAGAGTGCGACTAAAGATCGAAGAGTATTAGACAAGTTCAGTTTCAGTATTCAGAAGGAAGAATAGTACATCAAGTGAGCAATGTTGAGTGTTGTAAAGATCCAACCTTGCTTCGGAAATGTCAACACAAGGTGCAGGAACAATGTTATCTGGTAGAGAATCCCAATGGTTCACAGTTCTGTAAGATTTCTAAATGTAGATGATGCGATCGAGGCTTTGGACGTTTCACCGATGCCTTTTCAGGAGGAATGAATAACATAAATCAGCTACTAAATCATAACTCTAAGGTATTATGATGTATACCTTCAACTGGCAGGAAGGTAGTGGATATAGATTAGGTCGACTTAGCTATTCCTTATCAGGAGGTTAAAGACGCCATTGAGTATTTTAGTCCCTATCCTTTGGATTGGTTCTTACGTACCTCCTTAATAATCAAAAATTGGGCTTTTTACTTGGATCCCATGTTGAAAATGAGGTTTGATGTATGCCAGCTATAGTATGCGAGACATATCCTGATAAATCATTAGACGGCTTAAGAAAGGACCATGCAAATCGATTAACCTTGTCAGCTGGTGGTCTTCAGTTTGTTGTGGTTTCACGGTCATCGTTCTCTATGGTTCCTAAATTCTTAGGTTCAGAAACCCTGGACAGTAGTATATTAGTCTTCAGCTTCTTTCTCACCAATAAATATCACATATACACATATGAAAGTATGGTGATTCGACAACGGAGGTTGTACGAGTTGATTATTTATCTGAAGTTGCTACCACTGGTTGTCGAGATAGTTCAATGACTAGACAGTAATACACTGGTAAAAATGAACAGAAAAAATTTCTGTCCACAAATAGATTTTAAAAAAATACCAATTAAAGCTTATGACTTTTCATTTCTTACTATTTTATCAAGACCTTAAAAACATGTGTAGCGGACTAACTTAAAATTTACTGAAATTCACTTCCCATAAGACATCAGTTTGTATGCAGTCCAGTGTTAAATATGAGTACTTAATGCTATGAAACAATTACCGAGCTGGATATTTTTGTGCCTTGGCTACTTCCACTAAAACACGTCACTTTCATATTAGGTTTTGAGCCCCATTAGAACTTGGGATAGAACCTAGTTGTATCTGCAAAAGAGTATTATTGATCTTGATGCAAAAAAGATGACTGGGTGCACTGTAGCCCACGAGTCATATATGTGATTGCTGAGTTAGGCAGCTGAAAGTAATCGAACCCATATGGAAACAAGGGGCTTCTATGTAAAAATGAGCACACTGGTGTCCCCAAGATTTCTCGAATTATATCAGTAACTGCTGTAGTTAGAGATGATATAAGCAAGCGTACTGTAATCGTAATTTCTGTAGCTAGGTTATAAATTCAATCGATTAAACCCACTTAGCTTTTAAGTCTAGGCAATATGATATTGGTTACTCAGCAGTGGTCAGTTAACCGATTGATGGACTGCATCATACTTCATTAGAATCTTGATAGGCGTCAGCCATCCAAATGAAATCAACTATTTATTCTCAAATACTCAACGAAATAATACCCTAGTTACGAGAACTTCGTGTTCATTTATTCCATCACTATCTTTAGAATGAACAAAAAAAGTGAATCCAGTCAATATTATTCACTCAGTGATTAGTAGTAAGATCCAGCACGCGAGTTTAATTCTATTCGAGACTCAGTAGCCGGATGTATCTGCATCCTGGTGAGTGAGACTCAATCCCAGGTTCCATAACTTGAAACACCAGACGGTTATACACAAGGCTACTGAGTCATAAATTTCATCTCTTGTACAACAGGTATCAATGCTTTCAGACTGATTTTTATGACTCACTGGTAATTTTTATAATGGGTCAAACTGATCACCCACAGAGATCGATCAATGCGGTTCAGTGGGATAACTGACGGAAAATTACAGGCACCAATTAATAAGAAATGAAGTTAAAGTTTGGGAAGCATTTCTGGGTCAGTTTCTGTCTCCTTGATTACTTGATGATCATTTTACGGAAGCACGGTACCCATTCATAAAAGCTTTTGGTGACGAGGAGAATATGTATATTCAATATATCGGCAGATGGACTGGAATCATCCACTATGTAGCTTGCAGAAAGCCAGTAGGTAGCTATCGAACTACTTATGCCAAATCCGGCTGTATACACATATTCTGAATGTCGTTTTATTTTGATGTTGCTGTTGGTCTCTACGGAAATATAATAAATTCTGTTTCCAGTCATATGCTAACTCATGGATCAGCTTCGCTCACAAAACCATAGGTTGCTACAATCTAGAACAGCGTCGCCAGTCCAGAAGGTTTTAATACCTTCAAGTCTCACGTAGTTAAAATGATGAAGCTTCTTTAATCTAAGTTCTTAGCATTAACTTGAAAAAATTGATCACGGGAACAGTTTAGGTCACCAGTCACAGACAATGAAACCAATCCTGTTTATTTTAGAGGTAGTATTCATCATGGACTGACGTCAGTTGGGGGAAACCCTGAAAATCCGAGAGCCTCGGACAGCTGTTTCGTCCTATTACGGGAACCCTAGGCAGCACGCACCCACGACCCGGCTAGGGGTCGAACTCAGGATCTTCATGTTTCACCGCAAACGCGCTAACCATCCAGCCACTGGTTCGGTCCCCAGTGGTTCACAATTTCCAACTTCTGTCAATTCACTATTTGGTGTGACTATCATCTAAGGTCTTAAGTTAGCATCCGCTTCACTTCCGATTGGTTGACTCCACAGGTCGCGGCTTCTCATTAGAGCTGCGTGATATCCATCTGGAAGCAAGTCACTAATAGGCACTATCCAGTAATGTATGTTTCAGTCGTTCCCTAACTGATATCATTCATCTGAAAATAATCCTGTTTACCTTAAATAGTTCATCTTAAACAGTTTCATGAGTATTAACTGGAAGATGGAGGAAGCATTTATAATACTGTACATCCCTGTAAAAATCTGACACTACCAAGGGGGAAAAGTTCCCCTTTTCACTCAAATACGGTGACAAAAATCTGTTGTTCACTTCTTCTCAATGTAATAACCACCTGTTACATACATGAAAAACGAATAACACTCACGGAGGCAAATCAATCACTCAGAAAATTGTCTGCGGTATTTCACGGAGAATGTATTCCATACCGAGGAAGTCTTTCACATGATTGGTAGTATTGCGATTTCACTGGAGAATCTACCTATCTGTTATTAGATTATTTGACTGAATTCTCACCATGACCAATTATGCAACCTGAATCACGGGAACGACTATTTTTTGTTCAATGGTATAAATAACATGTACTTTTAGTCTGATGATATTGTTAACTGCCTTAACAGCCAATAAATTTGATCTTGTTTATTTGTCTTCAGTGTTAATCTCATCTGTTAGTAGCTGGGTAAGAAACCGACTGGCGCATTCGACGGTTATACTACAATAGTAAAGTTCCAGTCCAAAAAACCTCAATAGATTTCATCAATCTAAGGGTAGAAGTCAGTAGATGAAAATACGTGCAGTTAGGCTATTCAAAGATGACCTCTATTTTAAAATAATGATCTTAATGGATAGTCTACAATGCGACTATATGAGTACCGGTAAAATACTACAACCCTGCATTCGGTGTTGTTTATACAAAGAAAATTCAAATGTATTTGCTTTTCAGAAAGGCTTTCCTTCAGTTTCTACCTTCTCTTCACTTGCCTTCTGCACTGTCCTCCCATATTCATTGTCCTTATTTGGAATCTCTGCTAGTTGAATATCAGCTCTTATTACCTTCCCCGACCACATTCTAACATTTACTACTTAAACATATATTAATGTTGGTAGTAAATATCATACTAGCATCCATATAAACTGTAGTCCGTCAAAAAAACTGAACAATCCATCACAGGTTACTTTAAATCCTATTTTTTCACTTATGAGTGCAAGCTTCTTAAAAGTCATATTGTACTGATGGGTTTTACAGTCGTTCATTATGGTCAGTAAACAAACATCACCTCTAAGAACCAAAATCGTATACTGGAATAGTACTAATTTAATCTATCTTCTTTTTTTATTTGAACTCTATATCTCACAGGTTTGTAGATTTACTCTATTAGGAAGTTGGAAGCCGAAACTAAACGGTTACCCAGTTTCAAGTGGTTCTCCATCTGATATCAATGCCTAATGAGGGTTCAGGTACCTGAAGAATACGAAACAAGCGGACAAAAATGTTAAAAAACAAAGAAATATTTCAAATTGAGAGGTTTACTCACTTCCTTTATTGGTAAAATTCTTAAGGCAGCACAAAAGAAATTATAAATAACTCCACTTATTGAAGAGATGTATAGTATCAGATATTTAAAGTGTCATCTAATTCGCTAGAATTTACACTTCTAGACACTTCACCATATTCAGTAACTTGTACTGTGTTATCGTATACACTACCACCGATGTAGAATACTAACAAACTTCATGAATGTCAAGCTTAGGTTACACTTGACAACAGTGCATACGTGAATTATTCATCAGTGAAATAACCTGAAGTTTCGAATTTCACAAATAGTGTATATCGCTAGTCTGTTGGATAAATTAATACCTACAATCACTGTTACTTTATAATTATTTATATTTTTAAATCTCCAAATTGAAATATTTACATAGAAGTATAAAAGTGGTAGGTTGACCAACTAAGAAGGTGGAATATGTTGATTAAATCAATCAAGAATGGATTCACAAAAATATTTTTTTTTCAAAACAACATAGAAATAAGTTGACAGTACACGTACAAACTCTAGTCATGCATAAGATTGAGTTTTATGCACCTTCCCCCTTTTAATTAAGTTAATATACTTCAACATGTGATGGTCAAACTGGTCTCTGTTTAACCTATGAATTTCTCATTCCCAACGCGTCAATACTACCTTCGTGATTATTTCGATATTGGCTACCAACACTGAAGTGTTCATATAAGGCAGGCTAAATGCCAACGTAGATTGACCGATTCTGTTCTGTAAATAAATAAGGAGGAGGATGGAGAATCACGACATCGGACTAAACTCGTTCGAGAGGATATGACTACTACAACTTTGTGACGTTCAAAGCAACACATCAACATATGCAGATATACACAGGCAACCAGCTAAAACTGCACAAGAATAGACATCACTGATTTCATAGTTCACCAACAGTCTAGAAATCGACAAATTTAAATAGAACAAATCTTTATACTCCTCACAATTCTCCTTAATAGTTGAAAACCGATATGAACGTGCAAACATACACATAATTTCGAAATTTACAAACTAAAGAATAAATCTTATTTTTGCTTCACTCCTACTGACAATGATTAGTTGAAATGATCAAAGAACATTGAAGACATCACGCGCTCATAAATTTTCACTATCTCACATCATCAATTCGCCTAATCAACATATTTTCAAAAGTACAAAACAGTAAGGTATTTAACAAGGTTTGGAAGCTAATCAGCTTCTTTGTTTACTCATAATGAGCAACGCATTATTTAACACACTGATCAATTTTACATATATATTCATAAGTATATATGCATAAGCAGATTAATACAAACATTACTGTATCGATTAGATTACAACAAAGGAGATGAATAAATAAATAAATGAAATCTGATGGGATTATCATTATTATCACCATTATTTTTGTTATTATTATTGTTAGTACTTGGAGTATGATCATTATTGTTATCATTCTTGTTATTAATATCACTATTCTTATTTTTATTCTTATCATTCTCATTATTTTTATTATTAGCAATTGTAGTAGTAGTAGTAGTTCAGAATTATATTAGAAATGTAGCTTCAGTCTGTGTAGATCTCATATCACTGACTAACTGAGTTTTCTTAGTGCAAACAACAGACTACACATTGTTTGTTCAAATAAGTGGGTCATATGTGCATAATTTGTGTGCACAGAATTCATTTATTGTGAAATGTTGTTCTAAAGAATTCAGTAATGTGGTATTGTAGGAACAAGTTGTTTTAATAAGTTATGATGTTAATAGAGAACAGTAAATTGATGGTAGTCAGAAGTAGCAGCGCTACTACTATTACTACTGTAGTACGCTTTGTTTATCATAATGAATATAAGTAGTATATGTTGAGAGGGCTGCATAAATCATAGGGAATTACCAGTAATGGGTAAGGATTCTGCCCAGGGAAACGCAAGAGACAACGTGGGCTTATGAAGAGCGAATCAATATAGAATCGAAGACGGAATGAAGCACATTATGCCAATGACTGTCTTAGTGCAAGGTGTACCATATTTGATGACCACTTTACCCAATGTTTATGACAAACATTCATTCTTTCTTTTGTCTGTGTCTTCTCGTTCCCTTCACTGCTACTACTGCAACTTCTACCATTCATTATTCTGATTAGTACTATCCAGTTCATCTGAAAAGCCCAAAAAGTGGTGGAGATCTATACGACTTACCTTGGAATTATCATTATCAATGATCCAGTTCCGTGATGAAGTAACTTTCATTTTTACTGAAGGCAGAGGAATAATCTTGTGCTAATCGTACGTACGTTACTCAATATGAATGCCAATATAGATCTTACACCTACAGGAACTGTATTTTCCATGATTCTGAATTTTCCAAAAAGTAACACAAGAGGTAAAGAACACTACTGAACATAATGAGTAGTTAGATAGATACTAGTCATACTGATCTGTGGTATTCTGCCAGACTGATCGGAGTGATTTAAACATCAGATAGTTAGTTAGCTCACGGACGCAAGTTGTTCCGAGCAACCGAATCTGATTAGCTATCTTGGATGGATCGGTATATCTTAGTATGATCAGTTTTCAAATGATTCAGAAAATATACGATTCACAATGACATATCTCCCAGCTGAGTAGCTTTCAGACTGCCCAACTGTGGATGAGTATGAGTGGCTTAAAGTTGTTCATGCCGTTCAGTAGGATATTCTATTAGCTCATCACAGTTTTGTATCATGGGTCGCTATACAGTTTTTAAATCATTTGGATACTGATCAGCACACGAAATGTATCTGCTTTAATTCAGTTTACTAGTTTATGTGATACCTACAACTTGCTATTTGACTACTGACTGAAGGAGGAAGCATAACATTAAAAAGCATAACATGACTGGAGATCCAACAGAAGTCAGCAAAATCATTTTTGACCAGATTAGTCTCCATTTTGACCGATTTTCTTCTGTTACAGAAATCAGAATGCCATAGTGGTATAAATACCATCTTTTATTTCAAAAATTAGTTTGTAGAAGTTGTCCATTAATTGTTAGACACAACTTTCCATCTGATTGATTCGTAGTTGCTACAGATACTGATGACTTTTTGGGATTCATTTTGAAGGTCTGAATGAATGCTGGATGGATACTAAACTGCTTGTAGTGCACCGGTTAGCTTCTCTACCTGGAGACATTTAACTCTGTCGATCAAGAGGCGGCGTGACAGTTTCTATCTCTGAAAAGGGATCCTTTCTGCGTGAACATTCATACTTGTATCAGATGTCACAGTAACTTACCTTCTAGGGTTACTACCTAGAGTAGTACTCACCAAATTTGACTGTTTATCTAACCCTTCAGCAGTTGGTCTTGATGTCACAGTTCCTCCGGCAAACTAAATTAATCAAACGAAATATAGCGATTGAGTTAAGACGGTCGGGAAATGCAGAACCTGTTGAACAGGCTTAGTAGCAGTATCAGAATACTCTGCATACCTTTTTGGCCTCACATATTAGAATTTCTGATTCCGCGTATGCAGTAGTGAATTCCTTTTTGACAGTAACGAGTGAAGTAACCAGCTGCGTTGACGTCTTTGTTTGCCTGTGAATTTATATCAAAAGAGATCAAACACCAGCGGATAAAATCTCAATATGGATAGGAAAATCTTTTTTTGTCTTTGCTAACTTATATCACCTGTGCTTCAAGTGATAAGAGTAATTTCATATTCATGCCTAGGCGTACAATCCATTAGTGTACTCTCTCCTTATATTTGTCTGTAATACATGGCTGTGAGTTGTGATGGACATTAGAAAGACAGAGGTATTTGACCTGTGTTACACGCTACCCCAATGTTTTGTGTTAGCTGATGTTTAAACAATAAGGAAGAAGCATGAAGATGAATTACAAAGAGTAATGATACCTATGCATCATGTTTCAGCAGTTTAGGAGACTGTAAACTATCCAGGTTCACAAACTAACTGAGGGCTACATTTGAAGAATTTAGGTGGTAGTAGCCTAATACCCTACGGAAAGGTGTATTCCTCTTCACAAATTATCTTCATCTAAATCTCAAATACTTGTTTATCATAGACCTTTTATTTACTACCTTAACTTTTATCCTTTGTTTTCTTGTATTAGTGTGTGTTTTATCTTCTAGGTTCTTCATCACTATTAGCATCGACTTTGCTTCTCTGAGATGACATGAAGTCAGTCCATTTTAACTGGAATGCAGTTATGCCAAGCGTTCATTAACTGATGGATATCTTTCTATATTATAATCACTCCGATAAATTATCGCATGCTATCGATCGATTGACCTCGATCATTGATAGAATTCTAAGCTCTAGACAACAGATAAATCGGTTACTCAGGGTGGCCACTCGTGGTCCGAATAGCTTAGTGCTGAAGTTTCTGAGCTCAGCACTCAGTGATGCAGTTTTGAATAACAAAGAGAATGCCAGTTTCCTTATTCCTACAGATACTTTGGATGAGTGCAAAGAAGCAAAAAATCCAGGTCCATGGCTTTCATACCAAATGGCTTCCAACACATAGTATCTCAGAGTTTAAGAAGTGAAAAATTGTGCTTCATAGCTACTTACCACTGAAGTATCTTCAAACAGTTTCATGTAGATAAGAGCTTTATGCAAAATGGATATGTCTTTCATTTTTTCCGTGTGTGTATGCTTACATTATTCAGTGGTTGGCATATAAGGATTACAAATGGATTGACGGACTCAACCTGTTTGGATACTCTGTGTGTGATAGCCTAATGAAGAACCTCAGTGGGAAAAGAGTATCCTAACCTTGCTTGTGAGTACTAATAGTAAAACAATTATTTAGTTCATCGAAGGTGTTTTAGTAAGAAAGTATATTTACCAGTTTCATAATGAGTAACTATTACTGTTCAGAATCACATGTGTCAATAGTAGCTGATCAATTCTGTTCAATCAACAATAGAGATGCACAAGCTATAACATGAGACCAAGCTGTACCGGTCGCACAAGGATTGGGTGTCGTAACTGAGTGGCCTAGTGGATAAAATTCTGATGTTTGAAGCAACTGGTCCAAGGTCTGAGTTTTGATGGGAACGACACCACTCCATGGAAGGCAGGTACACCCGGCTGATGAGTTCCGAATAGGAAGAAGTGCACGTTCTGAATTCCATGGCTACCCACTATCCACCAATAATATTTTTGTTCTTCATTGGTGAACCGTTCGTGCGCAAAATTCAGTCCTAAAGTGGGGTGGTCCTACCTTGAATAATTCTTTGGCTTCAGTGCTGAGTAACCTAAGTCAAATTCAGCTGGAGAGTACTTACTAGTTCCCCCATAATTGTGGATATCTCTTCTTTTCATGAATACCAATGAGCAAAAAACTCAAGATCAAGCAAGTCTTCCTGCCAGTCGACTTTCAACACTTAACACCGAAATACGATGTAACGTAGTGTCGTGTCAGCTTGATCACAGGTCACATCACAAAAGTGGTCGACAGATGGATTTTGATCAGTGCTGAGCTCTTTCTGGTAACTGACTTCTAGAGACTAACTGACTTTGTTTGAAAGTATCCTTATCTTCTCTACTCCTCTGATAAAATTTATCCGTACTGAATTATCATCGAAATACTTTAAGAATTTTAGAAAATAATCCAACGTAACATGAACAATGTTGATATCATACAACATGTGTTGCTCGGATCATATTTATCAGGAAACTGGTGGAGATGAAAATCTCTGTAAGAGAATGATCTACAAGCACACTCACCCACACAAAAATGCTGGTGTCAGTTATCTTATACAATTCTGATATGCCGAACCAATTTTCTTTCAGACAGTTAGAAATAAGACAATCATGTACTTTAAGAATATGCAAGTTAACTTTTTGAATGTCAATTATATCCATCTCCCATCTCCCCCCCCCCCACCTTCCTCCACTAGATGGCAACCAAATGACCCCCCTGTCTTGACAACAGCAGATAAGGTAGAAATGAAAAAATTCGAAGCTAGTCGTCAATCTTGGTAAAAGGAGTATGCAAATCGTCATAATACAGACATACGCGGTAGGTGAACGCCTAACTGAGAGAAACAGTCAATGCATATATTTCACTTCTAGTTCCCACCATCAGTAAACTGCATGTTGATTACTGTTGGGTAGTGATAACTGAAAGGAAGGATATGATTTTACACGGAAATATAACATCCAATGATTACTTGAAATGGATCAAAGAATACTGTCCTGGGGAAAACAGTAAGTAACCGTAGAAACTGATAAAAGGCCAACCAAAACACTAGTAATAATGAAATATTTGAATTCCATCATCGATAAACTTGTTCATTGTAGCTGCTTACAGTTTTAGTGACGATCGCTGTGTTTTATCTAAGTCGATACAAGGTGAAGTGTGTTTGTTTCCTAAATGAGCTAGTTGAAACCTGTGCTATGATAGCCTAGTGCTACCTCTGCTGATCCTACCATTCAGGAATCGCCTCAATGTATGTAACACTCACATCAGATCCCTCAGAATTCTGTGGTCGGAAATGGTTCGTATGTCGAGTCTCTCTGAGATTCACTCTTTAAGTACATAAGATTTCAACAACCGCTTCTCATTGGCTTGTAGATGCAAGGGAAAGATATTATGTTCCATGGATTAGGGCAAACTTCTCGACTGAATTTCAGCTGAAAGTCACTTTTCCGCTGTTCAACTGTATGACATAGTACGGACTAAGAGGATTACTAAAAACCCCCGACATCCTTGCGTAGTGTCTCCTTACTTGTCCACTAAATGCAGGCTCGAATGGTATGAAGCAAATTCTCTATGAAACTCTTTCTAGTTTATCACAGAATACCAAATGCACATATATATCCATCATAGCAAGTGGACACGCAAAGCAAGCAGAAACAAGTTGCTCATGTGTTACTTTTCTAATGTGTGAGTTATTTCTGTTCATGAGGTTGCACACCTAAATCATTTGTGTAATGCATACCAAGCCATCGCCTGCATTACAGCTGAGCTTGCTGTGGTATGAGAGAGTTGCCGAAGCCTAAGTATGATCAGCTGAAGACGTGGTACTAAGTTTGGTAGTCTCTAAAGATTGACTTGAGCCAATTTAGGAGATTCAGCCTTCCTAGTTGGGTTCTGTGGAGTAACTGTGATAGGTGGGTGAGAACTGCAAGGGATACTGGCTCAAAGTTGATTGAAGTGGTGTAGATGAATTGATATCCTATCCTCATTTGAATTCCGATGCCATACAGCTTCACTATATTCATATACCTCTTTTTTTATTTTCTCCTTTTTAAAGGAGTCGGTAATATTCTTTTAATTCCGTTTTCTTACCTTAAATTGAATTCCACAGCAAGGTGGTAATTTGACACCTAGCCGTTTGAACTGCCTTTATCCGTCCACAGAGTTTAAAAAGATGGTGATGATTGCTGATGTGCCTTCTGCAAGACCTGATGTCCGTCGGCTCGATCCTGCGAGGAGCCGTGTTTGCGCGCTGATAAGCGGTCCCAAACTAGGACAAAACATTTGTACAGCGCTTCCAGGTTTTCAGTGCTCTTACCAGTTATGTCAGTTCGTGATGAATACCATCTTGAAACCATTCAACCCAAACAATACCGCCAACTGTATACATATATATGTAAATTGCGGTTGCACACGAAGTGTGTTCTATGTACAATACTGCTAAATTAAACCCTGGTTCATGGTAATGATAATAATTTGGAAAGCCACTGACTGATACCAACAAATCACATCTTAATTGCAAAAACACTTGACTCTGACTTATGGATGTACTGATACGAACTCGTTACTTAGATTTAATAATAAACAATGTGTATGCCATTTCTAATATTAAACTAGTTTTTTAATTCAAACATTAAACAGAGCTCCAAGATTGACTTTAAAGGTCACCCTAGGAATTACTAAAACAACCAATCAGATTTCTGGATTTCGGCTGGGATGATGGCTTCTCATAAAATTGTAAAACATAATTAGTTGGTTGTCTCAGAAGTTGTTAGGATGGCCTCTGAAGTCACTCACTTGAAACTGATATCTGACAGACTCATGAAGTTGATAAATAAGCTAGGTGGCTTGCCACATTTAGTGAGTGACTCTAAAGACCACGCTAGCAACGATTGAGATATCTAATTGAGTTTCTCTATTTCTTCTCGAAAGGCAGGTTTTCATAAAATAAAGAAGTCTAATTACTTATTTTAGCAATCAATTTTTCAACATCATTTAATGACTAATATATCGAAATATGGAGGTAATCAATAACTAGCCGTTTGGCGTGACAAAAAAGTGTTTCTCCTCTTCTACATGAGTAGAAACTGATTAAAATCTAAGTTGATGACAACTGTAAACCTCATGATCTGTGGGTACTGTTGATGAATTCTTTTTTCACTTTGGGGATTCCACACTCCAATCAATCTTGCTTAAATGTCAAAACACTTATCACATCGTCTGTTTATTTATAAATATACACTTTTGTATGAGGGTGTGCGTGTATGGTGTGGTAAAACAAGTAATTGCTTTTTCTCTTAACTCAGTGGTTTTCTTTGTCTGAGATTTTTTTCTGCTGACAAGTCAGGGGAATTTATAGGAAATGTTGTTCAATCACAAGTGAAAGGATAAAAATCAGCTTTAGGCAGTCCGTACGCAGGAACACTTAAATTACTGGATAGTTTCCAATACAAAAATCATCATTTCTCTCAGACGGCTGAATAGTATTGACCCACTTTGGCTGAAAACAGACAGATAAATCAATGAAGAACCTAGAAAGAAAACTGCCTCGTTTAAAGTCGTTGTAATTCACAGCAGTAGGCAAATACAAGTTGACAAAATTACGAATGGCATATAAGTACACGAATGTGTAAAACACCACCGAAAATAAATAGATGAAGGTTAATGGAACTATTCAGAATATCGAGGTATGCATAAATCTATTCCACTGTAATGGGTTTCGAGACATATTACCAAGAATCTTGAACCATGAACTGTAATCTCCAACTGGGCATACACACATAGCTTGGACTAACAGTGAGTGACTTCATTGGCTAGTGAAAGGTCTTGTTCTGGTCATCCCGAGACTTCTTCTAACACAAATCTACCTTCGCTAAAATTGCATAACAAAGTAGGTGACGGCTCGGTATGCATAGAAACTCTCCAAGGTATCTCAATCGTCGAAGGTTGAAGACCCTTTCGAGAGACTTTCCTAGTATGCCTCACATGACCTCGGCCTTACTCATACGCTGACTCCACCATTCGGGAGGAATGTCGCGAAAAGATATGTGCTCAAAAATTTCATACATTTATTCTCCTTTATGAACTTAAATAACACAAGGAGAACACTATTTTCAGGATAAGATGGCATCATTCATTTCATAGAACACTCTTTGGCTGCATATAACCTGAGTAGATAAATAAATAATCAATATAACAAATATTAACAGCAGCGTTTTAAGATACTGGTCAATGTTTTAAAGAACAGGAAAACATAATAATTCGAGACACAAAGGAAGTTCAAGTAGTAAATTCAGTCAAATTACATAAGGCTTACATTAGGGAAGGTGAGGAATAGTGAAGATGGATAGTGACTAGCAGTGGAATCCAGGATGTGCGTTTCGTCCTATTTAGGACTCGTCAGCTGGATGTACCTCTCTCCCAGTGAGTGATGGTGTTCCCACCGGTGGGACATTGGCGACCCAATTAAAACCTCAGCTCTATATACAGAAGAGGCATTTCCATTCTCTTATTTTGCCGTGGTCATAATCCTTCCTTGAGTTTTCTTATTGGCTCAATATTCATCTTACTCTTATCGACTGATTATCATTACTTCTAACAATAATTTACTAAGATTATTGATTATAATTAGTATTATTATTTTTGACCTGTTTATTTTTTAGCCTGTTATAGTTATCACGTTAATCTACAGAATATTTTCTTTATACACTTGATTACGCAATTTCTTTCTGATTGTACGACTGACCCACTATTTCACCTTGGAACACTCCGTCTTGATGACCTTCGCTGAATTAATTACTGTTTTTAAACGTCTAAGGGGAAATTTCTTTGAATCGAAATCTAACTCGGCAAATAAATGCATTTCCGTTTCATAGGCCATGAGCCATATCTGTAGTGTGAGATTTTATGAGGCCACCGGGCTTCCCAGACCTCAGATACTGGAGCCGGTTTCAAACTCATAACTCCCTGGTCGGGAGTCGAATACCTTGACCAATTAGTCACATATTTTTGTTCAACTTGTAGTGAAACGCGTCGCTATTTTTCCGTATCCCTGCATATCACTATTAAATAATAATTATTATAAATCAATAATCTCAGTAGTTTTAAAATACAAAAAACCGTAGTAGCATAGACGTCTTGAGATATTGTTATTCTACTTTAGCCTTACCATCGATTAGTTTATCACTGACTGCTGTCCAATTAATGGTCATATTGGCCTTGATGATTTCAAGTATACACTTGTGGTTACGACACTTCCGATAGTAACCGAAAGAGTATACCTACGAGGAAGATCTTTAATAAATGAAACACTTACCACCTGACTGCCGTCAAGTTATTACAGCAGTTTCCGATCAGTTTTGAATGATGTGCTCAAGATCTGCAAGAAATCGGTTGCAATCCAGATAAACACCATCAACCAGCAGTGATAATGGAGTTATGCAAGTTGTTCAATCCGTCTATTCTTCAGACTTAATTCCTAGCCGTGTGGCAGGTTGAAACTTGAGCTGTGATTTAATATATATTTTTTCTCTAAAGTATAAATTAACTATTATTATTATTATCATTGCTTGTACTGTACTGTCGTTAACTGGACAGAACTGATCGGTCTCTATTGGCATATGGGCTCCTGTGCGGATGCCTCAATATCGCCTGCGTTTTAATTATATAGTGATGGATAGTGGCTATTATACTGTATTATACCCATCATACAAGAAGTGGCTATTGTGGCTCGGTGGTGTAGTGCATTACGCACTGGTGATTGCCCTCGAGCCCAAATCCCGATGGAAACAACATCACTCACTGGGAGGCAAGTACATCCGGCTGATGAGTCCCAAATAGGACGAAATGCACACCCTGGATTCCACTGCCAGCCACTATTCATCATTACTATATATAACTTGTGTTATCACAGAAAGCCAGGATAGGCATTCATTCCTATCTGAGATTCGTCATTTGTGGGATTTTTACCCAGCGTTAACCGCTACAACCTTTAGAACCATCAGCAGTGAAACATGACAATTATTATGGTGTGAAAGTGTTTCAATGTTCAAATGTTTCTATTTATTTCAGTATCGATTTTCATGAATAATATTGGGACAGGTTACATACTCAATACTGAGTCGAAAGTAGCATGTCTATTCGGCACACCGGGTGGCAGAATGTGACCAGTGTCATCTAAACCTTATTATTTTTTTCACTTCGGTTCCTAGTGGAATATAAGGCTTCAGTAGCACGCCTCCATTGCACTCTCTTCTCTGCGGTCTTTTGAACCTAGCTCCACAACCCCCCATAAGCTTTCATTTCTTCTTCACATAATCTCCTCCATGTCACCCTCAGCTGGGACGCCCAGCTCGTCGTTTCCCATTTGGATTCCACTCAGGGGCCTGGCGCGTGATGTTCCTAATCGGCCTTCTCAGTGTATGCCCAATCCAATCCATCTCCACTCCCGTCTGCATACACGTCAGGCAATGGGTTCTTGGTTGGTTCGTTCTCAGAGTTCCTTGTTTGTTATTCTTACTATTCTCGCCATCTGATCTTCAGTATCGAGTGAGAGTAGGCAGCTGTTGATGAATGTCTGTAGTTTTTTGGAAATGCTTTTCGTGACTCTTCAAGTTTCTAAATCGTGTAACAGCACTGACTTACTTGATTGAATTGGTGTTGAAAATCCGGATCTTGTTCCTTGTGCTGAGTGCAGTTGATCTCCACACTGATTTCAGATTAATGAAAGCTTGTCTTGCTGTCTTTCCGATACCGGTTATGACATCCTCATCTGTGCCACCTGAAGTTGAAACCATGCTGCCTAGTTAGGTGAAAGAGACTACTTCCTCTAAGTTTTTCCTGTTAATGGTGATTGGTGCTAGTTGTTGTTGCTGTTGGCTGGGTATCTTCATCACCTCTGTCTTCTCTACGTTCACCTGAAGGAAGTTCCGTCTTTGCTGCCCTGCCTCGTCTCGCCTCTTCTGCCAACTTGTTAGATTTCGCCTGTAGATCTTCGAGTTCGTATGACAAGACATTAGACGTAAATCATCATCGGCGAAATCCAAATCTTCTAGGGTCTTTTCATCAGTCTGGCTAGTGTACGGCCCGCTTCTCTCTCCTCGCTGTTGTCGGTCACATGACTCAGTTCAGTCGAGTCCAGTCGAGTCGAGTCGAGTCGAGTCGAGTCGAGTCGAGTCGACCACAATCAGTAGGATCATTGGTGATGGTAGATTTCAACATTTTCTTACTCCTGTCTTCACTCCAAAAGCATCACTGAGCTTTATTTCCATTGTCAACCACTTGGTATGTGACATCATCATACAGTTGTTGTTGAATGAGGTTGATAAAGGTTTGTGGCACTAAAAGTGTAGTGTTGAAGCAACTGCCTGCCAAATTACTTCTCGGTCGACGCCATCGAAGGCCTTCTCAAAGTCGATGAAGTTGAGGTGAGGTAGAGAGTTGACTGGAATTCTATGCTCTGTCTTATGATGATGTGTAGCATAGCATTGCAATTTGATTCACATATGATTTCTTCTTCCTGAAGCCATCCATCCATCCATCTAGCCAGACAGCCAGTCTGTTCCAATGGTGAATTGGAATCCGGCGCATCCTTTAGTCTCTCCAGGATGATGCGGTTTCATATTTTGCTTCGGGTGGACAGGAGTGGAGCATGATTCCGCGCCAGTTCTTGCAAACACTCAGGTCAACCTCCTCTGGGAGTTTGACAATGTAGCCATTCTTCCAATCAGTGGGCAGGCACCTTTCCTTCTATCCTTCTTCCCAAACCTTCTGCAATAGTCATGTGAGCATGTCCACTGTTGTCTCTGCTTCCGTTATCAGTGTTTCTGGTGGGATTCCATCTGGTCCTGCTGCTTTCCCGGATTCTAGCAACTTTATGGCGTTCAACACTTCACTTCAGCTTTTGTCGGAGGACTTGTGTTCACTTGTAGTTCTGTGGCTGGGCTGCTGGTCGTATTTTTGGACGAGTTGCAGGTCGTGGTGGTGGTGGTGGTGGTGGTGATGGTGATGGTGATGGTCGATTGAAGAGTTTTTTGAAGTGTTCAACACATCGTTCCCTTTGTTTCTCTTCTTTGGTAATTAAATTTCATTCATCATCTTTCATTGGTTTCGTCTGTGTTGATCTCTTCCATCCCAGACAGTAAGTAACCCGGTTATTTGATACAATGTTGTCAGGTCTCTGTCTCTCCTACTCGCAGCCTACAGCCTGCAGCCTGCAGCCTGTTCTGCTCACTTGTCAGTGTTTCGTAGAAGTGTCTTTTGTCTTTGCATGCACTCTTCTTCACTTCTTTGTCCAGTGTAGATTTTTATAGGTTGTAGTCAGTTCCTCTTTCCGTTGTTCACTCTTGCACTACACTGCGCTGCGCTGCACTGCACTGCACTGCACTGCACTGCACTGCACTGCACTGGTTCATCTTCTGCTTCACCATCCTCCTCTCCCTGCCCGTCGAGATCCATTCCTTGTATTCTTTCTTCTTCCTTCCTAATACGATTATCCAGGTTTCCTTCCACGTGTCTTTCAAAGAGTTCCAGTGTTCTTCCATGCAGTTTCCTTCAGGGATGTTGCTTAATGTCTCCCAATTTGTTCTGATAGCTGACTGATGTGAAGATGTTTTCTATAGTTTTGTCCTTCAGTTGAGTTTCTGTTCTGGGTGTCGAACTTGAACTGTGGTCTATCACCAACTTCTTTGTAGACTTTCTACTTGATTTTGAAGGTAGGTTCCTTGCACTGGACAGTGAGTGGTGTGAACCACATACATCTGCTCCCCTTCTTGATCTGATGTTGTGTCTAGTAGACTGCGTCTCCACTTTCTTGAGATTGAGATAAAGTCGATCTTATTTTTAGTGTGTCCATCTGGTGAAATCCATGTTGCTTTGTGGATATCCCTGTGTTTGTACACACTGCCTGACTCCAATCACCAAATCGTTGAATGCACAGAATTCTGCAAACAGTTCTCCATTCTCGTTCATTCCACCGAGTGCTTCTCGACCCATGGTTAGTTCTCTTCCTGTGTTGTCCCCTCCCAGTTCGCCATTCATGTCACCCCACCCATTAGGATATTGATATCGCCAACTGAGGTCTTGTCCAGTATTGATTGTAATTGACTGTAGAATTCCTCCGTCACCTCTTGAACTGCATTATTTGTAGATGCGTAGCATTGAATGATTGTGACTTTCCTTCCTTTTGAGGTGAACTTTGCTGTTATGATCCTGGAGGAGATTGGTTCCCACTGTATGAGAGCCTGCGATGCACTTGGGAACATCATGATAGCCACTTCGAAACTCAGTGTGCTCGTGATTGTCGTCTGGGTGACAATATCGGAGTAGATTATTGACTCTCCAGTTGAAAGTTTGGAGAGTCCACTTCCATTCCACCTGCTTTCGCAAATTCCTAGCACTTCAATTCTATACCTTCTCATCTCCTTTGCAATCTGGGCAGCCTTGCCAGATAGGTTCAAACACGGTGTGGACATTCCATGTACCCATGTTTACTTCCGCTTTCATCGAGAGGGAGAATACACATCGGCCCGGCTAATTGGCTTCCCGAAGGCTTTCACCAACCCTACGCCCAACCTTCCCTGTTTATCCGTGTTTAGGACCGGCTAGTAACTAGTGAACTAGCTAAGCAGGCGTGGTTCATCTAAACCTTGGATATCTTTATGATGTTACAGCCGACGTGTTCTGCTTGACTCTTAACCTTAAACTAGGTATACACATATTTGAGAAATCGCAACCGATCCTCAACGCTAACTGGAGCAGCAAAAACGACTGGTCTAGATCAACCTAAGAATAAATCTAAATCATGTATCAGATAATTCTTTTACATTGGCTTATGTTTCAAACCTTAAAAAAGCACAGTGTTATTAATATAACAAAGAACAGAGAACTGATGCACTAAAAACTCAAAGCATCCATATACGTATAACAACTTTACTCAGTTATTAATATTCTGCACTTCATTTTATTTATCTGACTACGTGAACACTCACTCACACTAAATTTATAACTGTATAATCAAGGTCGTTACTGACACATTAAGATGAGTATTTCAGATTTAAAATATTGATTGAATACCTACAGAAACCTCACGTGCGCTTACACACATATATGAATCAGTCATTTTCCGCAGGCAGATTTCGGATGAGATGACTAAGTTTACACCTGCAGTTTTTATAAAAATGAATTTTTCATTAGGGGCTTCAACATGAAAAATAAGTAAATTTTACTTTAAGTCAATTTGGGAGCAAAAAAAGGGAGTTCCTAGCCAAAGTATGTAATTCTGGGTGTTTAGAACTCATTACCTGAAAATGTTATTTGAATTTTGATATGAATGAGAAATTTTGGAAACAAATTTAACCTTGCGGTATATATATATATATATATATATATATATATATATATATATATATATATATATATATATATATATAATTCTTGAAGTACTGAACAGCTGTTTCCTCCTAGTATGGTCACCTCAGTAGTACGCACCTACAACCTCGCCAGGGATAGGACTCGGGACCTTGGAGTTCGGCGGTGAACGCGTAAGCCAGTGCTTCCAGGTTTTCAATGGTTCTGTAACTGATGTCGGTCCGTGATGAATACTACCTTTTTAAAAACCTCCACAAACCTCAAAGCGCATTGCTATAAAGTGCTCATTAGTAAAATGATTTCAGATGGATAAGCCAAAGTTTCAATGAGAAGCCGTGACCAGTGTGGTCAAGAAGTCGGAAGTGAAGTGGATGACAAATGAAGATGTGGTGGATAGTTGCAATATATAGCGAATTGACAGGAATAAGAAACTGTGGACCATTGAACTCCAACCCAATCGCTCAATGGGAAATGTTTTTTCCATTAGACCAGAATGTCATAAGTTCTATCCCTAGCCGGGTAGTGGGTAACTTCTGCTGAGGAGTTTCATACTGTCCAGTTCTCCCAGATTTTCAATAGTTCTCTAAGGTAGTCATGTAAAGATGAATTTGACTTAAACATTGTAGAAATGATAGCAGGGATTTTATTCATTTTAAAGGATTTCTGGAAGTCTGCTCTTCCTAACAGGGATCGATAAATCAACTCTGTCAACTAACTAATAATAAACTATTTAGTGGTTGTGTGACCG
Organism: Heterobilharzia americana; assembly: GCA_944470555.2. Classification (NCBI taxonomy): domain Eukaryota; kingdom Metazoa; phylum Platyhelminthes; class Trematoda; order Strigeidida; family Schistosomatidae; genus Heterobilharzia; species Heterobilharzia americana. Next base: position 85,740,585 of record OX104134.1, on the reverse strand, counting down.
ACGATTTATTTATTTAAACGAACTAGATAATACATGCATGCATGATAACAGAAGCGACATGGAAAATTAGTCAGATTTAGTATCCTCGGGACTATGGTGACCTACCGTGAGTAATGTATTTCAGTTTTCAAATTTTTACAGCGCAAGGTGACATTACTGTTTTCTAACTGTGATATCAAAATATTTCTCATTAAAATTTCTAGCTTCAACTGTGCAACAACAATAAAAAGTACACTTCTACCATTGTTACTAAAGACAACTGACGAGTTTATCGTTTTCGAGAAATGATGACCATCAAAATAGCAATATCGTACTGATGTATCGAATAGTTTTTCTTTATGCCAGTAGCTATAATTGTTTAAAAAACACAAGATAATCTAATTTAGATGTCAATTACGAGATAAAATTGCATTTGCAATGACAATGTGTAAGGGAAGTTCAAGAATATCCGCGATAATAGCTTGAATGTAAGTTTTTATCATTAAAAATGAAAGTTGTAATATTCAAAAGAATTTATATTACTAGCTGCATGAGACTTCGTTCAGTTAATGTCTAAAGTTCATTTACTTCATTTAACGAATTGCTAAATCATTGTCGTTCTTCTTCATCAATAGGGCTAATTCAGGTTCTCATGGGAGTAGAAATCATATCTTTAACCTAAGGACAGTTTTTTCCGATCCTCAAACTCAGATGAAGGTTTCATTGCCAAGCTAGGCGGTTTCTCCAGTCCCAACCTATCAAACAAGAAAACAGTAGCGCCTATGCTTATTCGCTTCCAAAAATCTTTACCACTGTATTTAGAAAAAGATTCTCATCTACTATTGAACAGCCATTACAGTGATCATTTCATGTTATTTCAGAAAAGCTCTTAAAGGATTATTCCTTCATCAAATCGCAGGACTGTATGTGTACAGTTCAAATAGTCAATTGGATAGGTTCTCTGAGGTAAAACTACGCGGAGACAAAGGCATTTCTAGAAAGAAACTGAAACAAATTCTTGTATGATACTTCCTTATACATCTTTTGTTTGTGACAAAAATGACTGCGCTAAGGTGGAGTGAGCTTTCTCACATTCAGACTCGATAAACAGTTGGAATTTTCACTGGAAAGTTTGTTTCACAATTTGTATATGGGATATGATACTACCAGGACGACTAGATGAACACAAATGCCTGTTTAGATGCACCCTTCACTGAACCTTGGACTGGAATTTTAATCAACAAGGAGGTGCAGCAACATCAGATATGGCCACTCCAGTGATAGAAGTAGGTCCATACGTCGTTTGTCCCATTTGGGGTTGTACAGCCTGTGCACTGCAGTGGATTTAAATCAAGAATTACTGAGAACCCTAGGAACCGATCGCGTGAAAAGCGCGCAACATTCAAATTCGCTCTCCAACTTTTTATGGAGATATGTTCATCATACGGAGGTTGTAAGTAGGACTAGCCCCTTAGAAGTTGAGAACACGCTTAAATTACTTCATACTCTGTGTTTCTTCATTATAATCAAGCATTTCGTATCCTTTCCGAACTCCTTTCTATGTACTGAATTCAAACTGTCAAACGGCAAAAATAAGAACGGATGAAGTCCGGAAAACAAACTGCCAGATCGTCATCTACCTACATTGAATTAATTACATACATCGTATATTGTGGACATCACTCGATTGCCTGAAAGAAGTTAAAAGTAAAGGTTGTAGCATAAACCTTTGTTCAAGTAACTGTGGATGCAACATGCAGCCATAAAATCCCACCACTTCACATCATCAGCAGCAGCTGTTGGTGATGTATATCTGTAGTTTGCTGGAAATGCTTTCAGTAACGCTCCAAGTTTCTCAACCATCACACTGAAGCACTGACTTACATGATAGTAGTGTTTAAAATCCGGATCTTGTTGTTTATATTGTGTGGAGTGGAGTGGAGTGGAGTGGAGTGGAGTGGAGTAGATCTCCACACTGATTTCAGGTTAATGAAGGCCTGTCTTTCTGTCTTTCCCATCCTGGCTCTGACATCCTCATCTGTGCCTGTGGTGTCATCTGCAGTTGAGACGATGCTACCTAGGTAGGTAAGTGAAAGAGACAACTTCCTTTAGATTGCTCCCGTTCATGGTGATTGGTGCTTCTTCTTCTTCTTCTTCTTCTTCTTCTTCTTCTTCTTATTATTATTATTATTATTATTATTATTATTATTAATGGAGTTGGAGTTGTTTGGTTATCTTCATCACCTCTGTCTTCTCTACATTCACTTGAAGTCCCTTCCTTGCTGCCTCTTTTGCCAACTTGTTGGTGTTGCAATTTGATCCGCATATGATTTCTTCTTCCTGAAACCATCCATCCATCCATCTAGCCAGACAGCCAGTCTGCTCCAATGGTAATTTTGAATCCGACGCACTTTTTAGTCTCTCTAGGATGATGCGGTTTAATATTTTTCATGCAGTGGACAGGAGTGGGGCATGATTCTCCAACAGTTCTTACAAAGACGTATGTCTCCCTTCTTTGGGAATTTGACAATGTAGATCTTCTTCCAACCGGACATTGTCATCTAATTAGCTAGAATTTACACTTCTAGACACTTCACCATATTCAGTAACTTGTACTGTGTTATCGTATACACTACCACCGATGTAGAATACTAACAAACTTCATGAATGTCAAGCTTAGGTTACACTTGACAACAGTGCATACGTGAATTATTCATCAGTGAAATAACCTGAAGTTTCGAATTTCACAAATAGTGTATATCGCTAGTCTGTTGGATAAATTAATACCTACAATCACTGTTACTTTATAATTATTTATATTTTTAAATCTCCAAATTGAAATATTTACATAGAAGTATAAAAGTGGTAGGTTGACCAACTAAGAAGGTGGAATATGTTGATTAAATCAATCAAGAATGGATTCACAAAAATATTTTTTTTCAAAACAACATAGAAATAAGTTGACAGTACACGTACAAACTCTAGTCATGCATAAGATTGAGTTTTATGCACCTTCCCCCTTTTAATTAAGTTAATATACTTCAACATGTGATGGTCAAACTGGTCTCTGTTTAACCTATGAATTTCTCATTCCCAACGCGTCAATACTACCTTCGTGATTATTTCGATATTGGCTACCAACACTGAAGTGTTCATATAAGGCAGGCTAAATGCCAACGTAGATTGACCGATTCTGTTCTGTAAATAAATAAGGAGGAGGATGGAGAATCACGACATCGGACTAAACTCGTTCGAGAGGATATGACTACTACAACTTTGTGACGTTCAAAGCAACACATCAACATATGCAGATATACACAGGCAACCAGCTAAAACTGCACAAGAATAGACATCACTGATTTCATAGTTCACCAACAGTCTAGAAATCGACAAATTTAAATAGAACAAATCTTTATACTCCTCACAATTCTCCTTAATAGTTGAAAACCGATATGAACGTGCAAACATACACATAATTTCGAAATTTACAAACTAAAGAATAAATCTTATTTTTGCTTCACTCCTACTGACAATGATTAGTTGAAATGATCAAAGAACATTGAAGACATCACGCGCTCATAAATTTTCACTATCTCACATCATCAATTCGCCTAATCAACATATTTTCAAAAGTACAAAACAGTAAGGTATTTAACAAGGTTTGGAAGCTAATCAGCTTCTTTGTTTACTCATAATGAGCAACGCATTATTTAACACACTGATCAATTATACATATATATTCATAAGTATATATAATTAGGTAGAGTAGGAGATGTGTTTGGACTTTTTCTTATCGATTAGTTTAAAGCAAAGTAGATGATTGAATGAATGAACGAATGAATGAGTGAGTGAGTGAAAAGTGGTAGTTGGAGTACTAGTTGCAGCAGAAGTGAATTGTGTTACAAATGTAGCTTCAGTCTGTGTAGCTCTCATATCACTGACTAACTGAGTTTTCTTAGTGCAAACAACAGACTACACATTGTTTGTTCAAATAAGTGGGTCATTTGTGCATAATTTGTGTGCACAGAATTCATTTATTGTGAAATGTTCTAAAGAATTCAGTAATGTGGTATTGTAGGAATAATTTGTTTTAATTAATTATGATGTTTGTAGAGAATGTTGAAATGACGGTAGTCAGCACAAAAGCGAAGTGCACTTCACATACTAATACTAATATTACTCAATAGGAGTACTGTTGAGTAGCAGATAGGTTGTTTATCAAGAAAATCCAGTAAATAATGGTACAAATTCGAAACCTAACAGTCATTTTATTTTGTAAACAACATCCTTTTTTGTCATCTCACTTCACACTGTTCTTGCTCTGTATATTTTTATTCAGCATCGTGTATTGTTTCCGCTTGAATCCTTACTGGCTGGTCGTTGCTAGTGGTATACTTATGATAAGTATTCCTGTAAGTAGATATTATTACAATACTACTTATACCTCCTATAATAATAATAATAATAACAATAATAATAATAATAATAATACTTGTATTACTTCACTCTTCTGTGGCTATTTTTATTCGTTTTGGTATTTTACTTGGAATTAGTGGGACACAGTTGTGAAACCTGTACTACTTACTGAGGTTCTAGTATACAATTAGATTTGGAGCATTGCCTAGCATATGAATATTGATGGGGATACTTAGGCAATGTTTAGTTTGGGTTTTTAGAGTAACTTTTTGGCAACGAAACACTTCAGTGATGTCTCCAGTTAGTTTAATAAAAAAAACTATTAGTTTAGATAACTAATTGGTGAAAATTGTTGAGGCATTACTGGTGTGAATGTGTTCAGCACAGTCAAACTCGTCTTATTCGTTCACAGAGCTTAGTTTACTCTTGGTAGGCATTAAAACGACGAGAAATCTGATCAGACATTCCAGATTATTTCTTGTGTTTGTCTATAAACTGTTCACAGATATCGTAAGCTAGTGGGTTACATCAGGTTGACTGTTTGAAGAAAAAAATCAATCTTATTGAACACAGAGAATACACACTTGCATATTTCATGTATATACAACTGAATGTACAATCTGTATTGAGGTACAGGTAAGAAAAGAAATGTGTGTTATGCATACCTGAAATGAATAATCATTTAAACATGTAGCATTTTATACACATACCACAGAACACAGGTGAATATACACACAAATAAGTATATCACTACATTATAAATTTTGTGTAGCACAATTGAATTCTGAATAATTTGAACATAAATTTTAATATGGAAACGAAAAACAAGATCCCGGGTACCAAATAAAATCAGGTGATATAAAATACTGAAGTGAAACACTGAGGAATCCACAGGTATTGGATCATAAGTTTAATAAACTTACCTTGTTTGACATCATCATCATCATCATCATTATCAACATAGGACCAGGCATTATTGAGTAACGCTCCGAGTTGCCACATCTCACGTCAGTTCATCAAGTAAAATGGTAGTGAGGTGAAGGATGAAGATAAGTGAATCCAGTCAAAAGAAATATAAAGTACGAGAAGAAAGGAAAGAGGAGTGACAAAATAGTGAGATTCGGTATAGCGTTGTTAAGATGAGGATAATGTGTGTATACATCTGCGCCACTGACTTCGGTTCTGAGCCATATCACCTAGGGTCTCCAACCATTGGTTCCTCTTGTCCCGTGGACCCCAACCACCTAATCTGCATCGTCCCACATGGCTTAAACCAACAGTCAGAGACTTCATACATTGGTGCCATGTTTTAGTCTGGCCACCTCGGGCCTTTTTCCAGCCTGGACCCACCTCAGCCAACATTGTGTGACGAGGCAATCGGTGACTAGGCATACGTAGTACGTGTCCCAACCATCTCAGTCGATGAAGGTTCACAACCTCGTCAACTGACTTACCTCTACTTCCCAAAACTCTACACCTTACTTCTGCATTACTCACATGGTGACACCACGGAATACGTCCTATACTACGAAGGCAACGGTGGTCAAACACCTGAAGCCTTTTTATATCTTCCACTTTCAATGGCCATGTTTCACAGCCATACAGTAGAATAGAGCGGACTGCTGTGCAGTACACGCGACCCTTAATAGACAAACGAATATCACGGCGGCGCCATAGGTGGCGCAAATTGGCAAAAGCCAATCGAGCCTTTTGTATCCATGCAGAAATCTCATCGGCAACTAACCCACCAGGGTTGATCCTACTTCCCAGGTAAGTGAAGTGGTCAACACACTCAACCACTTCACTCTCTATTGTTAACCGCGGTACCGCTGAAGACCAGTCCTGGAGCAAAAATTTGCATTTGGGTGGTGAAAATCGCATCCCAAACATTCTCAAATTCCCACTCAAAGTGTTCAGAAGACTCTGCATCTTGTCAGCGTCTTCACCTAACTGGACTATGTCATGTCATCTGCATATTCTAGATTTAAAGAAAATTCACCTGTGATCGGGTCAACGTCTGTGTAATTAGGTGACGATAGGGAAACCTCCATAAGAATATCTATGATAAAATTAAATAAGAATGGGGATAGTGGGCATCCTTGACGGACACCACTCTATGAGTATAGCTCCCTGGACAACTCGCCATAGGCTCTAACATGCCCACAAGTGTTCGAGTAGAGAGCTTTCAATAAGGTGATGTACTTACTGGGCACGCCTTTCAGTGACAGACATTGCCATAAGACTTCTGGATCAACGGAGTCAAATTTTTCCTAAGTCAGTTGTCACATGTAGTATTTCATGCCTTGAAGGCAGAATTCGACTGAGAGGTACAGTGCTAGTCTGCGACTGTAAAAGAATTCCAAAAAAATGTACAGCGTTAAACAGTCCTCTCTACTCGAACTTGTGAAGGCGTATCATGGCTTATCGAGAGTTGTCATCTAAAGTGACGACAAATAGTGGCATGAGAAAAGGATGCCTGCTGTCACCGTTCCTGTTCAACTTCGTTATAGATGTACTGAGGGACATAACTTTAGGTACCTCTGAATTCACAGGGGTTGATCTACTCGCTGGAGGACATCTAGTTGTCTTGGAGTACGCAGACGATATTTTCCTGCTGGCGAAGACTCTGATAAAATGCAAGGTCTTCTGAACACGTTTAGCAGAAATTTGAGAGTGCTTAGCATGAGTTTCGCACCTGTCAAGTGTAAGATGGTGCTTAAGGACTAGTCAGCAGCTATTCCCAGTTTCAGGATGAACAGTGATGTGATAGTATGCGTTGATCATTCCACTGACTTGGGGAGCTGCATCAACCCAAATGGGATGGTTACTGACAAGACCTCGGCTTGGGCACGGAAGGTCCGTTTAACATTTTCTAACTTGTGTCATCTGTGATGCCCACTAGCGAGATATCCGACTATCTATCAAAGTATGAGCATACAGCTCTCTATCATGTTTCACAACTGTGAAACATGGCCATCGAAAGTAGATGTATTGAGAGGTTACAGGTTTTTGACCACAGGTTTCTTGACAACATCGCTCGCTTTTCATATAATCACCATGTCAGAAACATCGAGACCAAGGAAGGTGAGTCAGTTGATTCGGTTGCGAACCTCCGGAGACGAATATGACATGCCGAATCACAGCCAACATCAACGTCCAATGTTAACAGAAATAGGCTCGGTTTAGAAGAAGACTCAAGATGGCCGGACCATGACGTGGCAGCAGTCCATGAATTCTCTGGATGTTGGTCTGAGCCGTGTAGGGAGGTATCTGCTGACTGGCTGGGGTTCTATAGATCATAGAAACCAGTGGTTGGAGACCGTTGATGAGATGTGGCTGAAAATAATTCACACTGGCATCGATTTATGTTCCTGTCATCTTCTACAGCTTGAGCATTTTCACTAAACTTCATCTTCAAACGGCTTATAATCCAATACACCTTTGTTCACTTTTCTTTCATATCCTTTCTCTCCCCATTTCTTCTGATCATGCTGTTTTCAATTGTGGTAACTTGAACTTATTGACTACTGTACAATGTACTTTTTTGATTTTTTCTGCATGTGGTAATGAGAATAAAAGTTCACTGTTTTAGTTCGTCAAAGTCGAAACATAGTTTTCTGTTTTTCCTAGCTTTCTCGTTCGACAGCTGGGTTCATATTCTGTCGTGAATACGTCTGATCAGTTTTCTTTATGTAAAAACACTGAAATTTTTTGGCAGAACTCGTCTTTTTTACTGTGCGGATTGCAGTCAGTAAGTGGGTTGTAAAAGAATGTGGGGAAGCTTTTACAAATGTCACAATCTTTTCCAGTTCATGAAGATCCATTCAGTCGGACAGCGCATAGGCGTGCACCTAGTGGTAGCTGTTCACGAAGTAACCTTTTCTTTCTGAACATAACCCAATATCTACACTTCTAAGTGTACACACGAACTAGCCAACGAGCATCCTAACATTCCCTAGGTGAAGTTTTCATACTTACCACATTGTTATAGTGAGTTCAAGTGAATAACCACACTTCCATTCTGTACAAGGGTCTCAGAAACATTGGATGCAACCGTTGCTCAAGATTCCAGGCTTTTGTCAAGTGAAATAGTGGAGAATGTTTGTAGTTCAGGTGGATGATCTTGGTTATATTGTCTTCTCTGAGGTGGGTAGTGTAATCATGAAGCCAATTAAGGCATATTGTCCAATTTAGTATCAGCTTCGGACATCGAAAGCTGCAAGGTCAGACTTGCGTCGAGGAGTTTAATAGAGTAGGAAAGGGTTTTTAGCACTGGTTGCAGAGAGAGAAGTTGAGGAAACTATGAAGGGCTTATTTTCGACATAAGTAGGTGAAGGCGAAGGAGGCGACCAGCATAAAGAACGAAGTTACAATAAGTTGAGTTTTGTGTTGCTGCTGGAAGCTTGTGAACCGTTGGTGCATCATAGCTGCTCACATAGGGGAGATTTTTTCCGTAAGCCACAAGAGAAGGAAAATGGATTACTTTTGCATGACAGAAGAGACCAAGGGACACTTTTTTAAGTCGTTAACACGTGGGTCTTTTCACGATTCCTGAAAAGAGACCTCAAAGTGCTAGCAACGGAAAACGAAACCTATACTGCTGGTTATAGAATCTCCACAATGAAGGGAGTAGTATTCTATTTTCGTAGCCGATCTTTCCTAATCCTTGATTTCGATAGGTAAGTGAGTATTAGTATTCACTACTGGTTATATATGAGGAAAACCTTACTGCTGTCAGACTCCTGTCTAGACAGAAATGTGATTTTACCCTCATACCTCCACCGAAGCATAAGCTATTTACGCTGAGACGCCAGCTTCTCTTCTCTAGCTAATACCCAACAAACCATTTCTGGTATGATATGACTTCAAGAAATAATTATTACAACCACTATAACTCATTGAGTTATCACAAGAAGCAAGTCTGAAATCCATGTCAAGATAACACCTTCCCATCCCTCAATACCCCTGCTGCGTTTCCTCATTTCATTTTACGTACATCTTTCTCAACTTCTGTAAGCATTAAAAGTCCTATCGCAGTGTTTCACTCAGCATCACACTAGGGTGCGGACAACCAAAAAGTATCTGGAAGCTGGTTGAAATATTGCATCCAACGTTCTAGTCATCTCCTCCGCAAGTTATTCTTAGATTCATCTTTCTACATTTTACTCTCTTGATAAGTTTAAGCAACTATCTCTTCTTACCTATCACTGGTGCCTTTTTTCACCTTTTTAGCCTTGGTGGATTACGACTACTCACGTTCGTTTCCTAGACTATTTGTCAGTCTGAATTCGAAATCCTCTGAGCCTGCAGGAATGTGTTTATGGGTTTCCACTTATTCAGAATCTACTGAAGATCTGCTACAGTCTCTAATTCTGTCTTTACAGAAGACGGGAGATGATGCCAGGCTTCTCCAAGATGAATGACACTGTTCCATTCCGATAACTCTCCGTCCAGCCATCTCGATGAAAGCAGCCTTAGTATACTCATCGTCAACCTGTGCTCTGACAGGAATGGCAGCCTCAAATTTTTTACATCCACTTACGCACATAAATACGTGTGATCGGTGTCTAGACACGCTCTTCAGGAAGGGTGGTAATCTTCGCGTGATATTTGATAGTGATATGGTTTGTGTGCACCGGTTAGTTTCGACGTCAGACAACGTCTATTTATGTCTGAAGTTCATGCTGATTATAAATGGATGATTGTCTGAGCACATTTATAGTAGGCTATCGCCAATATTCATAAGTGCGTTTCCACCTCATTTAGTCTTCCCATTTATGCGTTGAACTCGCCATTAAGATAACTGCATCCAAACGTTTGATTTTCAGTAGGAAAATATAGCGTTTATAGTAGAACTCACCTTGCACTTCACCCAAATTAGTTGTCATTGAAATCTCTGTCCTAAATACGTTGACATAAGCAAATTGGTTAATCCCAAAATTGTAACTAAATATGAAACTAAACTAAATTCAAGACTACTTATCGAACCCACAGAAAGTATAGATGAGTATTGGTTTAAAGTACAAGACATCCTTAAAATGCCGAGCAATGCTGATCACCACTTCAAAGAACATCTCATTAATAAATACCGGATCTCTGAAAATTCCTTAACCCTAGTTAATTTGTCCTGACAAAGAATAAGCATAATAGTATGCACAGATTCCTTAAGAGATGAACCATGCAACTGTTACGCAAGGACCATGAGTCTTGGTGGTCAGAATACAAAAGTGAGGTAGAAGCAGCAGGTAAGTCTGGTAATCTTCGGAAGCCACCCTAGCTCATCGGAGTCACTGGTAGAAAATAGCCAGATTTCAGTGAAGCGGTCTGTGAAGTAGGTGGTACATCGATCACTAATTTTTGCGTACTCCTTTTAACATTGGGAGGAGCGCGTTGAAAAGCGCTTTAACTGACCTACTGCTCCATAAAGATAGACATTTGTGTCTTGTACTCTACTTTATGAAGTGGAGTTCCAGAAAGAACTTCAAGTTCTGGAGCGACATTAGGCACGTGGCTTAAAAAAATTACATTCAGTTTTTTTTAAGCATAGAGTATTTAGAAGACTAATTAGATTACCTGAAAAGTTATTATAGACTGTTTCATCCTTCTGGAATGAAACCATCGTTGTACCCATCTTTCAAAGGAGTAAAGTGTGTGATGGTCGTAGAGGTGAAAGTCTGTGCCAGTAGCATCTGAATATTGGCTGTTATCGCTCTACGTGGACCAAAAAATGCAAGGAAAGCTAATCCACAAGTGCGCCACTCTTTAAAATACTTTGGTCATAATCTCCATCAGGTACGCGAAGACCCTCACATGGGCTACAGTCCAACGATCGTTGTATTTCTTCACAATAAGGCTGTGATCCGGAATCGATTGTTTGAGAGTGGTTTCCTTAAGAATTTTATTAACACTTTCCACGTGCTACACGAAAGACACCTTGGCTAGAGCAGAATGTGCAGTCAACTATATCTGTTGTTTCAAACTTACAGTGGTATTAGGCAGGACTGTCCGATTGTTTCATTTTTTAACTTAGTTCGTGTTAAAAGTTACCTATCCAACCAAGTTGAAAACATTCGATAACTCTCTGTGCCCAATCACTGCTGATTGCATAGAATTGCTCGTTTCTGGTGGAAATATAATGTCAGTAATTCTAAGCTGCGGTGGGAAATGCTTAGGCGAGGTGGAGATTGCCATTCAACGAGTGAACTTATCTAGAAACATGGATGTCGATTATTTGCATATGTGTCATGCAGGATACCCCAAAAGCTCCCATATCGTTCATTGTTTGCTTTCACTGGGATTGGGGGAAATAAAGAGATGGTCAACGCATGACAGTACCATAAGTTGAGGAAAGGTTTTGTCAAGTTAGCATCTGATACCACACAACTGCTTGAATGCAATCTCAGAGACCGATCAACCTAGTGGTTTGAGATGATAGAAGACTAGAAACTACTGATGGTCATGATACAGTTTTAAGTTTGTTCAGAAACTGAAAAATAAAAAGCAGGTAGTGAAAGCTGCTTCGCAGATATTTTTAAGATCATTTCTTAAATAAAAAGGAGAAATCAACATGAGACCTGGCATTACTGCGGCCCATATCTCACATCAAAACATCAAAGTAGATCGCATCAAAATGAAACAGAGACAAGGAAGAAATTCATCATAAGTGGCAGGAAGATGCGACACGCGCAAAAGGAAGAGCGAAACAATGATGGAAATCGGTATGGCATATAAGATGAAGCACGGATAAATTTTTATCCTTGTGATCGATTTCGAACCATGTCAAGTAGAGTCGATAAACATTGACTCCGGTTGTCACGCAGAACCCAAAACAGGAAATATTTGTGTCTCACAAGGCCCAGAATGACGTTAAAGTACTTCGGAAATAGACAAAACGTTTTCCAGGCTGAACAAACTTAAGCCAACATTACCCAAAAATGGTTACATTAAATCCTTGCATATAACAAAATAGAGTGGTATGCAGTGCAATATACACGACTCTTATTCACCAGTCACATATCAAAGCGGTGGCGAAAATCAATCAACCCCTTTGCATCGGTGCCAATATTCTACAGTTAGTTGAGAGACATACGCGCTCAGGCTAGCTCGACAGATGTCACAGTGTTAGGTGGGTAGTTGAATGGACGTGTCAGGTGTTAAGGCTCAAACCGGTCTCCATAAGGTGGCCGACACGGGTCAGTCAGCCATGGATTAGATAATAAGGACCCTTTTCTACAGAACTATGCAAGTAACAACCTCTTTCTGGCCAGCACCAACTTCCTGCTGAGCAATCACCGTTTTGCTATCTGATCTTCAACCTCTGTCTCTCAAGCAACAAATTGCAATTAGGTGAAAATGACATCGGTGTATTCCAAAAAGCCAATTCGTCTTGAGTACCTGTTTGAACTTTGACATCGTTATTGCCTGTGTCACGTTCACCTTGCATTTCAGTGAATATTTTTATAGTCAATGACAACACAGGACCTGGAATTACAGCGTAAAGTTAAAAGTTACTAAACCTGATCTGAAAGCAAAAGTCTCAAAGATGGAGATGAAAAGGAGAGAAAGTAAGTGGAAAAGGGTGTAAAAATAGCGAAATTCGATATGATAAGTAAGGTACAGATGGTTCGTGAAAGCGCTAATAGAAAGTCACAGATGATTAAGGTCCCCAACCACATCAACTAAGTTTCCTCATCTCCACATCAGAATTATACGTTACTGATGTGATTGCCTCGAGATGCATGGTCTATGCTGTTAAGGCAGTGACGCTTGAAAATCTGAAACTTACTTTTGCCCCCTAACTTTAGTAGCAATCTTTCACAGCCACTCAGTAGAACAGAGCGGAAGCCAGTGCTGTACACTCAACCTTTAATTGACAGTCGGATGTTGACACAATGGCCTGAGAGGTGAATGTTGGTCACTGACCCTCAAGAACTGATTCGACTGTCCAGGTAAGCGAAGTGGTCAACGAAGTCAATCATTCCACCCCCTATTGTTGGGTAAGATGTCACTGAAGACCAGTCCTAGAGAAACAGTTTGTATTTGAGTGGTGAAAAACGCTTGTCAAATATTCTCAAATTGCCACTCAAGGTGTCCAGATGACTCTGTATCTTTAATATAAGTGTAAAACTTGGGCCCTGTGGTCGATTGTAATTCCATTTTAGTCTGTTTATTAGAAATATCACACAGTGAAACAATAGCATTTACTGGATCCAGTAAATGCTACTGTTTCACTGTGATATTTCTGATAGACAGACTAAAATGGGACTCTGTATCTTGTCAGTATCTTCACCTGACAAGACTGGACTATGTTAGTTGTGTGCTCTAGACCTACTAAAGATTCTCCTTTGATAAGATTAGTCCCTTTTTAGTCAGATTATCAGAGGAAAGCATCTACAAGTAAGTTTCTGATCAAACTGAGTAAGAATGGAGAGAGTGGACATACTCGAAGGACACTACTCGGCGTAGACAACTCATCCGAGTTTTCGAGTACAGAGCCTTCAATAGAGTAATGTACTTACCCAGTAACCCTCTCAACAAGAAGTATTGCTATGAGATCGTTCAGTCGACAGAGTCGAATGCTGCCTTCATTTCATGAAATAAAGTTAGTGTTGGGCGCCGAAAAGTGTACCTGAGTTTCCGAACCTAGCGGAGAGTGGATATCTGATCAATACACCCACGGCCAGGTAAGAAACCTGACTGGTTTCCTCAGATCTGTTGTTGTCGACCTCCACTTACATGTGCGATAATAATAGAACCTAGTATCTTAGACATTATATGTTCGTTTGATTGACTTCATCTGTGGTTAGTTACCACAAGTGAAGGCCCTGTCTTATTTGAAGACTGGGACCAGTCAGAGGTATTTTATCTGACTCCCATGCACTAGCTAGCACATCAGTTAACCTGACCAATTATATTCGATCGTTGTCTTTAGCTACCCATCCTCCTGTGCTGGCTCATCTGACCCCCCCTGCCTTCCCTCGTCTCAGGTTTCTCATAGCATTTTCTACTTCAGCTACAGTTGAAAGACCTGTCTCTGTGCTCCATTTAGGGTTCCACTGGATAGTGGGCAATGGAAAAGTAGCTGGACGCCAGTTGAACTGTTCTTTGAAGTATTCCACCCATCTTACCGACCGTTCTCCATACGAGTAAATTGGAGATTCGTCCGTCTTCGCTATAGTTTCACTAACCACTGAACATTTTACCGAGTTTCCTTGATAGATCTAATTAGCTGGCTGCTGTTATCTACTCAGTGGGGAGCTGTGAGAAGAGGGGGATACGCTGGACTGCGGAAAAGAACCTAGAAGACTTGGATTTCGCCGATGACTTGTGCCTGATGTCACACAAACTTGAATATCTACAGGCGAAAACTAACAAGTTGACAGAAGAGGCAGCGAAGACGGGACTTCAAGTGAATATAGAGAAGACAGAAGTGATGACGATACCGCACCACCACCACCACCAACAACAACAACAACAACAACAAACTCCAGTCACCATGAACGGGAGAAACTTAAAGGAAGTAACCTCTTTCACCTATCTAGGAAGCAGTGTTTCAACTACAGGCGAGACAGACGAGGATGTCAAAGTCAGAATCGGAAAAGCAAGACAGGAGTTCATTAGCCTGAAACCAGTGTGGAGATCTTCTGCACTCAGCATGCGGAACAAGATCCGGATTTTCAACACTAACGTCAGTCAAGTCAGTGCTTCTGTATGGTTCAGAGACTTGGCGCGTTACGACAGGGATTTCCAGTAAACTACAGACATTCATCAACAACTGCCTACACTGGCTCGTTACTGAAAATCAGATGGCCAGAAAGAATAAGCAACAAGGAGCTCTGGGAACGAACCAACCAAGAACCTATCACCCAACAAATATGCAGGAGGAAGTGGAGATGGATTGGGCATGCACTGAGAAGGCCGACTGGGGACATCACGCGTCAGGCCAGGCCCTCGAGTGGAATCCCCATGGGAAGCGACGAGTTGGACGTCGGTGCCGAGGGTGACATGGAGGAGATCGTGCGAGGAGGAAATGAGAGCTTGTGGGTTGTCGTGGAACCAGGTTCAAAAGATCTCAGAGAACAGAGGTCACTGGAGACGCGCTACTGAAGCCCTGTGTCCCACTAGGAACCCAAGGGACTGATTATTATTTTATTTTTTATTTTATCTACCACCGCTGCCTTTCCTATCGCTTTAGTCTTCGCTAGCAACTGCTGTTCGTGGCCAATTCGCATTCCTCCTCAGTCAATTTTTCAGTTTACTTCGTTACTCATTGGGCTCGTAGCCTTCAGGAATGTGTTCACGCCCATCCATTTACTCAGAAGAAACTGTTGAGATCCACTGGCACTTTGTAGACAGCTTTTGAGGTTCAGACACTACCTTCAACTCTGGTTTTAGAATTTGAAAGCATCAAATCACAATATCTAATTTGGTAACGCGCCGTGTGTGACCGGCCTCAAGCAGACGTCCATTAGACTGTACGGTCTCACATAAAACCTTCTTTTCAGGTGTTTCTAGAAGGAATAGAGTTACATGGCCTAGGCTTCAGTGATTGATCAGCAATCCTCTCAACCCTGGCAGCTCTCAAGTTACCCCAGATGGCTGTCCACCTTTCACGTCTTTCTTCACGTCTCGCAATCAATAATCCGACAGCATCTTTGATTTCTCCCAGCTCTTAGTAATGTCTTGAGTTCGCGAAACAGCATCTCTTGGTCTCTTGAAACCAGGCTTGAAACTGCACATTAGACCTTTCAATGTCTGCACCCTCTATCAAATCATTCCAGAAGCTTATTTAGTTAAAACCCTAGGAATTTAGGCCATGAATGTTTGATGTGTTTGTGAAACACTAGCTCAGTTATTCACTTAAGTTCATCCGACCATTGTAGTTAGTCAGCAAAACTCATCTTTCAAGTTACTGGAGATTCAACGGCCAGTTCTCGTAGTTTTGCGGGCGTAGGATTAGTTTTCAACACTTCTCGAATGGATCCTGCTGACATTCACCTGTTCACTGTTCACCTGACACAGTGAGGACTCATGGTTGCATTGTGTTCTCTGAGCTCAGAGAACACAATACATCCAAGACCATCCACATGAGCTACAACTATTCTTAACTATTTCACAGTGAGGACTAAAAAGAGCAGTGGAACTCGCTATTATCTCTTTGTAATCTTTGGTTGGGCACTCCGTGAAGGATGAGTTCTGTCGGATAATGTCTAGCCATCTGCTCGCTGGTGTAGGAATAGCATTGAGATGTAGGGCTGATAGTGCGGTTCTCCACTGGATACCAATAAACAGCAGTTTATGTGCTGTTTAGCTGAATGAATATGTAAAAACAAATAATAATGATAATGGCTTTATTCTGGAAGATATTTCGGGAATACTGTTAAGAATTTTCAGTGTCATGCAGCACCAATTGAATAGAAAGGAAGGATAGTGAGACCAACTGATACCTGTTCATATTATCCACCCATGGACTGGAGTTGGGATGATGCAAAGGATGACTTCTGTCACTTTTGTAAAAGAAAGGAAAATGCTCAGATGTAGTCGTAATCACGTGTTAGTACGAGCTTTCGTATGTCTACACCTTACTGCTTACAAGAAACAGGTGATAGTAAAGCCTATCGCTTGGTAAATGAGGACACCAGGAACGCATTTGGGGAGGAAGTAGCCAAGCAATTATCTAAACGTGGCGGCACTGCTCATTCTGAGGAAACTTGATTTGATATTGTTTTCTGTAAAAGCAGCGGTAGAGACAGTTGGTAACCTACATTTGAAGGTTAGCAACCGTCACTGAATTTCAGCAACGTCCTCAGAACTGATTAGTGCGAGAAGACTGATTATAGCTGGCTCTGACCACAATGAAGAGGAAAAGCAAGTGAAACGTAAATTGACTGAAGGTCTTCTCAATGATCGCGAGTAGTGGGTGGCGACAGCGAGAGAGATGGAGAAGACGTCAGCGTTGGTTAACACTCGGCAACTATTTAAGCTTATTAAATATACCGGGAAGAAGAAAACAATGGTTAGTGAAACTATCACGGAAAAAGGTCGGACGCTGATAGCCTCTCAGGACAGATAGTTAGAACGTTAGGTGGAACACTTTGAAGCACAGTTCAAATGGGCCTCAGCAACTCTTCATTTGCGTCTAGTCTGAAACGATGCAAAGCAGCAGGTCCTGACAGGTTCATACCGGGAGTTTTCAAGGTTGGTAGTAAGAAATTGCTACCCAAAGTAACGAAGGTACTAGGCGGGGTATGGAATCAATCTGGTCTACTTCTCTGATCACCTCAGTCTGTAATGAGAGAGAGAAGTTATCCTGTGAAAGCAGCCATAGGGAAACTGGTTTGACTAATAGTGTGTTCAAGATACTAGGATCAGTTGATTCAGTTGCGAACCTCCAGTGACAGATGTGGCTTGGTCATGTGTTGTGCATGTCGAATCACTGCCAATCTCGACGTCCAATGTTAACAGAAATAGGCTCAGTTTAGAAGAAGACTCAAGATGGCCGGACCATGACGTGGCAGCAGTCCATGAATTCTCTGAATGTTGGTCTGAGCCGTGTAGGGAGGTATCTGCTAACTGGCTGGGGTTCTATTATTATGATTATTTATCCCTTGCCTTCCTAGTGGAATATAGGGCTTCAGAAGCACGTCTCCATTCCACTCTCTTCTCTGAAATCTTTTGAACCTCGCTCCACGACAGCCCACAAGCTCTCATTTCCTCCTCGCACGATCTCCTCCATCTCACCCTCAACTACGACGCCCAACTCGTCACTTCCCATCTCGGTTTCACTCGAGGGCCTGGCCTGACGCGTGATGTCCCCAGTCGGCTTTCTCAGTCTATGCCCAATCCATCTCCACTTCCTTCCAGTGCATATTTGTTCAGCGATAGCTTCTTGGTTGGTTCGTCACCAGCCAGCCACAGTTCCTTGTTGCTTATTCTTATCATTCTGGCCACCCGAGCTTCAGTAACGAGCCAGCGTAGGCAACACCTGTTGATGAATATCTGTAGTTTGTTGGAAATGACTTTCGTAACACACCAAGTTTCTCAGTCATCACATAGAAGCACTGACTTGACTGAATTAATGTTGGAAATCCGGATCTTGTTCACGCTTTATGCTGAGTGCAGATCTCCACACCGATTTCAGACTAATGAACACCTGTCTTGCTAGCTTTCCGATCCTGGCTGGCTTTGACGTCCTCGTCTGTGCCTGTGTCGTCTGTAGTTGAAACAGCGTTGTCTAGATAGTTGAAAGGGGCTACTTCCTTTAAGTTTCTCCCGTTCATGGTGACTGGAGCTTGTTGTTGTTGTTGTTGGTGGTGGTGGTGGTGGTGGTGCGGTATCTTCATCACCTCTGTCTTCTCTATGTTCACTTGAAGTCCCGTTTTCGCTGCCCTGCCCTGCATCTTCTGTCAACTTGTTAGTTTTCGCCTATAGATCTCCAGGTTTGTGTGACATTGGACACAAGTCATCGCTGGCGAAATCCAGATCTTCCAGGATCTTTTCATCGGTCCAGCCAGTGTATCCCCTCTTCTCGCTCCTCACTGTTTGTTGCATGATCCAGTCCAGTCGACCACAATCAGGAATATCATGGGTGATAGTAGACAGCCTTGTCTTACTCCTGTATTCACTTTCCATTGTGAATTACTTGGCATGTGGTGTCGTCATTATAGTTGTTGAATGAGACTGATAAAGATTTGTGGTATTCCGTAGTGTTGAAGCAGCTGCCTGCCAAATTACTTCTCGTCGACGCTGTCGAGGGCCTTTTCAAAGTCGATGAAGTTGAGGTGAGGTAGAGAGTTGACTGGCATCCTATACTCTGTTCTGTGATGATGCGTAGTGTAGCGTTGCAATTCGCTCCGCACATGATTTGTTATTCCTAAAGCCAGCCAGTCTGATCCGGTCGTAATTTTGAATCCAGCGCATCATTTAGTCTCTCCAGGATGATGCGGTTTCATATTTTGCTTCGGGTGGACAGGAGTGGAGCATGATTCCGCACCAGTTCTTGCAAACACTCAGGTCAACCTCCTCTGGGAGTTTGACAATGTAGCCATTCTTCCAATCAGTGGGCAGGCACCTTTCCTTCTATCCTTCTTCCCAAACCTTCTGCAATAGTCATGTGAGCATGTCCACTGTTGTCTCTGCTTCTGTTATCAGTGTTTCTGGTGGGATTCCATCTGGTCCTGCTGCTTTCCCGGATTCTAGCAACTTTATGGCGTTCAACACTTCACTTCAGCTTTTGTCGGAGGACTTGTGTTCACTTGTAGTTCTGTGGCTGGGCTGCTGGTCGTATTTT
Source organism: Heterobilharzia americana (assembly GCA_944470555.2). Classification (NCBI taxonomy): domain Eukaryota; kingdom Metazoa; phylum Platyhelminthes; class Trematoda; order Strigeidida; family Schistosomatidae; genus Heterobilharzia; species Heterobilharzia americana. The sequence goes on along the minus strand of OX104134.1, from coordinate 85,720,901 downwards.
TGGACGAGTTGCAGGTCGTGGTGGTGGTGGTGGTGGTGGTGATGGTGATGGTGATGGTCGATTGAAGAGTTTTTTGAAGTGTTCAACACATCGTTCCCTTTGTTTCTCTTCTTTGGTAATTAAATTTCATTCATCATCTTTCATTGGTTTCGTCTGTGTTGATCTCTTCCATCCCAGACAGTAAGTAACCCGGTTATTTGATACAATGTTGTCAGGTCTCTGTCTCTCCTACTAGCAGCCTACAGCCTGCAGCCTGCAGCCTGCAGCCTGTTCTGCCTCACTTGTCAGTGTTTCGTAGAAGTGTCTTTTGTCTTTGCATGCACTCTTCTTCACTTCTTTGTCCAGTGTAGATTTTTATAGGTTGTAGTCAGTTCCTCTTTCCGTTGTTCACTCTTGCACTACACTACACTACACTGCACTGTACTGCACTGCACTGCACTGGTTCATCTTCTGCTTCACCATCCTCCTCTCCCTGCCCGTCGAGATCCATTCCTTGTATTCTTTCTTCTTCCTTCCTAATACGATTATCCAGGTTTCCTTCCACGTGTCTTTCAAAGAGTTCCAGTGTTCTTCCATGCAGTTTCCTTCAGGGATGTTGCTTAATGTCTCCCAATTTGTTCTGATAGCTGACTGATGTGAAGATGTTTTCTATAGTTTTGTCCTTCAGTTGAGTTTCTGTTCTGGGTGTCGAACTTGAACTGTGGTCTATCACCAACTTCTTTGTAGACTTTCTACTTGATTTTGAAGGTAGGTTCCTTGCACTGGACAGTGAGTGGTGTGAACCACATACATCTGCTCCCCTTCTTGATCTGATGTTGTGTCTAGTAGACTGCGTCTCCACTTTCTTGAGATTGAGATAAAGTCGATCTTATTTTTAGTGTGTCCATCTGGTGAAATCCATGTTGCTTTGTGGATATCCCTGTGTTTGTACACACTGCCTGACTCCAATCACCAAATCGTTGAATGCACAGAATTCTGCAAACAGTTCTCCATTCTCGTTCATTCCACCGAGTGCTTCTCGACCCATGGTTAGTTCTCTTCCTGTGTTGTCCCCTCCCAGTTCGCCATTCATGTCACCCCACCCATTAGGATATTGATATCGCCAACTGAGGTCTTGTCCAGTATTGATTGTAATTGACTGTAGAATTCCTCCGTCACCTCTTGAACTGCATTATTTGTAGATGCGTAGCATTGAATGATTGTGACTTTCCTTCCTTTTGAGGTGAACTTTGCTGTTATGATCCTGGAGGAGATTGGTTCCCACTGTATGAGAGCCTGCGATGCACTTGGGAACATCATGATAGCCACTTCGAAACTCAGTGTGCTCGTGATTGTCGTCTGGGTGACAATATCGGAGTAGATTATTGACTCTCCAGTTGAAAGTTTGGAGAGTCCACTTCCATTCCACCTGCTTTCGCAAATTCCTAGCACTTCAATTCTATACCTTCTCATCTCCTTTGCAATCTGGGCAGCCTTGCCAGATAGGTTCAAACACGGTGTGGACATTCCATGTACCCATGTTTACTTCCGCTTTCATCGAGAGGGAGAATACACATCGGCCCGGCTAATTGGCTTCCCGAAGGCTTTCACCAACCATCGTCATTTCGTCTTTCCGATTCCAGCGAGGAATAATTTTGTTATTATTTTTTATATTTTGTTTGTGCTTTAGAGTTTCTGTAGCGGTTGGATTGGTTTTCTGGGGTAGGGTTGCTAGCCCTACACCCAACCTTCCCTGTTTATCCGTGTTTATGACCGGCTAGTAACCAGTGAACTAGTTAACCAGGCGAGGTTGGCTGGGGTTCCATAAATCATAGAAACCAGTGGTTGGAGACCGTTGATGAGATGTGGCTGAAAATAATTCACACTGGCATCGATTTATGTTCTTGTCATCTTCTACAGCTTGAGCATTTTCACTAAACTTCATCTTCAAACGGCTTATAATCCAATACACCTTTGTTCACTTTTCTTTCATATCCTTTCTCTCCCCATTTCTTCTGATCATGCTGTTTTCAGTTGTGGTAATTTGAACAGATTCACTACTATGTGAGATTCTAGTTTCATTTTTTGCAGTCTCTTTGTCTCAGAAGGCTCTCACCTGGTCAAGCAATCATAATATATAATTGACTAATCATCTTCACTGCCTACCTTTGGCTGGGATGTCTTCACGAAAGAGGTTGAAGACGAATGTCTGACGCTGATCAGCGGGTCGTTGAAAACAGATCATCCGCATGTTTTCAAACTGGTGGTGCTCATGGGCTTCGCCATCCAGAATGGATGAATGACGAACGAGTCTACCTTTGTTACCGCCAATTATAGGACTACTTGGTCGAATCAAAGGATTTAGGGATGGTATAAGCGTCCACGTAGTAACACAACCTGAACCGATGCACTCGTATGTGATTTACTGACTGACAAAATGAATGTAGAGTCCAGGATACATGTGCGTCGTCCGAAGTTGCTACACTTTCTTGTAGTGTACAAAAACACTAGATAGAAGAGGGGTGATATCAAGAAGATGAAGTATTGTGTGAGAATTAGTAATTTGAAGATAATGGTTAGTGCAAACATTAAAGGTTTAAAATATGTCGAGAAGTAAATTCATCCGCACCATTGTGACCGATTTTCACTCATGTAACCAAGAGTCCTCAACCACTGATTTCTTTTGTCTCGACACATGCAGGGAGTCTACATCGCACCGCACGACCCACACTAACAGTAAGAGTTTTCATCGACCGGTATCAGGTCTTGGTCTGGCCACTCACTTTGAACCCTCCAGCAACTTGATCCAACTTACACCAGCATGGCACATCAAAGTAGGCAATGGATCAACATGCGCATTACACGTCCAAGCCATTCCAGTTAACTAAGGTTCACAACCTCATCAATCAACGTGTCTGGCTACCCTAGTAACCTTCGCCTGACCTCACTATTGCTCAGATGCTGACTGGACCAAACGCGACCAATGCTACGAAGACGTCTGTGATCAAAATCTTGTAACCGCTTCGCGTCTGCTTCTGCTTTTAACGGCCATGTATCACAGCCTTACAACAGGATAGAACGGGCTGCAGCGCAGTATACTCGTTGTTTGATACTTAGTCGGATATCTTGCAGTCCGCCTCACAGATGACGCAAGTTGGCAAATGCCGAACGAGCCTTTTGTATCCAAGCTGAGATTTCGTCAGCAACTAGGCCGATCGCGCTGATGCAACTCCTCAATAAAGTAGTGGCTGACATACCCCACCACTTCACTTTCCATCAGTCAACTGTTTGTACTTGCAGCAGACCAGTTCTGAAGCACCACCTTACACTTGACAAGTGCAAAACGCATACCAAACATAATCAAGTTTCAGCTAGACGCATTCAAAAGACCTTGGATTTTCTTAACACCTTAATCTAGTAGGACAATATCGTCTGCGTACTCCGGGTAAATAAGATGAACTCCAGGGAGTAGATCAATGACTTGAAAAGACACGTACCTAAGGTTAAGTCCACTGATACTTAGGTGACGAAGTTAAATAGTAACGCCAATAGTGAGAATCCAAAGCGAACACCACTATTTGTCGTCACTTCAGATGACAGATCTCAATAAACATATACAGGACTGCGTGAGCCCAAGTACAGAAATGTGATCATCAACAAGTATGTGACAATTTATGTTAATTTTCTCTGCCTCTCCAATAAACGACAGGGACCAAAGTGACATAACATGATTAAAACCAATACTAAGCAAGAGATACAAACGGGAAAATAATGACTGCAGATAAACGAACAGTAAATAAACACTAAATTCAGCGTGCAACCAGCAAGAAACTCATTGGAACAGATAATCAATATTTTGCAAGAATAATAACGCCTTATCAAGTCTATTGTGAAACCAGAGTTGAAGGCAGTGTCTGAACCTCAAAAGCTGTCTACAAAGTGCCAGTGGATCTCAACAGTTTCTTCTGAGTAAATGGATGGGCGTGAACACATTCCTGAAGGCTACGAGCCCAATGAGTAACGAAGTAAACTGAAAAATTGACTGAGGAGGAATGCGAATTGGCCACGAACAGCAGTTGCTAGCGAAGACTAAAGCGATAGGAAAGGCAGCGGTGGTAGATAAAATAAAAAATAAAATAATAATCAGTCCCTTGGGTTCCTAGTGGGACACAGGGCTTCAGTAGCGCGTCTCCAGTGACCTCTGTTCTCTGAGATCTTTTGAACCTGGTTCCACGACAACCCACAAGCTCTCATTTCCTCCTCGCACGATCTCCTCCATGTCACCCTCGGCACCGACGTCCAACTCGTCGCTTCCCATGGGGATTCCACTCGAGGGCCTGGCCTGACGCGTGATGTCCCCAGTCGGCCTTCTCAGTGCATGCCCAATCCATCTCCACTTCCTCCTGCATATTTGTTGGGTGATAGGTTCTTGGTTGGTTCGTTCCCAGAGCTCCTTGTTGCTTATTCTTTCTGGCCATCTGATTTTCAGTAACGAGCCAGTGTAGGCAGTTGTTGATGAATGTCTGTAGTTTACTGGAAATCCCTGTCGTAACGCGCCAAGTCTCTGAACCATACAGAAGCACTGACTTGACTGACGTTAGTGTTGAAAATCCGGATCTTGTTCCGCATGCTGAGTGCAGAAGATCTCCACACTGGTTTCAGGCTAATGAACTCCTGTCTTGCTTTTCCGATTCTGACTTTGACATCCTCGTCTGTCTCGCCTGTAGTTGAAACACTGCTTCCTAGATAGGTGAAAGAGGTTACTTCCTTTAAGTTTCTCCCGTTCATGGTGACTGGAGTTTGTTGTTGTTGTTGTTGTTGTTGGTGGTGGTGGTGGTGCGGTATCGTCATCACTTCTGTCTTCTCTATATTCACTTGAAGTCCCGTCTTCGCTGCCTCTTCTGTCAACTTGTTAGTTTTCGCCTGTAGATATTCAAGTTTGTGTGACATCAGGCACAAGTCATCGGCGAAATCCAAGTCTTCTAGGTTCTTTTCCGCAGTCCAGCGTATCCCCCTCTTCTCACAGCTCCCCACTGAGTAGATAACAGCAGCCAGCTAATTAGATCTATCAAGGAAACTCGGTAAAATGTTCAGTGGTTAGTGAAACTATAGCGAAGACGGACGAATCTCCAATTTACTCGTATGGAGAACGGTCGGTAAGATGGGTGGAATACTTCAAAGAACAGTTCAACTGGCGTCCAGCTACTTTTCCATTGCCCACTATCCAGTGGAACCCTAAATGGAGCACAGAGACAGGTCTTTCAACTGTAGCTGAAGTAGAAAATGCTATGAGAAACCTGAGACGAGGGAAGGCAGGGGGGGTCAGATGAGCCAGCACAGGAGGATGGGTAGCTAAAGACAACGATCGAATATAATTGGTCAGGTTAACTGATGTGCTAGCTAGTGCATGGGAGTCAGATAAAATACCTCTGACTGGTCCCAGTCTTCAAATAAGACAGGGCCTTCACTTGTGGTAACTAACCACAGATGAAGTCAATCAAACGAACATATAATGTCTAAGATACTAGGTTCTATTATTATCGCACATGTAAGTGGAGGTCGACAACAACAGATCTGAGGAAACCAGTCAGGTTTCTTACCTGGCCGTGGGTGTATTGATCAGATATCCACTCTCCGCTAGGTTCGGAAACTCAGGTACACTTTTCGGCGCCCAACACTAACTTTATTTCATGAAATGAAGGCAGCATTCGACTCTGTCGACTGAACGATCTCATAGCAATACTTCTTGTTGAGAGGGTTACTGGGTAAGTACATTACTCTATTGAAGGCTCTGTACTCGAAAACTCGGATGAGTTGTCTACGCCGAGTAGTGTCCTTCGAGTATGTCCACTCTCTCCATTCTTACTCAGTTTGATCAGAAACTTACTTGTAGATGCTTTCCTCTGATAATCTGACTAAAAAGGGACTAATCTTATCAAAGGAGAATCTTTAGTAGGTCTAGAGCACACAACTAACATAGTCCAGTCTTGTCAGGTGAAGATACTGACAAGATACAGAGTCCCATTTTAGTCTGTCTATCAGAAATATCACAGTGAAACAGTAGCATTTACTGGATCCAGTAAATGCTATTGTTTCACTGTGTGATATTTCTAATAAACAGACTAAAATGGAATTACAATCGACCACAGGGCCCAAGTTTTACACTTATATTAAAGATACAGAGTCATCTGGACACCTTGAGTGGCAATTTGAGAATATTTGACAAGCGTTTTTCACCACTCAAATACAAACTGTTTCTCTAGGACTGGTCTTCAGTGACATCTTACCCAACAATAGGGGGTGGAATGATTGACTTCGTTGACCACTTCGCTTACCTGGACAGTCGAATCAGTTCTTGAGGGTCAGTGACCAACATTCACCTCTCAGGCCATTGTGTCAACATCCGACTGTCAATTAAAGGTTGAGTGTACAGCACTGGCTTCCGCTCTGTTCTACTGAGTGGCTGTGAAAGATTGCTACTAAAGTTAGGGGGCAAAAGTAAGTTTCAGATTTTCAAGCGTCACTGCCTTAACAGCATAGACCATGCATCTCGAGGCAATCACATCAGTAACGTATAATTCTGATGTGGAGATGAGGAAACTTAGTTGATGTGGTTGGGGACCTTAATCATCTGTGACTTTCTATTAGCGCTTTCACGAACCATCTGTACCTTACTTATCATATCGAATTTCGCTATTTTTACACCCTTTTCCACTTACTTTCTCTCCTTTTCATCTCCATCTTTGAGACTTTTGCTTTCAGATCAGGTTTAGTAACTTTTAACTTTACGCTGTAATTCCAGGTCCTGTGTTGTCATTGACTATAAAAATATTCACTGAAATGCAAGGTGAACGTGACACAGGCAATAACGATGTCAAAGTTCAAACAGGTACTCAAGACGAATTGGCTTTTTGGAATACACCGATGTCATTTTCACCTAATTGCAATTTGTTGCTTGAGAGACAGAGGTTGAAGATCAGATAGCAAAACGGTGATTGCTCAGCAGGAAGTTGGTGCTGGCCAGAAAGAGGTTGTTACTTGCATAGTTCTGTAGAAAAGGGTCCTTATTATCTAATCCATGGCTGACTGACCCGTGTCGGCCACCTTATGGAGACCGGTTTGAGCCTTAACACCTGACACGTCCATTCAACTACCCACCTAACACTGTGACATCTGTCGAGCTAGCCTGAGCGCGTATGTCTCTCAACTAACTGTAGAATATTGGCACCGATGCAAAGGGGTTGATTGATTTTCGCCACCGCTTTGATATGTGACTGGTGAATAAGAGTCGTGTATATTGCACTGCATACCACTCTATTTTGTTATATGCAAGGATTTAATGTAACCATTTTTGGGTAATGTTGGCTTAAGTTTGTTCAGCCTGGAAAACGTTTTGTCTATTTCCGAAGTACTTTAACGTCATTCTGGGCCTTGTGAGACACAAATATTTCCTGTTTTGGGTTCTGCGTGACAACCGGAGTCAATGTTTATCGACTCTACTTGACATGGTTCGAAATCGATCACAAGGATAAAAATTTATCCGTGCTTCATCTTATATGCCATACCGATTTCCATCATTGTTTCGCTCTTCCTTTTGCGCGTGTCGCATCTTCCTGCCACTTATGATGAATTTCTTCCTTGTCTCTGTTTCATTTTGATGCGATCTACTTTGATGTTTTGATGTGAGATATGGGCCGCAGTAATGCCAGGTCTCATGTTGATTTCTCCTTTTTATTTAAGAAATGATCTTAAAAATATCTGCGAAGCAGCTTTCACTACCTGCTTTTTATTTTTCAGTTTCTGAACAAACTTAAAACTGTATCATGACCATCAGTAGTTTCTAGTCTTCTATCATCTCAAACCACTAGGTTGATCGGTCTCTGAGATTGCATTCAAGCAGTTGTGTGGTATCAGATGCTAACTTGACAAAACCTTTCCTCAACTTATGGTACTGTCATGCGTTGACCATCTCTTTATTTCCCCCAATCCCAGTGAAAGCAAACAATGAACGATATGGGAGCTTTTGGGGTATCCTGCATGACACATATGCAAATAATCGACATCCATGTTTCTAGATAAGTTCACTCGTTGAATGGCAATCTCCACCTCGCCTAAGCATTTCCCACCGCAGCTTAGAATTACTGACATTATATTTCCACCAGAAACGAGCAATTCTATGCAATCAGCAGTGATTGGGCACAGAGAGTTATCGAATGTTTTCAACTTGGTTGGATAGGTAACTTTTAACACGAACTAAGTTAAAAAATGAAACAATCGGACAGTCCTGCCTAATACCACTGTAAGTTTGAAACAACAGATATAGTTGACTGCACATTCTGCTCTAGCCAAGGTGTCTTTCGTGTAGCACGTGGAAAGTGTTAATAAAATTCTTAAGGAAACCACTCTCAAACAATCGATTCCGGATCACAGCCTTATTGTGAAGAAATACAACGATCGTTGGACTGTAGCCCATGTGAGGGTCTTCGCGTACCTGATGGAGATTATGACCAAAGTATTTTAAAGAGTGGCGCACTTGTGGATTAGCTTTCCTTGCATTTTTTGGTCCACGTAGAGCGATAACAGCCAATATTCAGATGCTACTGGCACAGACTTTCACCTCTACGACCATCACACACTTTACTCCTTTGAAAGATGGGTACAACGATGGTTTCATTCCAGAAGGATGAAACAGTCTATAATAACTTTTCAGGTAATCTAATTAGTCTTCTAAATACTCTATGCTTAAAAAAAACTGAATGTAATTTTTTTAAGCCACGTGCCTAATGTCGCTCCAGAACTTGAAGTTCTTTCTGGAACTCCACTTCATAAAGTAGAGTACAAGACACAAATGTCTATCTTTATGGAGCAGTAGGTCAGTTAAAGCGCTTTTCAACGCGCTCCTCCCAATGTTAAAAGGAGTACGCAAAAATTAGTGATCGATGTACCACCTACTTCACAGACCGCTTCACTGAAATCTGGCTATTTTCTACCAGTGACTCCGATGAGCTAGGGTGGCTTCCGAAGATTACCAGACTTACCTGCTGCTTCTACCTCACTTTTGTATTCTGACCACCAAGACTCATGGTCCTTGCGTAACAGTTGCATGGTTCATCTCTTAAGGAATCTGTGCATACTATTATGCTTATTCTTTGTCAGGACAAATTAACTAGGGTTAAGGAATTTTCAGAGATCCGGTATTTATTAATGAGATGTTCTTTGAAGTGGTGATCAGCATTGCTCGGCATTTTAAGGATGTCTTGTACTTTAAACCAATACTCATCTATACTTTCTGTGGGTTCGATAAGTAGTCTTGAATTTAGTTTAGTTTCATATTTAGTTACAATTTTGGGATTAACCAATTTGCTTATGTCAACGTATTTAGGACAGAGATTTCAATGACAACTAATTTGGGTGAAGTGCAAGGTGAGTTCTACTATAAACGCTATATTTTCCTACTGAAAATCAAACGTTTGGATGCAGTTATCTTAATGGCGAGTTCAACGCATAAATGGGAAGACTAAATGAGGTGGAAACGCACTTATGAATATTGGCGATAGCCTACTATAAATGTGCTCAGACAATCATCCATTTATAATCAGCATGAACTTCAGACATAAATAGACGTTGTCTGACGTCGAAACTAACCGGTGCACACAAACCATATCACTATCAAATATCACGCGAAGATTACCACCCTTCCTGAAGAGCGTGTCTAGACACCGATCACACGTATTTATGTGCGTAAGTGGATGTAAAAAATTTGAGGCTGCCATTCCTGTCAGAGCACAGGTTGACGATGAGTATACTAAGGCTGCTTTCATCGAGATGGCTGGACGGAGAGTTATCGGAATGGAACAGTGTCATTCATCTTGGAGAAGCCTGGCATCATCTCCCGTCTTCTGTAAAGACAGAATTAGAGACTGTAGCAGATCTTCAGTAGATTCTGAATAAGTGGAAACCCATAAACACATTCCTGCAGGCTCAGAGGATTTCGAATTCAGACTGACAAATAGTCTAGGAAACGAACGTGAGTAGTCGTAATCCACCAAGGCTAAAAAGGTGAAAAAAGGCACCAGTGATAGGTAAGAAGAGATAGTTGCTTAAACTTATCAAGAGAGTAAAATGTAGAAAGATGAATCTAAGAATAACTTGCGGAGGAGATGACTAGAACGTTGGATGCAATATTTCAACCAGCTTCCAGATACTTTTTGGTTGTCCGCACCCTAGTGTGATGCTGAGTGAAACACTGCGATAGGACTTTTAATGCTTACAGAAGTTGAGAAAGATGTACGTAAAATGAAATGAGGAAACGCAGCAGGGGTATTGAGGGATGGGAAGGTGTTATCTTGACATGGATTTCAGACTTGCTTCTTGTGATAACTCAATGAGTTATAGTGGTTGTAATAATTATTTCTTGAAGTCATATCATACCAGAAATGGTTTGTTGGGTATTAGCTAGAGAAGAGAAGCTGGCGTCTCAGCGTAAATAGCTTATGCTTCGGTGGAGGTATGAGGGTAAAATCACATTTCTGTCTAGACAGGAGTCTGACAGCAGTAAGGTTTTCCTCATATATAACCAGTAGTGAATACTAATACTCACTTACCTATCGAAATCAAGGATTAGGAAAGATCGGCTACGAAAATAGAATACTACTCCCTTCATTGTGGAGATTCTATAACCAGCAGTATAGGTTTCGTTTTCCGTTGCTAGCACTTTGAGGTCTCTTTTCAGGAATCGTGAAAAGACCCACGTGTTAACGACTTAAAAAAGTGTCCCTTGGTCTCTTCTGTCATGCAAAAGTAATCCATTTTCCTTCTCTTGTGGCTTACGGAAAAAATCTCCCCTATGTGAGCAGCTATGATGCACCAACGGTTCACAAGCTTCCAGCAGCAACACAAAACTCAACTTATTGTAACTTCGTTCTTTATGCTGGTCGCCTCCTTCGCCTTCACCTACTTATGTCGAAAATAAGCCCTTCATAGTTTCCTCAACTTCTCTCTCTGCAACCAGTGCTAAAAACCCTTTCCTACTCTATTAAACTCCTCGACGCAAGTCTGACCTTGCAGCTTTCGATGTCCGAAGCTGATACTAAATTGGACAATATGCCTTAATTGGCTTCATGATTACACTACCCACCTCAGAGAAGACAATATAACCAAGATCATCCACCTGAACTACAAACATTCTCCACTATTTCACTTGACAAAAGCCTGGAATCTTGAGCAACGGTTGCATCCAATGTTTCTGAGACCCTTGTACAGAATGGAAGTGTGGTTATTCACTTGAACTCACTATAACAATGTGGTAAGTATGAAAACTTCACCTAGGGAATGTTAGGAGGCTCATTAAAGCTATTGCGAAACCAAGATATACTGCGAATTACCCAGGATCAACATTCCCAATATTAACGATGAGTATTGTAGCAGAAATATTTGTTTTCTAATGTTTAGAGTTGTAAAAAAAGCATTGTTCTACACTGCTTTCACTTGGTTTTTATTTGTAGCAGCTCGGAGGATATTTCTGCTGCTTTATCTGGTTTCAGAATTCCGTAAAAATAAATCTGACTGATACTTTTAATCAATCTAGTTTAGGAAATGCAAATGAGAAAGTGATCACGAGTTAAGGTGTACAAGAAATTTCAAGATGACCTTTGTAGATTACTTGTGAAATTAGGTATGCAATAGAAATCTGCATATTTTGTATGTCACTAACACTATTTGAGTGTAATTCACACATGGTGATGTAAATATGACCATGAAAACAGTAAACAATAACACTCTACGATAAAACTACTCACATACTCAGTAGTCTACGTTGACGACATAAACTTAAGTTTTTTTGGATAGTGAACTACTACACTTATGATCGATCTGGTTTCATCTGGACTACAGAAGGAAGAATTGTTTCATATTCGAAAAGATGTAGATAGTCGACCAAGAAAACTTATCACTGGATGTGTTTGCTAGCTGGACAGCTAGAAAATGTTTAAACAAGTGACGGGATGTCTAGAAAAATGTACCGAAAAAAGATAGATAGGTCAACGTCAAATATCTCCTATACTGCAAAATGTGTGTGCTTAGATCATGGAAACAATATACTTTAAAACAACTGAACGCTCAGTTGGATACCTATATTAAATACAATAGTCATCTCAATGTATGCAGTAGAGAATGTAGTTTACCTACATTACTGCTTATGAGAAAGCTAGAAACACCTCAATGAAAGCAATGACTCAATCAATATCATCATAGGAGGCATTACTGCATAACGGTCCAATTTGTCACACTTCATATCAGCACAAGTAACAAAGCAGTAAGCTGAGAGATGAAGGAAGAAAAAAAACTGATCAAAGCAGTAAAAAGCACAAGATTCCGTACCAATACGAGAGTACGACCTTAGTTGTGCAACATACCAACTAATGTTTTACAGTTGGGACGCCTACAATTATCAAATGACGTAATTGTTTGCCTGTAACACGAGTATGATAATGAATGATGGATGAAGTCTTATATTAGACGTGTATGAGGCACATATCACAAGGTTTCACGCCATGAAGGTGATGAGTTTTGAATTGATGGAATCAGTTATAGCGATTACGATAATAAGATTGGAAACGCAAATGTTTTATCCACTAGTAATCAACAAACCAACTTATGTGGAAAAAAATCGGTAGTGGATTTGTCTAACTATACACATTCAGAATTTCACAACAGTGTCAAGTGTGTTTAGTGAGAAACAATCCACCTAAGAAGTGTATGGGAATGAGACAATAGCCAGCAATGACATGCGCACATAAAATGAATGATATGCAGTTGGTAGCCAGAACAATGACCACACACATTTGGAGTAAAGGAAAACATATATGGATTAAAGTGGTTTATCTTTAAAAAAAAAAGCACAAGTCTAGTTGGAAAAGCGTCACATTAATTATAAATTGATGTGGTTTGACTGTGTAGAAGCATAAATGACATTGGTTTGAAAATACTCAGTAGTTCGACAGTTGGAGGCATTTAGGGTATAAATAAAATGAATGAAAAGAGCATAGTTCTGGAGAAATAACGAGCGTCAAACGAAATAAGTATATAAATAAGAAAGTACAACATGGGAAAATACACCCGGGCACACACACACAACCAGCTTATTTCATTAACCAAATTGTTATGTAACTGTAATGTGTACTGGCAGTTTGGAATAATATCTACCGCGAACACCAAAGTGATTTACAAAGGAGTAATGAAAAACCGCTTTTTAAAAAACCAATTAGAATTCTGAAAAACAACAATGCTAAAAGAGTGGATTTAAAAAAATCAGGAAAAACAATAACAAAAAACCGGAAGTTTGCAGACACTAAGGTGCAAAAATTAGTTAGCGCCTTAGTGGAACGGAATGAAAAGTTCTTTCTCAAAACAACAGTAATGATGATTATCAAAACAGCAGCGTTTTTTTTTGCATGAATCAACATACATTTATAATAAATTTTCATACATATGTATATATATCTTCTGATGTCTAGGACAGAATGATGAATAGTGAGTGATCTTAGTGACGAATTTGTGATACACTGATAGTAGTATAGTGAAACGTTATAGCTGACATAGATTTGACTGTCATTTTCAAAATTTAACTGTTTTTCCATAGTTATGCGGTATCCACTGTGGGTTAAAGATGATTTAAGAAAAGACCTTAAGTTCATTTCACTGAAGTATGAGAGCTTAAACAATCTCAATACTCAGTTCTCATCAGCCGATGGAGGAATATGATTGTTACTATTAATATTGACAGTGCTTGACCCCCCTCCACTAGCACTATTACCAAAATCACTAGTTACAGAATCCAATTCATTGATTGAATGATTTTCATCTAGCGTTCCATCATCGCCAGTACGTGTTGAGAGTACTGACGATAACTGACGATTTGGACGAGTAGTACTTCTAGATGGAAAAAGAAAGAACATGAAAACGATTAACTGTTATCTTTATTTCTTGACAATTCTACTGCACAACGACAACGCTGGATACAACTTTAATTGGAAAAAAAGAAATTTACACATCTTATAGTGCTGATGGAAAACGAAAACGACGACATTTCGTACTGCACACATAAAAAATTTAATTATCGCATGCAATTAATTTAAGCAAAAAAAGATGTTAATTACCAAAACCGAACACACATACAACAGCAACAACAATATAAATGCGGGAGCAAGAAATACTTTACACTCTGATAAGTGTATCCGATGGTAAATGATATTGATAACTTTATCGCCTTATGTAATAAAAGGAATGAATTTGAAAACCAAATACATGTGATCCATCCACGGCGGACACCTACAACCCTTTCCTTCATTCCTTTCTATTTTCTTGGTAAAAAGGTAGTGGCGAAAAATGTAAGTCTTTTTCACGATTGCAAAAAGAAACCAATCTTCAACATAATAGTAGTGCATATAAACCGCGATAAATAAAAAAGTGAAAACTGGACTGAAAAAAATTTAAATAGTGGGAGAGTGTCCAGATAGTTGGCATACAATAGCAGATTCCTTTGAAAATAAAACAACAGTATGAGTTACAGTCTATATCTTTTGTTCGCAAACAACTACAGTAAGATGGAATTGATATTTGGTGTTTCATTGTATTCATATCCAAAGCAGTGCGTGCCACCCTTGTGCAGTCGCATATAGTTTGTAATTTATACATAATTTCTTTATTCATACGATGTAAAACAAGTTTTTCCCTCTAAAAGTAAACTTCATTTGTCCATTCGAATAGTTGGGACGATAATCTACACACACACACACACACACACACACACACACACACACACACACACACACACACACACACACACACACACACACACACACACACACACACACACACACGTTCTTATGGAAGTTAGGAAGAGATTAATAGTAAAAAGAGTCCTACGGGATAAACAAAACAGTGTTTATATTTTGTCTTGAAGAGTTTATTTATGAGAAGCATAACTCAAAAAGAATGATTGAAAGCGTAGAATTAGTAGTAATAATATGGAAAATAGGCAGCACCGGTGATAAGTGTGTTTTTTTACTTAAAAAAATGCATACGAAGAAGGCTGAAAGAGTTCAGATATTTATTCATCGTCAGAAACATGAGAACCGTTGGGAGATGACACAGTGGTATCGGATATAGGGAACTCATAATCGCGAGATGGCCTGTTCCAAAGCAATAGTAATAATAATATTTTTTTTAAATAACGACATTAACAGTAACAACAGCAACAACAATAATAAGTAATGATGATGAATTACAACAACAGTACATATGATTGTGATGCGAGCAAACAAAAGCACAGAAATAATTTGGGCAAACACACGCGATAACATTCAAGAGGGCACCACCACCACCAAAAAGAAACAGCAGTACATTAGGGACAAAATAAAAATAGAATGAGGTTAGCTGAATAGAAAATATGAATGAGTAACGCAAAGAAACATTTTAACTCTTATCATTCTGAATAGTTTATGACGTCTTGTTGACGACAAACTAGAAATGTTATAAAAAAATTTATAAAAAGTGGGACCGTCGTATTAAATCAAGCACATTATGATGATGAATGCCTGCAAAAATTCACCTTAAAGATACTCTTTATGACCACAACGCTGAGAGATGCTTGTGTTGAATTCGAAGTTCATCCTACTATGAAGTTTCAAATATCTAGGTATTTATATAAATAATACAAAATCTAGGACAAATAAGAAACATCTTAGTGAATGGTTTCGAGCAACTAACACCTAAGACGGCAAATCGTAATATCGTTACACTACATTTTCTAATCCAGAGGATGTGAACAGGTCTGAAAGAATTTTCAGCCAATACCTAGCATTCCAGTGAGCGTGAAGCTTGTAATGACTTTACTTGGATGTCTATCATTGTGAAAGTAAATTCCTTGGGACAAATTAATGCACATTAGTGTTGGAGTTGGAGGTGACAGATGGAGATTATGCATACTTAAGAATCAGCAATACATAGACTTCATCCACTGAAACTATAAAAAAGATCTACAGCTCAGCATGATGAGTCATTAGACTATTATTTCATTACAATAGATGTTGACAGGCAATAAGTGTTCTCATCGCATACTTATAAATGATCGGAAATTTGAACCTAATTAACATTAAATTTTGCTATAATTTTGCGATAATTACACAACTCAAAAAGTATAAACTTGAACATCAAATGAGAAACGCACCGGCTAAGTTTACGAAGGTTTTGTAAATCTCGTTCAACGATCCGTTTCGCTTCCATCACTTCTTCAAGATCTCGTTGTAGTCGACGGCATCTTGCATTAATTCTTGCATTCTCTTCTTCTAGGGCTTCTACTTCTCGTTTGCTTCGTTTACATGCTGTCTGAGCTTTTTCGAAAGATTCTTTTAGTCCTTCGACGCAGCGCTTCAAATCTTCGTTCTAAATTTTTAGAAACGCACATTCAGTAAGAAAAATATGACATGGAAACAACGATTTTAGAATGAATGGTCACGTGTTAGTTTAATCTCATGACATAACCAGTCTACACAACATACTTATCACTATGTGAAAACTGAACATTTGACAGTCTAAATGGATGAAACGTTTGGAAAACGTTGAAGAGATGGCATATTGTTTCAGATAATTCGAAGAAGCATGTGGAAGTTTTTTTCGGAACAATTGATCGAAGTGATAGTACTTACTTCTGGTCGGAATAGTAACGAGGTGATCGTTTATACCGAAATATGCAAAGTAGTTTAACCTGGTGCAAGTGTTTA
Organism: Heterobilharzia americana; assembly: GCA_944470555.2. Lineage (NCBI taxonomy): Eukaryota > Metazoa > Platyhelminthes > Trematoda > Strigeidida > Schistosomatidae > Heterobilharzia > Heterobilharzia americana. Next base: position 85,704,141 of record OX104134.1, on the reverse strand, counting down.
TGCACTAGACTGTGAACCATATTAATTAGTAAAGTTGAAACAAGTGAATTGGCTGGAAGTGAAGTGTTTCAGTCATACCACAGTCGAAATATAGGTCATGGGATACAAGAGCATATAGGGAATCAAACACTAACCTGAAGGAGAAGATCCTTGTACTTTTTCTCGGATCGACGGAAATTTTTGTTTGCGTTCAACTTTTCTAGTTTTTCTGCTTCTAGTTGCTCATCTAAAGTTGCAAGACGAGCTTCTAAGGTTGATATCTGAGCTTTTCCACGACGTCCTCCTTCTTTCTCCGCTTCAACTAACCTGTCACGTAATTCCTTTACCTACACAAAATGTACAAACCAGAAAATGGAATAGATTCCATGAGACAAAAAACAGTTCCGTTTAACAGTGTGGTATCAAACAAAAACCACAGGATTTCAACGAGCGTACCTGTTTTTCCAGTGATATTCTTTGAGACTCAGAACGTAAGTAGTTGTTTTTTTCAATGCTTAGGTCTGTTTGAGCTTGTTCCATTTGAGTGAACGCTCGCCTATGGCGCTCTTCACTGGCATCCATAGCACTTTGTATTTCTTCTAGTTGATCCTCCAAAGCAGTAATACGAGCTTCCAGGCGCTTTTTTTCATCCAACGCCGCCGTTCTGAATAAATTAACAGGCAAACATTGTGCATCTGGTATTAAAAGCAACAATCTGAATGAAAAATATTCTTTTCAATAAATTCTCATTGAGTTCGACAACCATAAAAAGCATTTGTACAGTATAACAGAAAGCAAATACATTGTTAGAATGGAGTGCAAACTAGGGATTGCGAGGAAATCAATTTTTCAGATTTGTCAATATTAGGGTGCCATATATACAAATGAATACCGTGATGGTGAACAAAAAGACAATGAGCAACGAAGACAGGAGTGGTTTTCGGTTTACTGAGGGCCAAGGGAGAAATACCGTTTGGACATGACCTTTCCAAATGTGCAGTTCAGGTTTGACCAACCTTATTGTGAATGCCTCAGTTATACTGAGGTGTAGGCGAGCTACACGTTGTTTTTAAAATACGACGTATAACAGTGAAAGCTTAATTGGGATCGATGTGATGCCCTGTGTCTACTAGGCGCACTAGGATGGAACTTTTCACCACTTAAACTTCGCGTTTTCGGAACCAAGGCAGTAAATGTTCTAGACACGCATCTGCTTAGTTGCACGCCCTATGTAACTTGTTCCACAAGAACAGTTAAACTGATATACGCAAGATGAAGAGCCAAGATTAGGTAGGCTATCCCTTTAGTCTAAGATTGAGCATTGGTTGACTGCTGAAAGATATCCAAAGACGACCTAGGTAAAAGCGTTCTATTGGCTGCTCTAGCTAGGCGTTGTGATAGTATATCATTTAAAGCGTCTACCTTGAACTGAGTCGCAAAAACAAAGGCTTCTTTCCACTGTCATCAATTCTCGTTTAGGATTACTGTGATTGCTGTTAGCTTTGTTAAACTTTACAGGACTTCAGTTTTACCTAAGAATATCATGGATACACAGTAGTTCTTCTTCTACACACTACTTGGAATAAATGGATCTTCTAAATTCTATGCAACTGATTATATTACGTTTGTACTTCATCCTCACTAAACTAAGAAAGTGTGTAAACTGTGCTTTAGATGTCGGTTTTCTACATAAACTTCTCAGTATAATCACTTTTTCTTGTCATTAACATATCGAGAAAATGTATCTAATCACTGATTTAATTTTCACAAATAAAACGAACTGGTGGATGAGTGCTGTTGAAGTGGTCCATAATAAAATGCTTAGGTGCTTATCACAAATACTAAAAAAGTATCATCCATATATCAACAGTACAACTTCATACTAATAATTTGATCTTTCGAAATATCTCAGAAATATGTTTGCAAATGTAGTATGAAATAATACAAGCAATCTAATTTCAAGAAAATTCAACTTACTTGGCGGAATTTGCAGCAACTAACTCTTCCAAAGCTTCATTGAGATCAATCTTCAAAGTACGACAAGTTCTTTCACTTACAGTCAAGTCTTCTTGTAATCGAATTTTGTCTGAATCCAAGGCACGATACTTTTTGTCTAACTCTCGTGAAGCTTCTAAAGCCTGTTCGCGAGCACGAACGGCATCTTCCAGTTCACGCTGAATACCACCACTAACACCCTGGTACTTTTTCAACTGTTTAACGGCTTCTTCTTTCTGTCGATTCGACAATTCAAGACGTTGACTGAGATCTGCCAAGTCTGCCTCCAATTTTTTGCGGACGTTTAGATGACTGGCACGTTCTCTTTGTTCTTCTTCTAGTTCAGTTTCCAGTTCTCTGATACGTTTAAGAGACTGACGTCTTTGCTCTTCCAGCAAGTCGTCACGAGAAGCTAGCTCCCGTTCTAACTGGGTTCGGACGGCATTCATTTGAACCTGTTTAGTAGGTGGAAAGCAGCATTAATGTTTGGCAGATATATATATATATATATATATATATATATATATATATATATATATATATATATATATATATATATATTATGAGGAAAAAGTCTACGAACTATAAAGCCTACCTCGGCACGTTGTTTCTCCATTGTGAATGTAGAGATTTCATCCTCTAATTCTTCGATTTGTTGTTGGGTTTCCTTCAGCCGTTCATTCAAACGATAGTTAGTTTGTTCTAATCCCACTAAACTCTTTCCCGCATCATCTCCATGAGAACCAAGTTCTTCCAATTCCCGAGCAAGCATTGAACGCTGGCGCTCTGCTTCTTCTAACTGCTCCTTCAGTTTTTCGATTTCATTCTTTTGAGTGAAAAGCTTAGTATCTTTTTCAAGCATCTCTTGATAGAATGCCTCTTTTTGAGCTTGGAAACTATTAAGTTGGTTGACAGTTTCTGCATGAGTTGACTCTAGCTTCTTAATTCGCCGTTCATTATTAGCTTGGTCAGATCGCTGGCTAGCCATGACATGATTCATATCTTCGAGCTGAAAACAAAGTATAAATTTTAGAGCAGCGAGAAATGGAAATCCACTCATTAACTTTGTGCATTTTTTTAACGGTAAGCAATGAGTTACACATATTGCGTGAGGTCTAGTGATACTAACTGGTTGTCCGAACCTTGGTAGATGGAGCTGGGTCCGAACCCGTGACCCATCAGATGGAAATCAAGGGTCTAGACCAATGAGCCACAGATCTAGAAAAAATGAGATTCCATTTTAAGAAATAGCGGTTTGAAGTATGAAATATTATAGTGAAGGGAAATTTATGTGGTCAAATCCCATTTTCCATGATTTAAAAAAACACCCGTAAAAATCGCTTTTTCATTGAACTCCGATTCATTATCACTATGAACATGGGCCCAAGCGCTGCTGCGGGAAGGTCCAAGTTGTCATACCGTATATCAGCCTATCAGGTAACACAGCATTAAGATGAAAGATGAAGAAAGAAATAAAAATCGGTTAAAAGCAGTAACAGAGAAGAACGAATGAGATGTTGAATTCAGTATAGCGATTAAGATGAAGTGTGGATGCATCTGTGGCATTGACATCGATTCTGAACCATATAGCCTAGTCTCCAACCACTAGTTTGTGTTGTCACCTGGATACCAACCAGCTAGTCTGCATCTCTCTCTATATGACTCAAACCAGCAGTCAGAGACTTCATGCACTGATGTCATTTTTAAGTGTGAACATCTCTAACTATTTATCACACTCGACTTACTTCATCTAACATTCTGCGCAACAAGGTAGATGGTGATGAGGCATGCGTACCACAGGCGCCAGCAATCTCAGTCAATGAAAGTTTACAGCCGCATTAACTCGCTCTCCTCGCCTCTACACCAAACTTCCGCGCTACTGACGTGGTGACACCACGACACATGGCCTGTGGTAGTAAGGCAAAAGGGGTCGAACACCTGAAGTATTCCCATGTCCTCTACCATTAAAAGGCACATTGTATCGCCTGCATATAGCAAAATAGAGGGAACTCCAGTACACTCAGTCCTTAATTAACAATCAGATTTCAAGATGGTGGCGTGAACAGTGAAAGTTGGCGAAAATCAATCGAGCCTTTTTATCCCTACAGTCACTGATCCCCCAGGACTGATCCGTTTGCCCAGATAAGCGAAGTGTGTTCAACGCACTTAACCATTTCTATCCTTATTGTAAGACAAGACATCTCTGAAGACCAATCAGTCCTAGAGAGGTAGTTTGGATTTAGGTGGCGAAAAACCTTTGCCAAACATTCTCAAATTGCCATTCAAGGTGTCCAGAAGACTCTGAATCTTGTCAGCGTCGTCACCTGATAGGACTGAACTATGTTAACTAAGTACTCTAGATCTAGTAAGGATTCTCCTGTGATAAGATTAGTCCTTGTTACACCAGACGAGGATAGGGAGATCTCCATAAGTCCGTTTATGGTCAAAGTAAACAGGAATGGTGGGAGTAAGCATGCTTGACGGACATCACCGGATGTATACAGCTCACTTGACAATCCACAACAGGGTCTAACGCACCCATGCATGTTCCAGCGAAAGCCTTCAACAGAATAATGTACTTACCCAGTAACCCCTTCAAGAAGAAGTACCATCATAAGACCTCTCAACAGATGGATTAAAAAGAGGCGTTCAGGTCGGGAAACACAGGTAGTGTTAAGCGTTGACAAGTGTGCCTGAGCTTCTGGACCTATTGAAGAGTGAGTATCAGGCTGATACACCCATGGCCAGGTAAGAAACCTGACTGGTTTCCTCGAGTTTGTTGTTGCCGACCTCCATGTACACGTCCGATAATTATAGAACCTAGCATCTCAGATATCCTATTCGTACGAATGACTTACCTTGTGATTATAACAAGAGGAGGTCTACTTTCTCCTGACAACTGGGACAATTAGTGGTTGAGAGCAGTCAGAGGGGATCGTTACTGACTTCTACACGTTAATTAGCACTTCACTTCACTTGACTAAAAGTCCTCAACCACTGTCATCAAATGACTCTGGAACTAATTCGTCTGGCTCTGCTGCTTTTCCCGGTTTCAGATTACCCACAGCTTTCTAGACTTTTTTAACTGTTGGGTGTCTCTCATCTCGATGTTCCATTCCGGATTCGACTAAATAGCGAGTAACGGAATAGTAGCTCAAGGTCAGTTGAACTGTTCCACCTACCGTCTCAGTTGTATTCCCTGTGTGTGAATTGTTGACCCATCCTTCTCCGCCAGTCTCAACAACCAATGATAACAATAACTGTCGAGTCCGTTTCTCACTGAAAGGTGCCTCAGTGCTCTCATTACCAAGCTGTTCTTGTAATTGTCTTGTTGCTAATGTTTTTCTACGTCCATTTAGACGCAGACACACAGAAAAACAGAATCAACGTAGAACCTCATACACAAATGAACTGGTTCAAGTTTCCAGACTTCACAGTAGTTTACGAAGAACACGTGGATAGAAGTGATATGAAAGTAGTATGAGAACAAACAATTTGAATCAATGCGTGGTCACTCTCCAAAGACGTTCCCCAGAAGGAGTGACAGTCCTCCACCGACCCTCTACAGCATTGAGTGACAGCAGTGTATTCTGTCTGAACTTTGGTTATTGGATTGTGCTGCAATTTTTGATATAACAGCTAAACCTAGTCCAGAAACACAAGCAAACGAATTTTTGAGAGGTTACTGCCAGAGTAACTAATTAATCACTGGTTCAGTGGTTGAGTCCTGATTTGTTCATTTGAGCACTTGATTTTTGCATGAGTTCAGGTTTCGCGTCAGCTATCGAGGATTAGGTAGCCAAGTGGGTTATTTTTCAGTATACAGACCTATACCAGTTCATCAGTAAGTGATCTAATAAGGGTATTTTTTAAGTTAGAATCTTCGTTATAAAAATAGGGTGAGCATATTGTGCTGGATAGGGTATTACTATGAAAGGCGTATTTTTTGACACCGTTGACAAAAGTACTAGACAAGGATTAAAGATATATTTGGTTTAGAAGCACACATAACTAGTAAAACACAGAATCCGTAATCTAAGGTTTATGGTGGTAGTACAGTTTTTATTAAGATCCATCCTACTAAAAACATCAAAACATTGAGACCTATGTTTCATATCATAGAGAGCGATCCCGAAGATCTTCGAAATAAAAGTGAAAAGGACGATATTTAGTAGTTAACTGGCTATTTATGCATGTAGAAAAGGGTGATATATAATCTCTCAGACAAAATTAGACACAACAATGTTATATTTCTTTACTTCAACAGTTGACACAACTACTAGTGAAAAGCAGAAAGATAACTTACCTCAGCTTGCAGTTTCTTGCGTGATTTCTCCAACTTTTCAACTTGTGAAACAAGTTCCTCATTGCGATTTCGCGAGTCATCCAATTCACGTTGGAGCCTTTTACGTGCATCTTCCAGGGTTTCCAACTGAAGTGTGTCTTCTTCTACTTTTTCTTTGCGTCTTGCATCTGTGATTAAAAGTGATCAGTATATATATATATATATATATATATATATATATATATATATATATATCGGCAGCTTAAAACAGTCAAATAGTAATTTAGGTGATGGGCATTCTGTAACTTGAATAAGAATAAGCAGTGAGAAAGAGAGGAGGGATTTTTGAACACTACAACTGTTAAACAAGAGGAATTACCTCAATGTGAAAAAACTAACCGTAGCATTTAATTAAAATAATGTAAAATGGGAGGATCACCTCTCCTCTTTCCACACTAACTGTAACCTTAATAGCGATGTTCAGTACGAGAGGTGTTTTTGAAGAGGCTGCGAATTAATGCTGACTGCCATTTTCAGTCTTCAAGGAGTTCTTCGTTGGAAATATGGCTAAAAAAATATTTGTTGCTTGGACAAACTACTGTTTGTTGGTCAAAAGCTGACCATAAGCTATTCATTTCACATGGTCGATAACTTATCGTGAACGAGCTCTTTAATAAAGTAAAGGAAATCAGTGGGAAACAATGGAGTGACTGATAGGCATTAGTTCCATGTTTGATTTCTCTCAATTGGTAACCAAAGTTTCAGCGTATTCCACGTGACTTGAAATTCCTTATATATGACGATAATAGTGTTCGACGACTACTTCATAAGGACAATATTCAACCCGTGAAACGAGGCCTCGATAAGAAGAACCAGTTAACTTAACTTAATAGAGAATTGTGCAGGATGGTTGAAATAAAATACTCTGATTACTGCTATGTTGGGGAAAACATGATCGGGATAATTTGACAAAATTAATAATAAATATACGAGGTATAAAACAATTTAAATATACGCTGCTTGTCTTAAGCACTAATCTGAAACTTCGGTCAAGTAGATATTAGGCGTCATAATAAGTAGACCACAGTTCCATATTTCTAAATGAATACCTACAATAACAAAGTTTTTACTATAAAATAAAACCCAATCTGTTTATTCTTACAGAGTAACGCTTCGGCAGTGTGCATTCGGAAAATATTGATAAGAAAGGTTATTCTGTTTCTTAACACAGCACACATGAAAAATGAAATAAATGTAATGACCTGCATGGTTAACGTTAGGACGTGCTTTTCCAGAGCAACTTTTGCGTGCTCTTCAGAGTCCAATAAATCCTTTACTGATTCTCGTTCATCTTCCACTTGACGGAGCTGCAACTGTATGCTCAATTTTGCCTGAGTTTCCTCATCCAATCGTGCACGAAGGTGGTTGAGCTCGGCTTGAGCGGATGTCTCAGAACGTAAAACTTTGCCAAGCTTCGTTTCAGTTTCTTCCATGGCACTATTTAAACCCTCAATTTCATTTAACGCTTTGTTGAGTCTGGATTCTAAATCGTTACGCTGCATTTCTAACTCCTGGACTTTGACGAGGTTCTCGTTCAATTGCTGTTCTCCTTGGCGACGACGCTTATCCATTTCTGCTCTAAAGTTTTAGAAGAAAACAAAATACACTTAAAAATGAACACAGAAGTGTGTCTGTACACACTATTTGGAAACTGAGATGAATGAAATATAAGCTACTAATAAGCAAATAAATGAACATTCTATATATTATCGAGGTCTGATGCATTCCTTCGTTGATCTATTATAGAATGACAGATTTTGATTAGTCAGATCTCATGAATGACAGCAACGAAGAATCAGAAAAAAAAGCACACAACGTCAATAAATGTTAATCATCTCGGTTGAGTAAGTGAACAACGAAATCATGAAAAGCGGTGTTGATAGTCGATAGACGATATCACCGTTGGTTTATATTGTGTATGTTTGTTTTAAATCTTGGTTAAATTATCAAAGCTAACTCAAATAATACAACCATTCGACGAATCAAACGCAAGAAAAAATACATGTCGCAGATCCAACTGCGGATCAACACTATTCAGTAATATTAGGGCTTTATAAGCAGAAGAAATACAAACCAATATACTGAATATGCAATGGAAAGCAAACAGCATAAACAGCAGGTTTGACGTCATATATAATTTTTCTGCAATCGAATAGCCTGCAAGTAGTGACCTGACAAGGAACCAAAACCGTGTTGAAATCTCATTGTGATGCAGATTTGCTTTAAATTTTTCTTATCGTTCATGGCACAGAGTTAGTCTCATGAACTTAGGGGCGACATGAGTGGAAAACTGGGTTGTAAAATCTTAAAAATTAAAGACTAAAGAAGGGCTCAAAAGACAGAAAATTTCGGAAATACAAGCACATAATTTGTGATTGACGATTACGAAGCGATAGAGACTGGAAAAAACAATAAGATATATGCATAGCACATACTACTCACTTGTCTGATCTAAGGCTTTGAATTTGTTTCTTTAGTTCTTCAGTTGTTGAATCCTGTTGAACTTTCGATCTTTCCAATGCGGTTTTGCTCTTTTTAAGTTGTTCAATTTGTTCATTGAGTGCCTCCAAAGCTAAGGCATGAGATTTACGCATTTCTTGAATTCCTGTTTCATGAGCACTGAGAAATTTAAGGAAGAGGCAAAATAATGATGCGGAATTAGGGAGGGGGGTTACTTTGAAGTCTAACTTTAGTTAAATTATAACTATCAGAAATGACATGATATCCATGAAGTGTGAATATTCACTGATAAGGTTTAGGTTATTCATCTGAATACATTCACTGATAACAAACACGTGTACATCGTGATTGGTAAAAAACCTATAGTATCTCGAATGAGTAGAGCGTTGGCTTATTCAGGAAACACCTTATGATTGTTCGGTTATTATACAACAGCCACTTTTATTCCGGGGATATATATAAAATATCGGCTGTGTGCCTAACTGACATAGACAGTTTCACCTTCAACCAAAGGATCATCGGGGTACGAATTGTGCCTTACATACCGAGATTTAGGCAACTAGGTATTATCATTATTCCTCATATAATAAGTGTGGCTCACTGCATGCATAAGGTTCCCGATTTGCATTTTTTAGGCAATGGATAGTGCGAATTACTACTAGTACTTGTCACTTGGGTTCCTAGTGGAACACAGAGATTCAGTAGCACGTCACCATTTCACTCTCTTCTCTGTACTCTCTTCAACCTGGCTCCACAACTCCTCACAAACCTTCATTTCTTCCAAACACAATCTCCTGGCCTGACCTGGTGTGTGGTGTCCCCAAATGGTCTTCTCAGTGTATGTCTAATCTAATCCATCTCCACTCCCGTCTGCATACACGTTGAGCGATGGGTTCTTGATTGGTTCGTTGCCAGCCAGTCAGGCAGTGTTCCTCGTTGCTTATTCTTATCATTCTGGTCATCTGATCTGATCTTCAGTATCGAGTGAGAGTAGGCAGCAGCTGTTGATGATGTATATCTGTAGTTTGCTGGAAATGCTTTCAGTAACGCTCCAAGTCTCTCAACCATCACACTGAAGCACTGACTTACATGATAGTGTTTAAAATCCGGATCTTGTTGTTTATATTGTGTGGAGTGGAGTAGATCTCCACACTGATTTCAGGTTAATGAAGGCTTGTCTTGCTGTATTTCCGATCCTGGCTTTGACATCCTCATCTGTGCCTGTGGTGTCGCCTGTAGTTGAGACGATGCTACCTAGGTAGGTAAGTGAAAGAGACAACTTCCTTTAGATTGCTCCCGTTCATGGTGATTGGTGCTTGTTGTTGTTCGGGTATCTTCATCACTTCTGTCTTCCCTGCGTTCACCTGAAGGAAGTCCCGTCTTTGCTGCCCTGCCTCGCCTCTTCTGCCAACTTGTTACTTTTTGCCTGTAGATCTTCGAGTTCGTGTGACAAGACACTAGACGTAAATCGTCATTGGCGAAATCCAAATCTTCTAGGGTCTTTTCATCGGTCTAACCAGCGTATGCGTCTTCTCGCTCACAGTTTGTTGCATAATCCAGTCCGGTCCAGTCGATCACAATCAGGAAAACCATCGGTGACAGTAGGCGTCAACCTTGTCTTACTTCTTTCTTCACTTCAAAGGTATCATTGAGCTTTCCATTGTGAATGGATAATATGAAACGTGAAGAAAAAGTTCAGTTAATAAGAGTGAATCTGTTGTTGGAACGCAATCTAATGAATCCTAATGCAACTTAGCGACCTAAGTAACGTTCAATATGTTAAAGTGCACAATGCTGCCGCCTTGGTGAAAATTGGCGGAATAGGTACGGAAAAATAGCTCAATAGATCAGAGTCAATTGCTCAAAACACTCAAGCACAGCTTCTCCAGTGTAAAACACTAGGTATCAAAATTATGGCTTTTTCAAATTTAGTTTTGGGTCACTACTGTGCAGCATGTTTTGTCATTCTTCATTCGGAAATCCCTTCACAGTTTGGATGAATGAATAAAGAACTAAAGTACTTCATTTTGACAAACCACTCCGAATTTTTCTGAGCACATCACTTATGTCGTTTCTTACGGTTTAAAATATCCTTTGTTTTTACTCATAGCCCCAATGATAACCCTAATGCTATGAAGTTATTTTACGTTTGAAAGATGTGAAATATGTGTAAAGCATCCTCAGATTTTAGATGGCCTTTCTTATACCTTCCCAAAGATAAGTTTATGTGCAAATATTTGAATAGCTAAACATGCTTCTTTCGAAGTGATATGACACTATGAAATCTAGAGGGAACAAAAACCTTGTGCAGATTCCTGGTTGAATACCAAGTTAGATTTGCATGATGATTGACGGAACTAAACAGCTGCCTAAATTGTGATAGGATGCAATAATTATTACACGGAAGGTGAAACATATAACTCTGAGAAGTGTAACTTACTTGGACTGAGCTTCAAGTTGATGACGCAGACTAGACAAATCCGACTCATACTTTCTGAGAGCTTGAGTTTGAGCTTCACTGTTTGTCCCGCTATCAAGGAGTTCTAACCTCATAGCTTCCACTTCTTCTGTAAGATCTCTTTTAGCTTCATCCGCTTTGTCTCGGGCTTTCCGTTCAGTATCCAAGTCTTCATGAAGTTCTTGAATTAGAGATTCACATTCTCGTACTCTTTTCTGCGCCATAGTCTTGGCAACGATTTCTTCATCAAGTCGACTCTGTAACTGAGCAACTTCTGCCTCTAATTTGGCGACAGTTGCACGAAGTTCATCAACAAGCCTTAAACTTTCTGACGCCTGATCTGAACGTTCAGAAGCCTCTGTTTCAAGTCGTCGCTTTGCCATCTCAATATCCTGGCGAGATTTCTGTTCACGGGCAAGTTTATCCTGAAGTTCTGTAAGACCGCTCTCATGTTTACTCTTTAACTTAGTTAGTTGTTTGGTACGTTCTTCTTCTTCGGCTAACTGGCTGGTCAATAAATCTATTCTATCAGCTAACTGCTTTTTGTCTTTAAGCAGTTTGTTGTACTTGTCTTCAATGCTGACATAACCGTCGTTAAGCTGGGAAACTTTCTGTTCCATAGAGGTTTTTTCAACTTGCAACTTTTGGCGCTGTTGTTCTTCCAGTTCTAACTGGTCAGATAGATCTGTTAGCTGAAAAGCAAGCATTTATTGGGTAAATATCACACTATCAAGGAACTACTGAATGTGATAGATTACATTGTAGTGAAAGATATGTTTTGTCTACATAGTTATGAATGGGGAATTATTAGAATTTCAGTTTGTGCACCAACTGATTTCGTTCTTGGGTAACAAAATGAATTTGTTACCCGATGTCAAAATTAATTTTGGCGACAAATTGAGCTTCTGAAAAACTCGATAGTAATACCGTGCCAATCAATATTTAATCGTACTTAGCCTTCATAGTATGGGGTATATAATTCAAAGGCTTATTGAAAAATTCAAAAATTATGGATGCGCACAGTTGAAGGATTATAAGGGACGATCAGGTGGTTGTCTACTGCTGTTTGCAGTTGTTTGGAAGGCATGAATTTTCAGTTGAAAACAATTCATTTTTATGTAAGCTGAGAACGTGTATCCAACATATATGACACACTCAGGACAATAAAGAGAACAGAAATCAGCCTACTATTCCAACAATCAAACCGCTAAAAGGAGAGAACAGAACAAACACTCAATGATAATAAAAGTAGAGAGGAATACATCACGCTTTTTACAAACATTTAACAACCATCCATCGTTAAATATACATCATCAAAACAAACCACACCAAAAAGTACGAATATATATAGTATGAAGCTAGTCAATGAGAATAAATGGAATTTTTGTATTTTCATCATAATTCCATTAATATTTTAAAGGAATGTTGTTCACGTTACCTGTTCTAATAGGCGTTTTTGTTCGGCTTCCAGGGCATGTAATCTAGACTTCTCTTCATTATCTTTATTTTCCAACTCCACATAGTCTTCTTCCAAAGCCTGCAGTTTTTCTCGTAGACGATCACGTTCCTATAACACAGAATAGAAGACAACAGACAGTAATAACTGTGCTTAGTTTCTTGTTTGCTTATTTTAAAAAGTGATAACAATAATCGTCATTATGTACGTACAAACTTACCATTTGTAAATTTTGATTCGAATCATGTTCTTGTTGTAATTCAGCATTTAACTGAGCCTTTTCATTGCTCAATTTTTCATAGGCTCTTTGCACTTCACTTAGATCACTGGTAACTTTTTCCATTTGTTCTCGAATCTTCGGGAAAAAAGGAAGAGCACGTCATAAATTTAGGTAGGCTGATTGGGAAGGTAAACGAAATATATCAAAATGAAAATATTACGCAGAATTTCGTCATTATCACTATATTATCATCATTATTTGAAATCCGGTCTGTCAAACCAAAATTATTTACTCGATAATGGCTGATCTATTTTGACATATTTCTCGCAAGTTTTTGCATGAATATGCGAACAGTAGATCTGGAGAGATATGCTCACAACCAGATACAATAATCTACTTTTATTCCAACTAGTGACAGTAAAGAAGGTAACGAAGATATACATTTGAAAAAAAGGAGCGCAGATTTCGAACTTGATGAATCACATCATTTAATTTGCCTTTCTGAAGCAAAAAACTCATATTTGAACAACTTGCCTTTGCTAGAGAAAAATCAAACATCCGTCTCATCAGAAAATAGAACAGTTTGGTGGATCATAGGTTCACGGGAAGGAATCTAGTATTCACACGGATTTCCAACTTTCAATCAAATTTACGAATCTAAAGAAGCACGATACATTGTTATTCCCAAGTGGTCACAACTGAATCACCAAAAAAGGTTCGTTACAGAAACCGTCGAACTAACCTTTCTAAGTTCTTCTTCCTTCACAGCAACTAGATCTTCTTGACGAGTAACAGTAAGAAGTGGTCTCACTTTCGTGAACAAGCGCCACCAAGCCCAATTTCTGAGTTTAAGATAAGCCTCACAATTTCTCTGAATTATCTTGCTGGCTTGAATATTTTGCAGACGTTGTTCTTTAGCGCTGTTAAAACATGAAAACGTTTATACTAAAAACTCGTCCTTAAAAAAAGATATTAAAGTTAATGTCATAGCTGGAAATTTCCCGTCATTGACTGAACCGAATTGATCGACCACTAATGACACATGCACCCCTGTGAGGATGTCTCGATATTGCCAGAATTTTCAGTTTGACGTTAACGCTAGGCGAAAAGCGGGGATAAGATAGTATGATTTCGCCTATTTTTACACAAAAATCAAAAGGTATCATATTGTCCTTAAATTTCAAGAGGTAAAACCTTTGACTATAGAGTTACTTAACAGTTCGAATATGAGATATTTCGATTTTCTGTAACTGTAAGGCTACAGATATAAGTAGCTTTAGCACTATTAATATAAAGCAATTTTTCAACCAAGTAAGGGATTGAGTGTGAGGCTATATATTACACCTATTGTGAAAATTGGCGACATAATTCGGCTGCTTAAGCAAAAAGTAAGCAGAATGAATTTCGACTGGTTATTCAAATGCTGCAACAAACCAAAGACCCACCCTATCGGGCTACAACTTTATAAATCACTGAGATCTGAATTCAAGTCTTCCCTTCAATTGTCAGTCAACGGAATTCATATGAGATACAGACAATACAAAAGTGACAAGATAAGCGAGCCATTAATACAATGATTTGTACATTAGTTGAATTCATAAAGAAATATTAAAACTAATTCACCAAATCAGCAATTAATGACCACCTTACCGTCGTGCTAGATATCCTCGAGCATATGCCTGGAACTTAATGATTGTATTGGTCAAGTGTATGTCACGATCCTCTTCCAACTGAGCGAGAACACCGACTTTGAAAAATATTTTGCTATGACCAATGCAATAAACTTCAGGGCTTAAATCAAGAGCCTTCAACATTTCATTAACAGCTTTTCGACCATCCATAAAACCCTAAATCGAAATAATAAAAATTAACTTGATATACACTATATAGTTGTTTTTCAAAAAAGTTTATCATCTCACTTTGCGAACCCACAGTATTCAAACCTTACACTGAAAACTACGGTCTTGTAATAAAAGACTGAAAATTATACGATCACACTTCAAACCAGTTTACTCGTGTGATAAGTAGTTGACATAAAAAATAGGAAGTGGTTATCTTAGGATCACAACTTAGTGCAGAATAACCGAGTACTAGAGACTGACTGAAATTTGTGGTCTTTCCAAAGCTTTACGGAACAGGGTTACAAACAGCACGTGCATTTGATGTGATGTAAGTCAGTCAAGTCAATCAATATTGACGTAAGCTTTGGTATTAGTGCGTACGGATAAGGTTGACATATCAAAACATCAAGGTAGATTTTACCAAAATGGAAGAAAGAGAAATAAGGAAGAAAGTGGCCGGAAGTGGTAGGAAATTATCAAGTGATGACAAGGGAGGGGGAAACAATGACGAAATTCGGTACGGAAACTAAAATGAAGTATGGATACATCTGTACCATTGTGACCGATTCACAGTCATATCAACTAGAATTTTCAAACATCGATTTCGGATGTCACGCAGAACGCAGAACAGGAAGTATGTGTACACCTACGAGTTTTAGACCAATAGTCAGACTTCAAAAACGGACACTATGTCCTAGTCTGGCGATCGCTAACCCTTTTTCAAACTGAACATACTTCAGCCAAGATAGAGTGACAAGGCAGACGGTAACCAGATATGAGCAACATATATCTCAGACACCTGAATCTACGAAGCTCCACAACCTTATTAACTGACCTTCTTCTTCCGCCTGAAACTCTATACCTAACTTCTAACCTAATAGGTGTGATGGTACCACGACATGGGGCATATGGTACGAAGGTAACGATGGTCAAACACCTGAAGCCACCTCATGTCCTCTACCTCTGATGGCTATGTTTCATATTCATATTGTAGAATAGGGCGAACTGCAGTGTAGTACACTTGACTCTTAATAGACAATCGGATATCAATGCGGCACCATAGACGGTATCAATTAGCGAAGGTCAAACGAGTCTTTTGTATCCATGCAGAAATTCCGTCGGTTAGTGATCCATCAAGGCTGATTTGATTTCTCAAATAAGTGAAGTAATAAATGCGTTCAACCATTTCGCTTCCTACTGTTGGAGATGGAGTATCACAACACACCAGTCCTGGAGCAACAATTTGGATTTAGACGATGAAAAGCGTATCCCAAACGTTCTGAAATCGCCACTCAATGAGTCCAGAATACTTGATGTAAAGTAAATTATCGGCAGATACAGCTTGTTACCAATCATTATTACAACAAAACACTGAGGAATTGCAATGAATTTGGAATCCAGTTAGTAAGTGGATGTAGTTCTTCAGTTATAATGAAAGTAAGGTATGCTATACGTCTTAGGCTAAAAACCAGTTTAATCGTCATCCTTCAATGAGTATGAATAGGGATTAATTTTTTCCAACTGTTTTTATAGAACTAGTCTATAATCAACACCATTCTCATAAGAAATAGAACTGAACGAGTCAATGGCTCTAAAATCATTCGTCAGCAAATACTGAATTCATTTAAAATAAAAGTTTTATTTTATTGATTTAGTACTAACCTTTGTAATAAAATTAGGAGTTAAAATTTCATAACGTTGTCGGAATTCTTGGAAGAGAATACGTGATGGAAACCCACGACGACAAATCCTGATCCCTTCTAACACACCATTACATCTAAGCTGGTCGAGGACCAGTGGGCCATCAATTCGACCGGGCTTTTTCTCGTGATTTGGAATGATACAGCGAACAAAGTTTGGTGATGTATTTTTCAATACAGTCATCAGACGTATGAGTGAATCTTTGTACAACTGACTTACAGTACGGAACATTCCCCTTCTTACGCCACGAGCAGAGCCGAAAGCAGTATCATTTGTAGATGTAGCTGACATACTCACAATTTCTGCATCTTTCCACATAGCCTGCCGAAAAGGATGAAGCAATATAACTGTAAATAGAATTAACCTAGTTTGAAATCTTGTAGAGGTGATTTTGCAAAATAATTTACTGGATACTCTCGTTAGTCTATTAAGTAGTCGATATTGTAAGGAATAATGTACCCATGGAAGAGATTGTAGACCTAATTTAAAGATTAAAGCAATCATGTAGAAAAAAGCAACTGAAATACGATTTTTGAATGTTATTTCATATTCCTTTTTACTAAAATCATAGTGACACGTTTCTTCTTACTAAAATCGAGGAAATTCCATACCTTAATCCGTTTACTACTATGGTAATTCTTTTCGTAAAATATCTGAAACGTTTTTCACCCGAAAATAGAAAAGTAATCTAGATTTCTATTCGATTTACTACCGGATCATTATCTCAGAGCATGTAGTCTACGGTATAAACATTCTTATATGGATAAATCCTACTACTACAACTGATGTCTATAAAAAGCTAAATTGTTATTTTACACAGTCAGTACGGA
This sequence comes from Heterobilharzia americana, assembly GCA_944470555.2. Lineage (NCBI taxonomy): Eukaryota > Metazoa > Platyhelminthes > Trematoda > Strigeidida > Schistosomatidae > Heterobilharzia > Heterobilharzia americana. The sequence continues at coordinate 85,686,856 of OX104134.1, read as the reverse complement.
GAATGAATTTCGAAAGATAGAATAAAAACACGAATGGCAGATTTTGAACATTTATTGATAATTTTAATTAGTATATCTGATACTTTTCGTTGCTACTATCGCAAACTCTTGACAAGGCTTAATACATACAAAGCTGTTTTCCCAGATATTTTCTTACACGCTTACAACCAAACATGCTGGGATTATATTCCCCATTGGTTTACAAGAACAAATGATTTAGAATAATTTAGTCTTAAACAAAATAAATTTGCCAAATGAAGCACAAAAAAATGAAAGCATTGCGCACATTTTTTGTCCTTTGGGTCCCTAATGGAACATGGGGCTTCAGTAGCGCGTCTCCATTCCACGCTCTTATCTGAAATCTTTTGAACCTCGCTCCACGACTGCCCACAAGCTCTCATTTCCTCCTCGCACGATCTCCCCCATCTCACCCTCAACTACGACGCCCAACTCGTCACTTCCCATCTCGGTTCCACTCGAGGGCCTGGCCTGACGCGTGATGTCCCCAGTCGGCTTTCTCAGTCTATGCCCAATCCATCTCCACTTCCTTCCAGTGCATATTTGTTCAGCGATAGCTTCTTGGTTGGTTCGTCACCAGCCAGCCACAGTTCCTTGTTGCTTATTCTTATCATTCTGGCCACCTGAGCTTCAGTAACGAGCCAGCGTAGGCAACACCTGTTGATGAATATCTGTAGTTTGTTGGAAATGACTTTCGTAACACACCAAGTTTCTCAGTCATCACATAGAAGCACTGACTTGACTGAATTAATGTTGGAAATCCGGATCTTGTTCACGCTTTATGCTGAGTGCAGATCTCCACACCGATTTCAGACTAATGAACACCTGTCTTGCTAGCTTTCCGATCCTGGCTGGCTTTGACGTCCTCGTCTGTGCCTGTGTCGTCTGTAGTTGAAACAGCGTTGTCTAGATAGTTGAAAGGGGCTACTTCCTTTAAGTTTCTCCCGTTCATGGTGACTGGAGCTTGTTGTTGTTGTTGTTGGTGGTGGTGGTGGTGTTGGTTGGGTATCTTCATCACCTCTGTCTTCTCTATGTTCACTTGAAGTCCCGTTTTCGCTGCCCTGCCCTGCCCTGCCCTGCATCTTCTGTCAACTTGTTAGTTTTCGCCTATAGATCTCCAGGTTTGTGTGACATTGGACACAAGTCATCGCTGGCGAAATCCAGATCTTCCAGGATCTTTTCATCGGTCCAGCCAGTGTATCCCCCTCTTCTCGCTCCTCACTGTTTGTTGCATGATCCAGTCCAGTCGACCACAATCAGGAATATCATGGGTGATAGTAGACAGCCTTGTCTTACTCCTGTATTCACTTTCCATTGTGAATTACTTGGCATGTGGTGTCGTCATTATAGTTGTTGAATGAGACTGATAAAGATTTGTGGTATTCCGTAGTGTTGAAGCAGCTGCCTGCCAAATTACTTCTCGGTCGACGCTGTCGAGGGCCTTCTCAAAGTCGATGAAGTTGAGGTGAGGTAGAGAGTTGACTGGCATCATATACTCTGTTCTATGATGATGCGTAGTGTAGCGTTGCAATTCGCTCCGCACATGATTTGTTATTCCTAAAGCCAGCCAGTCTGATCCGGTCGTAATTTTGAATCCAGCGCATCCTTTAGTCTCTCCAGGATGATGCGGTTTCATATTTTGCTTCGGGTGGACAGGAGTGGAGCATGATTCCGCGCCAGTTCTTGCAAACACTCAGGTCAACCTCCTCTGGGAGTTTGACAATGTAGCCATTCTTCCAATCAGTGGGCAGGCACCTTTCCTTCTATCCTTCTTCCCAAACCTTCTGCAATAGTCATGTGAGCATGTCCACTGTTGTCTCTGCTTCTGTTATCAGTGTTTCTGGTGGGATTCCATCTGGTCCTGCTGCTTTCCTGGATTTAGCAACTTTATGGCGTTCAACACTTCACTTCAGCTTTTGTCGGAGGACTTGTGTTCACTTGTAGTTCTGTGGCTGGGCTGCTGGTCGTATTTTGGACGAGTTGCAGGTCGTGGTGGTGGTGGTGGTGATGGTGATGGTGATGGTCGATTGAAGAGTTTTTTGAAGTGTTCAACACATCGTTCCCTTTGTTTCTCTTCTTTGGTAATTAAATTTCATTCATCATCTTTCATTGGTTTCGTCTGTGTTGATCTCTTCCATCCCAGACAGTAAGTAACCCGGTTATTTGATACAATGTTGTCAGGTCTCTGTCTCTCCTACCCACAGCCTACAGCCTGCAGCCTGTTCTGCTTCACTTGTCAGTGTTTCGTAGAAGTGTCTTTTGTCTTTGTACGCACTCTTCTTCACTTCCTTGTCCAGTGTAGATTTTTACAGGTTGTAGTCAGTTCCTCTTTCCGTTGTTCACTCTTGCACTACACGACGGACACATGGAAGGCGTTAGGGCACTGCACTGCACTGCACTGGTTCATCTTCTGCTTCACCATCCTCCTCTCCCTGCCTATCGGCTTCCACGCGTCCTTCGAGATCCATTCCTTGCATTCTTTCTTCTTCCTTCTTAATACGGTTATGCAGGTTTCTGTTTACATAGCTTTCAAAAAGTTTCAGTGCTCATCCACACAGGTTATTTCATGAATGTTGCTCGATATCTCCCATTTTGTTTTGATGGCTGACGTGAAGATTTTATTTGTAGTTTCGTCCTACAGTTTCCGGGTGTTGAACTTGAACTGCGGTCTATCAACAACCTCCTTGAAGGCTTTCAACTTGATTTTGTAGGTTGCGCACATACAGTACTGAATTTGCAGATAGGTTTTGTAGTCGCTCTAGTGTATTTCGGTAATTAAACAGAATGAGGCTGCTTCATTCTAATGCATCGGAAAAAGTGAAATGAAAGGTGTTTTCATCGAATGAATTGTAACATACCATAAAACCTGAAAAATTCAGCTGACCCATCTTTCTTAGTCAAGAAAGCAATGAGACAGTGACTGAGAAATTAATGACGATGTGATTTACAGAGTTCCATCACCCAGATTTGATACCCATTGGCATTTATCTGTAAACAGCTTTTGTGACATTCACAGCTCTCTAGAAGATTTTAAGTTACTTCATCTAATCAATATGGGATACCAACGTTGGCAATTTTGACTGATATCCTTTTTATAGTCAAATCTGTCTCTTACTTATTCTCTAAATACTTATCAAGCTATTAACGTTTTTAAACAATTTAACTCTCATAACTAGCAATAAACCGTGAACCTTTTTGACTTGTTAATACAAAACTGTACATTATGTGACTTTAGATCACTTTTCATGCATACGTAATTAGGTCATTGATCTACACTATGTTATACAATAAAGTCGACAGTCAAATACTCACCTGAACAAACAGATCGTTAGATGTCTGAAGCAATGCGACGACATTATCGTTAAGAGGGTCCATATTCTTCATCAACCACTGATTTGAATTATAGTCCACTCGACCAGCATAATGAAGGACACCGAAATCGGAGTTGGAACGGAATTCCGTTTTACACAATTTTGGATGCTTATCCTGAGATTTCATGAGTTTTTCAACAAACGACTTATCAGTTGCTTTCGGGAAGAAACATTCTTCATCCAGAAGAGCGAAGATACCCATAGGCTAACATAAGAAAGTACCAGTGTTTTCGATGATTATACAAAGGTAGGAAGAAATCACAAAATTCAGAACGAAAGATGATATACGCTTTCAGATATAAGCTACACGAAACCCGTAAGTATAAAACCAAGCATTTGTAGAACTTTTAGGGGTCTAATAACGGAAACATTAGTTTTCGATTGCCTTTATCACCACGATCGACTTACTTTTACTTGAAACTGAGTTGAAAATATGGTTTAAGTAATCAAGATATCATATTTGATAAACAGGAAGTCAAAATAGTGGTGTAGTGCATTATGCAAGCCGTCAGTTGTAGAGATAAAATTGGAAAATTGGGAAGACTGCGACTCACCAACCAGCTTCATACACTGATTACCCAACTGATAATACTTGCCAGAAGTTAAATAAAAAGATATTTTAAAAACCTCCTACAGATAAAGCTATATTTGATACTCATCAGAAATATGTAAAGAAATATCACGCTATGCACTTTGAAGTTTCATGGTGGGCAAAACAGAAACATTTGTTGGACACTAATCAGTATGTATTGCCACATACATCGTCAATAGGCAACTGTTCTATTTCATTGACTTAATTAGTTCTGAAGGTTTAACAATTCCTACTAGACCCTTGAGAATTTCGATAAGAAAATATAACTAGCGAGTGGTATGTCGTTACACAAATTTTTATTTTCACATAAGACTAGGTTTATTCCTCGACGCTTGGAAATAGATTTTTTCTGACTACCGGAGCGAAAATTCCAAACATTATAGCTTAGTTTGTACGTGGGTAAATGCTGCTAGCGTAAACGACTTACTGGAGTAAAACGAAAATATCAGAATCAATAAATATATAGTAGAATTATGACAAGTTCATTGGACTTTATTTCATGGTTAGTACATTTTTTCGGATGAATTACAATAAAGTAGGGAACATTAAAAAAGCTTTTGTAACTACTGTTACCGTATTATTACTATGTAGTTTGAAAGTTCCTTAAAAATAGATGTGAATCAACAGTTAACGACTACAAAGCACAAAGATATGCTGTATCGTTTATTTAGTGTGCGGAATGCTAGTGACGGTTACGACACCTAAATGAAATGTACATTATTAGCGGTACACAAAATAGAAAATAACATACTTCTTAGTTTAATATTGATAGATTTGTTCTGCTCGTGTAACTGACTTACTGTTTTCCTTCATATCAGGATTTTAGAAGTGGATAAGAAGTAATGGACAACTTGTCCATGTTCAGAAGTGTATGGAAAAGCCATTGAAAATATAACACTGTTAGCCTGTTGCTTATCTAAAACAAACCTAATAAAGCAAGGGGACTGAGAAACATATTTTTCAGTGAAGCACAGGGATGCATAATATGACTACAAGATACATGACTAACTAGGTCACAAATACAAGAATCTGAAGCTGAGCTGATTTCGTTGAAATACTACCATCATGAGCGGCTCGATGAACGATTGTAGAACCCTTCCTTCACCTACCTAGCGAGTGCGTTTTATCAAATGCAACGTCTACTATCATTTCTTATAACAGTTGGTAATGAAAATAGACATTAGTGGGGTATGAAAGAAAGTGGAGACTCATTAATACTTTGACCAGCCTTCGCTTTCCTATCTCATTATTATAATGAAGTCAGTTCAAAATATGATTTGCCATCTTCGAAAAATGCTAACAAGGTAGAATTACCTATAAACAGCCAGTCATACTCATAGCACACCAAGAAAATTGTTCACGATTGAAATAAACTTACGCGCTCAATTAGATCGATTGTAGGCTGTAGATCTAGTCCAAAATCTATGAATTCCCATGGAATGCCTTCACGTGTATACTCATCTTGTTCCAAAACAAACATTGTTTGGTTAAATAATTGTTGAAGTTTTTCATTCGTATAATTGATACATAGCTGCTCAAAGGAATTCACCTAGAAAAACGAGTGATTTATTATGAAATGTTTGTAAATCATAGTTATTAGAGTAGTTTGTTTAATGTCCATAACATACATAGTAACGAGTGAGACTGCCTTGGATACAACAGTAGAAGGAGGAAAACTTCAATTGGTAAAAACAATGAAACACACTTTAAAAACGGGCCCAAGAAAAAAAAAGTGCTTACAACTACTAACAGGATAAAGACAGAATAAGTGAGTTAAGACCATTGGCATCATTTGTTAGTAATTCTATCGTGATCTAACTATGAGCTTTTAGTACTAAGTGGAACTTATGGACAAATCAATTGAAATCAACACTCACTATTTAAATTGTTTTGTTATCAGTTAGCTTAACCATACTGAGACCTTTATTCTTACATCATACTTCTATTACGGTTACATATTCACATTAAAGTGATGGTGACCAGGAATGCGCAGTACACTTCATTTATCCCAACTTACGCATATTTAACCTCAATTAGTCAACCCATTTAAAAAACGGAATTAATAGTTTAGTACAGCTCTGACTACAATGTATGACTGAGACGAGAAATACTACAGATATTTTATCAGAACACCCTTTTTAAGTAACGCTTGCTCTTAGCGAAACTACCAAATGATAAATTTCAACTTTAAATAGTGCTAAGAAAAGATGTTGCGTGGATGTTGTGTGGAACGTGTTACGGATACCAAAAGTTAAGAGTAACATTCAAAAAATTGGGAAGATGTATAGTCTAGAAGGCTGCAAAGAGATAAGATACACAAACTGGAGAATAATTTAACTGCAATACTTTTTCTCAGTCAGATAAATAAATGCAGACTTATGAGAATACTTTACAGTAGAGCCAGTAACTTAGGTATGATGAGCAAGTTCGAGAAATTAAGTAATCTTGATAACTTTCAGAGAAATGAACGTTTACAACTGAAAAAGAAGATTCGTATCAAGAGTGAACTAAACAAGTGCAGTATCCGGAAAAATATTTATGAAATTTGAAGCAGTGTCGAAAAAAAACGTTTTCTCGCGTCTGAACTTGTATCAGCATAGTAATTACGTTTCACATTAGTTAAATCTGTTTAAAGTTGATAAACATCCTGGCCACCATTATAAAACGTTCTCAACAATACGATATAGTTTGTAATGTGCACAAAGAGAATTTGATACACTTTTTACTCCCATCGTAACAGTAAAATGATAATAACCAGTTGCATAATCCTTTATAATACTCAGCTAGATTAATTTAGGTCCCACCCGGTCTCAGCTTCTTCACATGCCATACCATCTTTTAGCCAGTATTAAAGATTTCAATTTTTTCAGTCTTTCCTTTCTTTAGAAATCTGTAATTGTGTAATGAATTTGGATTACAGTTTACCATTGCTAATTTCGCAGTATTTCTGATTCCCAAATTTATAATACCTTCCAGTTTACTATTCGACTTTTTAATAAAGGTGTTTTACCTTATTGTTTGGATATTCATTGAAATTTTAAGTAACCTGCAGCTGATAAGAAGCCATGAAACAAAATATAAGCTTATAAAACAAGCCTGCTTTTTTTTGCTTTGTTCGAAATGGAAAGCCTGAAGGTAACAAGACTAAGGAATTTCTCTGCTAGCTTGTCTAAGGTATAAAAAAAAGTGCAGACTTTCATTAAGATAGGACAACAAAAATCGGTACGTAACTACTGTGAACAACAGAAATTTTCCGAAATTTACACTGCTTTTGCTTACTTCAACTCAACTTCCACAAGTTCGGTTTATGAAGTACAAAAAAACTTGCATCGATCTACTACTATCATCTTTAACAATTCATGCCTAGCGTGAAATCCCTGCAGCAGAGTATTAACTTAAGTCTGATGGCCCATAACAGACTGACACTTTAAAGACTAGAGGCTATCAGAAAAACAGTACACTGGTAGAATCACCTTAAACGTAGGCTTTTAAAAGACTTTCAAAAGTAAACTTACTTGGAAAATTTCAAAACCTGCGATGTCAAGAATTCCAACAAATGATGCACCTGGCCGTCTATTTTTGTCTAATGTTTTGTTTATTCGTGCGACCAACCAGAGAAAGAGTTTTTCATAGATAGATTTAGAAATCGCTTCAACAGCGAATTCCACTTGAGTCTTTGTTTGAGCTTTTGATACTAGATCTTTACCAACTTTTATGCGAGGTTTCAGAAATGCTTTGATCATTTCGTTCAAAGGAATGCCCAAAAGATGAGCTACCTTTTCAGCAACTAAAGAAGATAAAGTATTTATTATTTACTAGACGAATAAAACTCATGAGGACTGAAAATTTACTGTAATGAAACGAATTTCATATACCTGTGTCAATCTAACGGACTGTAATAACCACAGCACATATTACATCACTAAGTCAGAAACAACAGCAGGCTGCGATCCTAACTTGTACGTTTTTAAGAATGCTATTCCAACGTTTGATCGAACTGCCAGCTTACAGTGAACAGATTTCAGGTCAGTATAGAGCTACTTATTAATGATAAACACTGAATGAGTCAGATCTGATTTATTGAAATAGGTTATTCTGCTTATTTACAAACTTGTTCGATATCATTATTTTAACACACTTAAGACGGACGGAAGTGCTTTAAATAGTAAGTGGTTAATTTGCTGGTTTCGAGTTTAATTAATTAACACTTTAATCTCAAAAGTCACGTGGATGTCTAAAACATCTGTTCGAACAGTTGGTGTTTAATTCCAAGATGGTGTCTTAAAACAACAAGCTTATCAACCAGTGATTCGGCAAAACTAGAGACAGATGACTATTTAGTACTGAAGTTAAGAAATAAAAAAGCTCACAAAAGAAAATAACAAGTCGCACAGACATAAACGGGTTAATTAATACTAACCTGAATGATCTGGTAAAGTTGCTTGGTCAGAATTCCTTTCCTGACGAAACTCAAAGTTTCCCAGATGGAGTACGGCAGATATTACCCGGAATATAGCTGGAATTATAACAAAAATCACAAACAATGTTATAGATTATTCGATAGTGTCGATAACAAAATCATTCGTGAAAATGCTGTAATTAGGCCATAGTAACTGAACTCACCGTTCTGATCTTCACTATTAATACCCATTATATCCATGGCTTCAGTTGTTTCACGGAAAAATTGATGCTCATCAATTCCTGGGAGTTCAATCATGCCATTTGAAAGGAAGCGGTAGGAGCTAGCATGATTTAATAGTAGATGTTGTTGCATAGATGGAGTAGCAGAGGCCAAAAGTTGATAAAATATGTGAAAACAGCGTTCATCTGGCGCTTGACGAATAACACGAGCTTTTTCTAAAAGATCTACATTGTGATAAGGAATCTAGTCATTATGTGATACTTAGATATTAAAGGCGACAATATTTGAATAATTAATTGTATTCTATGTTTCTGTGCGAAAAGTCTGCTTTTGATTGATGTTATGTATGCTGATTTCAGTGATGACTAAAGAGGATTTTTGGTCCTTTGTGAACCATTTACCTTAAGGTTTATTCGCATGTCAATCACTGAGATGTAAGACATACACCGAGTAATCATACTACAATACATTATATATCTGACTCCTTGAAAGGAACAATAATAATTAAAAACAGAGTATTGTTATTTACGAAAAGGATACATGTCTCAATATTAGCCCCAGCTATGAATCCAGAGGTATCAAAATTTATGCGAATGAATTTCCCCTAAAAGACACAAAGAAAGCAATAGAGTACCGCATATATGGACCCATTATGGTAAACAAGAACAACACGTTACAATAACTCATATCAAAAAACCACTACCAAGGTACTCATAATAAAATATCTAGGTTCTTGAAAATCCGTTAAATACCAAGTATTGTGTGAACTAAAGGGAACTCTTCCAAACAGCTGCTACTAATCAAGCTGAAATTCCCTCACTGATAATAGAACAAGCTCATCTCGAACTGACATTAGAAGTCATCTCTATGGATACTTTTACCAGGTAAAACATAAGGCAATAAAGCCTTAGTAGCTAATTGGATTGAAACTACAGTCCATTACATCAAACTATTCAGAAGTTAAAAATTCTCGGGATGTCAGTGAAATATACGACTCATTTCTTTAAATAATTACGGTTAACCTGAGACACGTGATAAAAAGTTCAGAGATATCCCAGAACTTCAATCGCTATTATTTTGGGCCTATAGGGCACAGTTCAAACTTTAAACGGTCAATAGATGGAGAGATAAACAGACCAACATAAAACTTCAGACAAAATTGTATCAATTCAAGTTGTCTTACATCATACGTCACACAAAGACGAACTGGATAAAAATAACCGTGACATTAAACCATACGAAAGTGCATGACAGTTGGAAAAATGAAAAAATGAAGACAAATGAAAATATTTCAGACATTGAGGACGGCAAAAATGTTATACCTCTGCAACGTTTTGACTGATTTTAGGCTGTAACCTCGAAATCTTCAACTACTGATTCGCATTGTCTTGATGATACTAGACAGGCAATCAACACGGTTTAGACCATGGACATTGTGGATTTCTGCCAAGTTTTGCTTCGGTTAGTCTTAGTTTTCCTTTTACTCAATGACACCTCAATAAACATACCGCATCAATGTGGGCGGTGGCACAGCATGCACAGTATTTTTCTTAGTCAGCTCGCTGAATGTTCACAACCTAGTGAACTGACCTGATCTCCTTGCCTACTATCCTGGGCCTACATCAACATTGCTCCTATGATGACTCCACTTTGCATGAGCAAAACCTGTAGCGTTTTTATATCTTCTACTTTTAACGGCCATGCCTTGCAGCTGTATAGTGAAAGAGAGCGAACTACTGAACAATGCACTCGTCTTTGATAGACGGTTGGATGTCTTGCCTGCACCAGAGATGGAGTTAATTGGCAAATGCCAAACAAGTGTTTTACGTCCGAGCTGAAATTTTATCAGGAAGCAACACATGGGGTTATTTCAATCCCTCTAGTAAGTGAATTGGTTAACGCACTTTACCGATCCACTTACTATCGAACAACTAGGAGTTGCTGCAGACTAATCCTCAAGTATCAGCGTACATTTGACAGGTCCAAAGCACACGCAATTTATGGATTATCAGATATCTCCTAAATGCATCAAATACTGGGTTTTGTCAGCATTTTCGCTTACCAGGAATATGTCGTCGGCCAAATGCCCTCTGAGAATTAATTTAATTTGCTAGAAGTTGGAGATATCACATCCATCAGCACATCTATAACAAAGTTTAACAGGAATGACAACCGATATTCTTGTTGAATGCCATTTTAGACGAAAACTCTTCGTGAACTCACACTCGGCAGCTTGAATTCGAGTAAAGGACCCTGGCTGGTATGATGTACTTGTTCGAAGCTTCCTTCAATCAGACACTGCTACATTTCTCCATTGGCGAATTCAAATGGCACCATCAGGTAAAGAAATACAAACACCTTTGGGAGTCGATAAGTGTTCGAAAACATGCCAAAGGATGGGGATTTGATTGATGCGCTTTTCTCCAGGTCTGAAACCTGCCTGCTTTGCTCGAGTTTGTTAGTCGTAAACTCTAGTTAGATGTCGAATTATAGTGGACCCTTGGATGCTAGATATGACGTTCATCAGACCGATTCCCGTGGTTTTCACAGACGATCTAGACTACCTCTGATTCCCATAACATTCCTAGCATATTAATTACTCCAATTTTATACTTCCATCTTTAAAAACTGGTGGCAAACGGCCAGATTAGATCGCTCTTTAAACTTTCTGGTTTGAAACAGCCTTTTCAGCTTTAAGGAACTGGAAGACCAACAATCAATTTCGCATTCAGGTTTCAGGCTAGATGTTGGGCAACTAAAGTAACAGTAGGCTATTTCAACTATTCTTCAAGGTGTTTCGCCCAATATTCCAACCTGAGAGGCTTGCAACGATACATCCTTTCCCGTGATAGTCTCACTCACACATCACCTTTCTTTTTGCTAGTACGAGTAATAAGACTCAGTAACTCCCGTTTACTACATAGTGCTGATACATCTTCCATCTTTTTCTGTCAACATCCACCACTGCTCACGGTCATTACAAAGACTCAAACTCAATTAACGTTAAAGTTTTTTCAACTCTACATGGTGGGCAAAGCCAGCTGGAATGAATCTTCTCGCGTCCATCAGTTCGCATGAGTTGAGAGAACCCACTGGCTTTCGAGAACATCAGGATTCTGTTTACCAGCTATCTCAACTAACTTTTGAAGTGGACTCATTACACTGGGCTTTATCAAGAAAAGAATTGCTGCCGTGTTCAGATCGATCCCTAGTTATCTGCTCTCCAAACCCGCACTAAACGTCTTTGTCTTTAAGCCAAAAAGTAGAGGCTAAATTACAGCTATTTTTGTCAAAAGGCGCAAACACACAAGCTTTTACTAACGCGTGACTGGAGTTAAACTGGGTACTCTGTAAAGAGCAGAAACCCTTATAGATCCCCTCCGACAATCTGACCTACACCAACCGTTGTTTGACGGCGACGCCAGGTGAGGCAATGTCTCCAGTTATGTTTGCAGCAAGTACTGATCGAAAGCAAGTGATTGTAAGACCAAAATCACATGAGACTTTTGCTATTATCAGTTCGTCAAAACAGAATACCGTAAATGCCCATATGATACCTATCCGATTAGTTCAGCCTTCCTACTTGGGCGTTGAAGTTGCCTGCTCCTATGAATATTTCGAAAGATTTTGCTTTGTGTAACAGAACTGATAGCTTTTAAGCAGAACTAATCATTTTTATCATCCGAGGTGCAGCCGGCGGATGAGAACAAGATAGTGAGAAATGTCTGGGTTCTTTCCAGTTCATTCAGTAAGACAGCGCACAGACGGCTAACGCGTTGCATACATTCAATAAGTGAGGTTTTAGATCTAGAACTTAATGCAATACCTACACCAAGGAGTTCATAGGGGCTGGCCAATGTTTGAGATGGAAGACACACGTTGATACAAAGGAAAAGTTCGTCATACTTTAAACCCATCAAGACAGGATGAAATGTTAACTGAACACGGGGACGTGTGAGGACAATTAAAACAGATGGAAATCCTTACATCTACACATAAATTCACAGCAGGGATTTCTGGTTAACATCCATATTTGAGACGCAAGTTTTTCTCTGGTCAGTTCTTATATAAGGTTTTCCTATAATATATATTCAACCTAGCGGTCAACAGTTGCCTTGGAAGATACTTTGGAGACGATTATGAAAAATGGCAGATCAATTTTACATTGTTATCGGTGTGTACTATTTTGTTGAAGGTGACAAACAGAAAGTAAATCACTTACAAAACGTGAAGAATTATCATTTTTGATAGTTTTTGCATTTCCGAATGCTTCTAGTATAGGATTTGCCTTCAAAAGCTGTGCTTCAAGTTCACCCTGTAAAAGAATAACAACAAATGAGAATGAGAACTAAAGTGATAGGGATATTTGTGAATATTGACTAAGCACCAACAAAAGCGACAGTATCAAGAGAATTTTTGAATCAACAGGTTTAAAAAAAGGTAACTGTGAATGAGCAGCGAATACGTTGCTGTGGCAAAAAAATGAAGTCAGGGAACTTTTATAAAGGTGATCTGTTACGAGAGACAGTGTTATCAAAAGCACACCAAGAACTAATTTAGAAAGCTCACTGTAAACATCCAGCAAAAGCAAACTTACAATATTGACGTCTTTTGTCTGAAAATTGAGGCAATTAAAAACTAGTTAAAAAATCACACTACCACGAGCCATAAAAAGAATATCAATTTTACCTCGTATTATTAGTGAAATGTACATGAGTTATTGAAGAAAATAAGGCACATTAAGGAAAGGCGAAATAAAAGATGAACATAAGTCATGAAAATTTAGAATGGTAACTTTTATTAGCCTGCTTCAAGGAGCAGATGATTTATGACAGCTCACAATGCAGACACATACAGACAAAATCAACGCAGAACCTCGCGTACAAGTGCATCGGTTCAACTTGCCACACTTCACAGTAGTATATAAAGAATAAGTCGATAGAAATGGTGACATCAAAGACAAAGTTGTGAGAGAATAAACAATTTGAAGATAAAAGTTAGTGTGAATATTCGAGCTTTAGAAGACATAAGAGTGCATACATCTGCGTCAATGAGACTAATCTTTAGCCATATCACCAAGAATTCTCGAGCAATGACTTCTATCGTCTCGGTAATCATAGCCAGTCTACACCTCCCTATACGACTCAGACCAACAGTCAGGGACTTCACGGGACAGGTGCCACGTCTTGATTAGGCTACCCTGAACCCTCTTCCAAACGTCCAAACATACAGATCATAGTTGTTACAAATGTTCTGAAAGAAGTTGAGGCCCGAATCTGATTGAATCATCATAAGAATATATTTTAACATAATCTAAGCGTGTTTGGGAAGTCAAAACAAATATTTTGTTTTGATTTCCCAAATACGCTGGGGATACATTAAAATATATTCTGAAACTATTCTTTAACTTCCCATAGCAAGTCACGTCGAGGTGTGTGGTGACTACGCATATGCAATACGTGTCCAACTCACCCCAGCCGATGAAAGTTCACAGCCTAACCAATCGAGTTGGCTATCTTGCTTAGTACCCTTCGCTTAAACTAAACATTGCTCACTCGGTGACTCCACCAAACGTGAGCAATACTACGAAGACACTTGTGATCAAAACCCTATAGTCCTCTCATCTCTTCTATTCTTAACGGTCACTTCTCACAGCCGTACAACAGAACAGAACGAACTGCAGTGCAGTGCAGTATACTCGTTATAAGATAGTAGAATATGTCGCTGGCGCCAAATGATGCAAGTTAGCAAATGCTAGACGGGCTTTCTGTATCCAAGGTGAGATTTTGTCAGCAACCCTGGTGCAGCTCCCCAAGTAAGTGAAGCGGTCGACGCATTCCACCACTTCACTACCTATTATTAAGCTGAAAGTTGTTGCAGACCAGTTTTGGAGAATAATGTCACACTTAACAGGCGTGAAAAGCATGTCAAACATACTCAGATCTCTGCCCAATGCGTTCAGAAGACCCTGCATTTTGCCAGCGTTTTCACGAAGCAGGGAAATAACGTCTGCAGACTCCAAGTCAATCAGATGACTTCCAGGGAGTAGATCAATCTCTATGAAGTCAGACTTACCTAATCCTACGTCCATTAGTTCATCTATAACGCAGCTGAACAAGAACGGTGACATTGGGCTACCTTGGTGGGCACTACTAGTTGTCCTAGATTCACATGACAACTCTCCATAAGCTCTTAGACGGTTACATGATTTCGAGTAGAGAACATTGATAAGCACTACATACTTGCTCGGTACTTCCTTTACATTCAGACACTGCCACAACAACTGACAGTTCACTGAGTCGAATGCCGTTTTAAGTCAAAAAATATAGCAATTGTAGGCCGCTAGTAAGTATGCCTGTTCTAGGACCTGCCAGAGGGTTAAAATACGATCGATGAACCCTCATCCAGGTCTGAAAACTGCCTGGTTTTCTCTTTTGTTGATCTTCAGTTCCAGTTAAGCGTCGGATAACAAAGAACAATGGGATCTCGGACACGATGTTAGTTAAACTGACTCTCCTACAGTTGTAACAAGAAGACCTCTCCCTTCTTACTATCTGGGATGATCAGTAAAGCAGACTAGTTGGTGGCACTACTTTCGATTGCTATATACTACCCAGTAGCTTCGTCACTTTGGTTGGCGATTTCCAATCACAATCCTTGAAAACTTTAGGTGCTGCTTTTTACCGTTTCAAGTTCCATAGAGCCTTCCCAACTTCAAGACTTGGACCGAAATATACGTGCCATTCAGGTTCAGGTTGAATGTTGGGGTAACGAGCGTTACTGAGAGCCACTTGGACTGTGCTCCAGAGTTCCGCTCAACGTCCGAGCTATCCGTCCTAAGAGGTTATAAGCGCCCCATTATTTTCCGTAATGGTTTCACCAAACATCGTTTTCTTCTTTTTGGTATCCTTAATATGCCTATACAGTTGCCGGGTGTTAACCAACGCTGACGTCTTCTCCATCCCTCGCAGAAAATAGCATCGGTTTAAGTTGCCACACTTCACAGTAGTATACCAAAGACAAGTGGGTAGAAATAGTGACATCAAAGACAAAGTTGTCAGAGAATAAACAATTTGAGGATAAAAGTTAATGCGAATATCCGAGCTTTAGAAGACGCCAGAGAGTGCATACGTCTGCGCCATTGTGTCCAATTCTTAGACATATCAGCAAAAGTCATCAACCAGATTCCTTTCGTCTGGCCAGGCAGTCTACATCTACCCCATACCACTCAGGCCAACAAAAATGGAAAAGAAAGGATAGTGTGTGGCTGCAGAGCCCAAGAGACATCTGCTTGAAGCCGACTATACATGGTCTCCTTGAAAGTTAGAGATTTTGATTTTTCGCTTTCCAACTATGCATCCCTGTCGTAAGCATCGGGATGCCGCGGGGTGATGGGAGTTTTCTTTTTATCGGCCGACCCTTTCTAACCTACACCCCGTGGGGAAGGTAGCATCAGCGTGGCAACGCAGGTCATCCAAGGGAAGCACCATGCTGATGTCACCTCCACCCTGTCAACAGTATGACCGCCCGCAGACCCTCATTATAGCGCAGCGATTTACACTATAATGGAGGTACCATTAGCCCAACCACTATCTGACTGACCTTTCTGGTATGGTAGGACCTCTAGAGAACAGGCGTTTAACCAGCAGAGCCCATTAGGTTATTGTGATATACAAGCTCGACCACCGTCATAGTGTCGTTACCTACCCGTTAGCATTTTAAACAGGACTCAACTGTTTCAATATCTGAAATACCGCTAACCTGTTACGTGACTTTAAACTTCAGTTGGTTAGGCAACAAACGTCTTTATCATGATTAAATTAACTCTGCATGATCTATTTCAAAGGCACTTTGAGTTTCATATCTTTAAAACTAAGACAATGGAGATTAGTAGTAAAATCGTCAAACGTTTGCAGAGCATCATCATATACATGAACTTAACGAGAGATCTCTGACGCCTAGATCGTCATCATTAATTACGGATAGCTTTAGCAAATACTTGAAAGCTACAGCATGAGATTCACGGGACAGAATACAAGTATCATTTTATTGGCAAATTAAATTTTCGGAAATCTTTCATATGGTGATTAAGATAGTACTTCAGTCATTTAGACCTTAATTTGGTTGGAGTTGTGTATAGGCGTATTCATCAACTTCCTGTGATGCATCACTATAGACTCGAAGAATGAACCAGTCTTTCACAACTTTACGCCCTAACCGTTCCTATACTTGATCTTAGTTTGGAGAGAGTGAAGTAATCACTAGTAAATTGAAACCTAATCGGACACCAAGAGATAAAACGAGACGGTGATATCAGTAAGTTGCTCGCTAAGACCTCTTAAAAGAGATGGAAAACATGAAACACAATGCAGCCAGATAAGGCAAACAAACTATTGCGACTTAGACAATTGTATAAACATGGAAAACGCATCAGTGTCACTATTGAGACAGTAGTTATAAATACTACCAAAATAATCCCAACCCGCAAACTTAATCAAAAGCAAGTCAAGATGAAGCTTTTGAAAATGTTGCATCAGAAATCCGGGTTGTCAGAATCCGAAGTAGTACATAGAGACGTGGACAGGAAGAAAAAATGCTGTTGAAGTAGATTACGTATGTGATAGGAAAAGGGATAAAACATCTTCACGAAGACTAGCTGCTATAGTCTTTGATTATTACTTTTTTATCATATAAATCCACCGAAAAGGTAACGCACACATCCCTATATGGTTCAAACTGACTAGCAGAGAATCCAACCCGATCTGAACACCTTGGTTGAAACTTAGTAGACCCCGTTAGTTAGGCTTCATAAATAACTGTAGAACTATAAGTTGTAGTAACAGTGGAAATAGAACAGTAGGAACCAAAAGTGGTAAGTGAAGTAAATCAACATACTTGTTTTTCAGTAGATATGTTAAAGTACTTACATTTATCTTAGACAGTACATTTTTAGCTGATGTTTTTTGATGCTTTGCGGAAGTAGCCACAGAAGCTAAATACTGGATGACCTTTTTAGTGTTTTCTGTTTTGCCTGATCCAGACTCGCCGCTAAAAATGATAGTCAGCGTAAAGACTTCACTCACGTGCACAAGATTGACTGATCCTCACGATCTGTAGTGAATATAATTTAAACAGAAATGTATTACCTTGAAGCATGCTTCGGTAAGCTCCATCGGCAATCGCAAATATATGCGGTGGTCGTTCATGACGTTTCTTTCCCTTGTACCACTCTACTATTTCTTCATCATATATCGGTAGCCGTTTATATGGATTGACGACCACACAGAATAAACCGGAGTACGTCTTAATCATCAAACTTAAATTGATATTAACTTACATAAATCATTCCCGAGTAGTATCTTGCCTTTAGATTGTGCAAAACAGATGCTTCATTCATAAACGACAAGTTTGCCATGTCCGCTATCTTATCGTACTTCGCAGGGTTCATCTTTTGGATACTATCTTTTTGGAAATTACACTTTTTCCCTGATTCTACGAGCTGCACAACGCAGTTTCTCCCTGTTCTTGAATCTTTATGGCTGCGACAAAACCTTCCCGATCATCAGGTACCCACACCATGTCCTTCGACGACAAATCTGCCTCTCGCAAGGGCTCCTTTTCAGCCCGAAGGAGTTCCGCATTAGTAGGACATGATGACAGCTGTTACCGCCACTCATCCTTTTGCAACACACAATAACCTACACACTGCTTCCGTATGTACAAATACAGAATTGCCGCTGGCGCCTTAAATTAAGAGTACAATCGGGTACATCTGACTCTTCATACAAGCAACTAAACAAACTACTGCTGTTTTCGTAAGTTTTCTATTCCAGAAAATAACCATCACCGATGAACATGGTTGTCATCATAGAAAGAGTAAGACCGGTACAGATCTCCTCGAATAGTCTTCAACACTTGCGAACCACGATAACCTGCTGAACAACATTCAGATAGAAAAACAACAGGAAAAAACACAAGATCTGGAATTTCGATATCCATTAGAAAAAGAAAGCACACAAGAGACAGAAAGGATGAAATATTTCAATCTGCTACTTCGTGGTTTGTATATTTATATCAGCATATGTGTAAGAATTACTTGCAGGGATTCATAGCCCATAAAAATTTTACCACTGCATTTGAATAGCCTCAGCAAGCAGCTTTATAGAGAATCAGCGCTTCTATCGTTTATATGAAATAACCGGGGTAAATAGTTATTCAGAAGCAAGAACCTGAGGTTCATCTTTATTCAATATTGATGCTAACCACCATGTTTTCAACGAACATTTTGAGCCAACCGTACACGGCCAGTTATAATCGCTTCTTGGCACGTAATCTTCTTGCGCTGTGCTGATCGTTCATGGTCTCCTGGCCATCTGGCTCACGAAACTCTGTACATTCGTCACTTTGTCAAAAATGCCACTCATACCTGGCTACCGTATTGTATTCTTTTCTGGTCTCTCTGGTAGGGATTCAACAAGTACGAAGAATCGGTAGTTTGTCTCTGTGTCTCTTAAGATTGAGCAAGGACAATTTCTAGACCGGCAGATTTTCTTCTTATGGTACACATTGAGTTTCTTTTCTTTTTCATGGCCTTTATATACTTGTATTAATAATCTCCGCATCAATGTGACATCAGACTCCCAGATGTCTTCGTGTTCAACCAAAAACTCATCAAATTAACTTCATCTTGCCTTGACCAAGCAAAGTAAAAAAGTGGTTCCTGTATTCAGAAACTGACTTCCGACCGAATAGTGTCCCAGATCCTCGCCGTCGGTCACCCGCTGTCACACAACCACTGCAGAATAAATTCAGTGGGCACTCAAGATCAAATGTGATCACTCCTGACGTCAGTAACTCATGTACACCACCGAAAACTGCTATTTCACAGAGGAGCATTCACACAGATCGTCAACGCCTAGGTTAATTGCTCCATGACACTGAGTTCGAAAATGATGCGGTCACTGAGCATCTCACACGAAAGTGAGAAGTATGTAGCCAACCAGAGCTCAACAACAGAATTTTCCGAGAACTGTTTCTTTTTCGACCACCACGGCTGGTTCTATGGTCCCGATATGAAAAGCAGCATTCCTATGTTTGGTCTCACCAACACATTTTCCGTGACTGGTTGGGCCTTGAACTTTCGAAAACTCTAGATAGTGTTCTTTCCACAAAAATCGCGAGGTAAAACGGAATACTTGAAGTCCGTGCAGCCTGCGCAAAGGCTAGTAAACCGGCCCGCCGTCTGCCACGAACAAATGTCATCACTATCTATTCCTTATACTGAAAGCGGCTAAAAGAAAAACCAGCCGTGATTTCTGTTCAAAGGTATGTTTATCTCAGCTGAGGTTAACACAAACTTATTCAATGGATGTTTATTTGATTGCTTTCTCGACGCCCACAAGTGAAGATCGATCCAACCATAACGAACCACCTGGAAATATCAGTCGTCGTGGGCCGATGGATGCGATACGATGCTTTTCATCCACACGACCGCCTTCGTAGACCCAGTTTTATCCTTAATCAGAGCTGTAGACTTCGACGGTTCCTGCTGTCAAACAGTGTAAGACAGATATTCGTGGCTGAGATAGCCCATGTATAACCAGCAGTGTTGCACATCATATCACAACAGCGGGTCCAACTTTGGAATCCCAGCCACGCCATCCCTCTCCCTATAAAGGGAACAAAAGGAAGAATCAATTCAACCACATGCCGGAACTAGACGTTATCTTACTGAGATAACCCACGGGCGCCACCGCCGAAAAAGGATAGCAGTGGTTGCGTACGCTCGGTGACTGCCGAAAGCTTAACTTCGAAACAACACCAGACCACCAAGCGATACCATAAGTTAACTGGGACTCAGTGGGAAATGAACACACCTCCGAGACTAACTTGGTAGCAGTCTAAAGTCATGAAGGCATAAGATACCTCGAACACAGCCATTTTCGCAACCTTTGAACTATTTAAAATTCCTCAGTGCACTTTTAACTTTGGAATGCGGTGCAACTATTTCAATGCCATGCGAGTGGTGGCTTTTGTGATTAGGAACCTATTCACGTTCTCACCTATGACAAACACGCCGGAGTTTGGGAAAGGTGTCCAGCAAAACCACTCTGACCTCCTATTCAACAGGGAGAAACGATATAACATCACAGCTAACAACTGGAAATTTCTTTTGAGATTCGATGTTCAGGGCATACAATCAGCAGTTTAGGTACGCGCCTGTGGGCAGATACAGTGGCGTTATTCTCAACTACCTGGAACCAATTACTGAGAAGCAGCTCTCTATTTCCAACGAACTGGTAAACTGCCGAAGAAGACTTTTGTAATCTTGCCTCTCACCAGTCAGCTTCGTGCAAATAGAAAGTGCACGAATCTGGACAGGGTGGCTGAACTCAGCTTGTAAAACGAAACCGAGCTTACACACCATGGCCCCTAATTATCTTCATGTTTCCGTACGGACGACTCCAAAATAGAAATCGAGGCCATTCAAAAACAACTGATTGGAAATCACTGACAGCAAATACCTGTCTACCGGAGTAAAATTTATGAAGCAAGGGTGAGGCTCAGTCCAGCAATCATGGAGCTACGAGCTGTTTGCTGTTCAGCATCATATATTTGACTTTCTGCTTAAGGTTTCGGTTGCATGGATTTCAAATTCTACAAACACATCACCTACGTTGGCTAGGTGGCGCAAAATTGAGACACCTTCCGGGTCAGGATAACAGGATCACGTTTTCAAAATAACCAGTAACTCAGGTCACATACCTAGAGATAGCATCCTCTCAACGAATGCGTTCTTCACAATAGCCTCGATCAAAAGCGATGAGGACGTTGAAATCGCTTGCATGAGTGGTATTTAGAAGAAAAATGCGGTGAAAAGAAGCATAGGCATATCACGCCACCGTAGGCTAGCTCACATAAAAAACAAAAAACGGGCAGGAGAAAGATAGCACAAGAAGAAAGCGGGGAAGACAATTTACTGCGAAACATTCAGAAAAAAATCAACATAGTAGAAACTGAAAGTGACTGGGAAGCTACTTGTCAGCGAAGTGGGGGCTGACCAGGAAGATTCTGCAGCACAGCACGGTTCAGCGAGAGGCGTCTCAGGTGTCACCCCTCCCAAAGTAAATGTCCGCAACGACACACAAGCATGCGGAAGTGTTAGGCATTAAGCAACCTGACATAAACTAGAGGGCAGAACGCAGTCCGAAAAGCATTTCATAAATAATTGCTACCATAGATATTTAACGGTGGAGACAAAATTCGTGTACGCTACTAACTAGAAGAATTAGTAGCGTGTATGTATACGGCATCATGTGCAGCAAAAGATGACGAGCACACAGACCAACTATATGCAAGTGTCGAATTCCACAATCCTCACTTGAAAGTCAAAACGACTAGGAGGCAAGTGACAACCACACGCCGTCACCTAATACTTGCTACCATAGATATTTAATGGTGGGGGCAATACACCCAGCAACTTACGCGTGCAGATAGTACACTGGACATAGACTGCTGTGACATCATCCTTTTCACTACTTACGTTAGTAACGAATTCTCTTACAGCGACCACAGAATGGTTTTCTGCCGCTTATCAACTCTTCCAACCAATGAGAAAAATAAGCCATCCTCAAATTATGCCCGGCATCGAAGCTGCAAGAATATAGAATAGGAAGTACTCATCGAGCTCCCCAGGTGCTCTCCATGGGATGACAACTCTGCCATAGCCTCATTAACAGACACACTCACCTTTCCGCAGAAAATAGAGTTATGCCTAGATACTGTTGCTCCCGTGAAAGCAGCTAAGATGCATGAGGAACCAGACTCGTATATCCCTAAAATACTCCGCAATAAACTTGGGAAATTATCATCACAATACCACTTGTCAAAAGACTTCGTGTCAATGCGCTCAATTCATGAGGCTTACGAGTGTATTAAAATATCACGCGCGTGACACACAATAAATGAATAGACCATTGCTCCCAAAAGTGGCTCTGGAATACACAAGTTGGCATCTCTTTTGAACAAACGTTTGCAACCGTCAAGAGATATAGCCTATTTATTACACGATGGAATGGTACGTAGTGGTCTTCCCGAGATTAGTGAACTATTTGGGCAATCGTTCGCAAACTTCAACCCCAAAACTTTAACCCTACCAGTTTTACTCCACTTACTACATGTTCATGTACTTATGTGGAGTTCACTGTCAAAAGTATCACACAGGCCACCAAACGCTTGAGACTATCGGCAGGTACGGAGACAGACGGCTTAAACTCAATATTCATGGGACACGGTGATGATGGCGTGCCGCTGTCCTTGCTTGAGATGCTCACACTATCAATATAAAGTGGGGAGTATCCCAATGAATGGAAAGCTGGCTTCATAGTTTCTCTCTACACGTCCAGTGATAAAGCGAATGCTGGCAACTACAGGCCTGTCAGCAATGCCAGTCAACTCTCGAATTATGGAAAAAGTGATTAAGAGCAGCATCTCTGGTTACCTACTCGGATAAAACCTTATTGCAAAGTGTTCGCATGGCTTCATTGAAAACAGGCCTCGCGTTACTTGCCGTTTCGGCTTCTTCAACATTATCATTAGCGGCCGCGAGGTACGTAAAATCGTCATTGTTCTGTACTTCGATATACTGAAGGCTTTCGACGAGGTGCCACACGGTATAATCTTTGACGAGCTGCAATCGACTGGCATTCATGACCCTTTACTTCTTTGGTTAACATTGTTTCCTGGTGATCGTAGCCAAATTGTTAAAGTAAATTCTACCCAGTCCAAACCTAGGCTCATAACTAGTGGAGTAATACAGGGTAATGTCCTTGGGCCTTCGTTGTTTGTAACTCATATTAATAGTGTGTGCAGGTGCTTCAAGACGGGGGAAAAACTTCTGTACGCTGATGACCGTACGGTTGTATACTCATGAACTAAGTAATGTGCCCTCTACTGCTCAACAAGAATTAGGTGAAGTTGCTAAATGGTGCGACGAGTCCCATCTCAAGTTCAACATTGATAAATGTGGTTGGCTTAGCATAGGAAGCGATAACCTAAATGTCTCGAAGTATGTGGACAAAAGCTACCTAGACATTCTTCAGTGCTAGATCTTGGTCTTAGATATTCCAGTGACTAAGGATTCTCCAAAAGAACAGCTTGTACCACATCTAAGTCACGTAGACTCATTGGATGCATCATCCGTAACTTTTATAGTACTGAATCAAGGGTCCTACTCTACAGAGTGAGCATCCGTCCAATTTTAGAACACAGCCCGCTTATTCTAAGTGGCTTTTGTCTGAGCGACGAACGAAAAATCGAAGGGGTACAACGCCACTTTACATTAAGAACACTAGGAGCTGACTGAAGCCTAGACTACATCTCCAGATGCAACATGCTAGGACTGAAACCTCTCTGGAAAAGGAGGCTTAGAATGAATCTTATGTTTTATTGTAAGTTACTTCGTAAGTACATGCACTCATGAGGCCAGGAAATAAAAACGGTTATAACATCTACTTACGATGTACGTAATCAAAATCTATTAGCTGAAACTGAGTGTTGCAGGATCAACTTTTGAGTTAACTCCTTCCTCGGTAATTTCTCTCACACCCGGGATGGACCTCCTGGGGAAATATGCACTACGGGTTCACCATCTGTTTTTCGTTCCTCACTTGGTAGGTCTCTCACAGATGATGGGTCTGTCACTCGCTAAGCCGCTTTCCATGTGTCCTGGGCCAATGAAAATACGTTTCGACCTCTAAACGCATAAAGTAAGGCTATCATATATCTCAGGTACCTTTTACCCCAACGGACTCACAATGGGTGTTTGATTAAATGTTAAATGATAATAAATTTATGTTCTCACGTCAGTAATTTGAGATGACAGAAGCCAGTTTACGGGCATCATCACATTGATATATGTCAAAAAATCTACAAGATTCTACGGGTCCTGAATAGTACAGATTGGAGGTCGTTTATTGTTATTAGTCCCTCGGGTTCCTAACGGAACACAGGGCTTCAGTAGCACGTCTCCAGTGAACTCTGTTCTCTGAAATCTTTTGAACCTGGCTCCACGACAGCCCAGAAGCCCTCATTTCCCCCTCGCACGATCTCCTCCATGTCACCCTCAGCTGGGACGTCCAACTCGTCACTTCCCATGGGGCCCGCAGTTGGCCTTCTCAGTGTATGCCTAATCCATCTCCACTTCCTTCTGCATATTTGTTGGGTGATAGGCTCTTGGTTGGTTCGTTCTCAGAGCTCCTTGTTGCTTGTTCTTTCTGGCCATCTGATCTTCAGTAGCGAGCGTAAGCAGTTGTTGATGGACGTCTGCAGTTTATTGGAAATCCCTTTCGTGACGCTCCAAGCCTCTGAGTCACACAGAAGCACTGACTTGACGTTGGTCGTTTAACTCCATCAGTAACATCAGACTGCGGTTACGATACAAAGAAAATACCACTTTCAGCATATGCAGTGCAGCAAAGTGAAGATAACAAAAATTCTCATTCCCATATAATGGAATTAACATGACAGATACCAGTTCACCAGCACCGTCAAAATGATGATTTTGGAAGTTTACAGAATAGTACCGGGAGTTATATAACTCACATAGCAAGTTACTGATATGCATAAACCGATTAAAACTTGCTGCAAATCAAGAGAGGGGCATGAATTCCCATCTGCCATTACGCAGATAGGTTTCACTGTTAACGACAAAAGCGCACGGTGTTCGAAGTTTGCTCTGTAACCAGACGACGTTGTTAGTTCATATGCGTAGTTTCCTATTTAGTGATATAAACATCTGTTCACTAAAAAGTTCTTCGGTTTTCAGCTTTGCTAAGCACAAAGGGCCTACCTATACCATCTGGAGTATTAGTAGAGTGTTCACAGTTATATAACCAAGGTGAGTGTCTAAATCAATGCATTTCCAGTTCACCATGTGATCTTCAAGGGTAATATAGATTAGTTTTACTGGGAATATTCTCGGTGGTAGATGGAATTAGACGTTAAAATGGTTAATAGCCCGGATTGCATAGACTTCAGGCATCGTTCACATTGGCGTAAGCAGCAACATTCGCGAAGTGCATATGATGCATGGTAACTTTTACCTAAAAAGATCACTTGATACAGAGTACTATAGAGCATGTAGTGTGGAATTACTGAAGGTAAGTCATATTCCGAGCCAAAAGGTATATTGATCTCACATTTGATCATTCCTCCAGAATATTTGTGCCACTATGGCTGTTGGGAAACTTTAGACGGTTTGTCGCGAGAAGAATCCTGACCAGCTGTTGAGTTGGTTGTGAAGATGTTCCGGACGCCGCGCAAGATTGGGAGCAGTTCAATAATTCATGGAATCAAACAGCAGGCATTATTTTCACTTAGTAGAAATGTCCAGATTGAAATTCACCATCGAATGCCGTCATCGAGCTGTTGCTGTAAAAATTAAAAAGTAAGGCTATCATATATCTCAAGTACCTTCTGCCTCAACGGACTCACAGTGGGTGTTTGATTACTAGTTCATCTGGTTGGATTGTGCAGTTAGAAAAATACAAATGCACTTAGTATACAGTCGGCATTCCTTTCACATTTACTGATGAAATCGGGATATGTAATAACTTGTATGAACTTCATGTAAGAAAAACGGAAGAGTCATTCTTATACGCATTAATGAAAGCGTATACATGTTCCGAAGGAGTCCAAGAAGATGGTAACCTGTCTCTTTTTGGCTTGTCTCGCATGGTACATATCACCAGCAGTAACACGACAACGGTTTCTGGATTGACCTGCACCTTCGACTTAGTTCATTCAAACGAATGTTTCTAACAAAATGTACACTACTAATTACTAAATGCTGCACGATGCCATTTGTTGCTTGTCCTGAGTTTACCCCCTGTCCATTCCAGAATCCAATCCCAGTTTTGCATGCTCTCTGTAAACGGCACAAGTTTATCGAATACTCACTTGTTTTCAGCTTTATTTATGCTCAACATTTGACATGCCATGTACCCTTACTTATCATAGGATTCATTGCGTGGTGTTGAGGCCTAATAGTTGTTCTCGAGTTGCTGCTCATACTGAGTGACAATACCTGTATTACTATTCACTTATGTTGTGTAGCGAAATGGTCGTTGTCCAATATTTATGACCAGCAGTATCCAAACAACTGCATTGTCTGGAAGACCGTATATGGCGTGACTATCTATTCTTCATAAATTTTCCCAGTTCCACTGAGAACAATAACATACAGATATCACCTGTGAAAACGGCATATGTTCGTATAGCTCGTTATTCAAAATAGATTATTATTGTTATCATTATAACTCGCCTGCTTACTGATACCCTGAATTCCACCACATGCGCAACCACAACCAAAGTAATCGGCCTAAGGTTCCTGGATAACGAAATCTAATCTAAGAGATCGGCTTTCTTAGTGACTCTAAAGGTGATGTATTCACAAAAGGCCGTGTGACAGATTTTTCCAGTACTTTATCTCATACAAATTAATCTTACGGAAGACAAGTAACAGTGAATGCATCTCCCTGATGATGCTGCATATCTCAATTTGAAGTCTATGGAACTTTAAATAGATGTAAAATTCACCGGCAACGGACGATAGTTCTTCAAATGCATATTTATTCGCACCACGACTGCTATTCCCAGCGTCATCCGAAGAATGAGAAATGCTGGAACTTAGATGTTCTCTTGGATCACATGCTTACGCAGACGCTTCCTGATTTCTGAGACCGCTGAAGTGAGTTCTTGACCAATGATGCGATTAGCGAGTGAAGTGATCGTGAGCAAGTGTCTTTCTGGCAAGACGTGGAACTGCAGAGACCCTCCGAACATGTCGGCTACTCGTAACACTAACTTCGAATATCGCTCGACTTTGACACCACTTTAAAGCGAAAAAAGAATGGTGGTTGAAAGACGATCTGAACACACAGACAGCACGCATTCACTGTGAAGTTATATATTCCTGTGACCTTCAAAACATGCAGACACTTGACATTATGATAGAGTCGAGTGTACTCCCTTCGGTATAATCCAGGACTTCTCAAATGTTATGGATATCCTCATAATTATTAATATGATGCTCGTAAAACTGCTTCACACGCGCTAAACTGGCAATTTTTGAATATTTTTTTAGTATTTGTATTGATTTTCACTTACCTATGACAACAAGAACCAGCCACACAATTCTCATCGACATGGATGGTCACGGGCAAAGTCTGAAGGCATTATCCACATGTATGAAGTGGACATTAAAAACAGCAGTGTAGACATATCGACCGGAAATATCCGAGAATTAAGTTGGTTATGAGTTGAGAAAAGCCACACAACTGCACAATCCTCTTCGTTAACACAAATACGTGTGATGAGATCCCGTGGTCAGTGTCCGTACAGCAAAAGTAAACGGAATCGCGGAAAGCTTTCGTACATTCCTCCCAGGCTGACTAGTCGACCCAGATGTGTTTCGCACAACAATCCTTCATCCAGTGAGCACCGCATCAGTAGCACCCAGGGGCATAAGCGGCGTGGCCATCAAGCGGTTGGCTGGCTGCATAGAAGCTGACCAATCAGCTTCTCCCCTGTGAAAAGTTTCCTCGCACCACCCGTCATGCGCCATCCCCTGTCTTCACCCTTTACACGATGCTGCCAGAAAGCATGTGAACGTTTTACCCGTCAGCATCCTGTTGATGGACTTTCAGGAAGCCGGAATCAAGGAGCACGACTCATACTCCATTTTAATATCTGAGACTGCTCATGGCGTAAAGAAGCAAGCCTTGTTAGGACTTTTTACTATCCCAACCATAATATCGCCATCGCCTACTTTACTTCTGTGCACAGACTGAAAGAACCACTAAATGGGACCAATGATGATTTCACCACAATCGCACCCCCTTACAATCACCGGTGACAAGAGTGCTAGTGATGGGATTCCATGCTAAATGCTTTTCCCTCAGGAGGGTGCAGAGGCTTTGAAGTCCTCAAAAGATTCGCCTTAGCTAAGTGGGTCGACCCAAATATGTTGCACACAACTATCCTCTGTCCTATGAACATCATGTCAGCAGTATCAAGAAGTGTGCGAAGAGTTACTGTCAGGCAATTTTGTTGACCACATCGAGGCTGACCAACTAGTTCTGCATGACCACTCGTTTCCCCAAGATACCCGTGATACTTCGCCTGCCCTCTCCACTACCTTTAAGATGTTACGTCTATGTATGTGCTTCCCCCAACAAGGCCCTTCCTTTTTTTGTTCATGCGGCCACTCACTTTCACTGCTTTCAATTCCTCTGCGTGATTGTGCTTGTTTGGTCTTTGTGTCGCATATATTATACATTCGGTAGATGTTTCATTTATTAAAGTAGTGTCTCAATGCCTTTCAAGATAGATTTGATGTGCAGAAAGTTTTCGTGCGGAATTTTAACTTGTAATAGAGTACGTAGTGACTTCTCGACTATCACGTGATGTGAGGCTACAAGTTATCGCCGGCTGTTATCGTGCTGGTTATCGGATATTTCGCTTTGTACTCAAATTCACATACTTTTCGTCTCTAAAATACTCTCTGTCACCGAATCAAGTTTCGTGCCGTTTATTCATGCACAAATTATTGGTCGTCCACCCACCTGCTGGTAAGAATGTAAACACATTTATTTATGAAGAGTGATGCTCACAAATCAAAGGAAGTTAATTCAGCCTTTAAACTACGGTAGAAAGGATTTGTGATAGCAGTTTTTGGCTCAAAATATGGGCCTTTTAAGCACACAAAATACGTATTTTTACATGGAACAATATTACAGCTGCGGATAACTTTTAGCCCCACCCATCACGTGACGAATGACAATTTGAGTAAAGCTGGAAGAGGAACGGCTGCTAAATTAACAAAGAAAAAATAACTATTTTATTCTCAGATTATGAATTTAAAACGAGAGAAGCCGGTTTATAGGCATCATCAAATTGATAATTGTAGAGAAATCAAAAAGATTTGAGCAGCGTTGAACGGCGCAGAAGGGAGGACACCAAACTGTCATGATATCAAATGTCTGAAAGTTATGAAAAGAGTGAGAAAATATCACTTTACACTACATACACACCGTTTTGAGTTTAGATCATTCCTACTCACAATTCCTTTTCACACTAAAGTTGCATCAAATCTGCGCAATATTCGGTGTTCGCGTTATGAGTGGTTGACATGAATGACCCGTCTGCAAAATCCAATGTTTCATCAGATAAACGTCTATTTTAACAGCAATTCTTATGTTCTCAGCTTTGTTGGCTAAGAATAACTTACTTCAATGATTTCAAGAATAAGTAAGTATCCATATAATCCAGGTGAATAGCTAAGTTCAAGCACTTTTCACTCTTTCAGTGTTATGTTTCCCAGCAACTCAAATTGATAATACTGGAAATATTTGTTGTGATGCAAGTAACTAAAGACTGGAACAACTGTCGTTTAACAGTGGTGGATTCTACACATGCGTAAAACCCCAAATTTTACATTGAAGTATGCAGCATTGTCAAGGAGATACATTAGCTGTTAATTGACTTTTATCAGGTGGATTCATACAAGGCAAAATACTAGGTAAATCCGTTGCATAGTATTATTACGGATATGTTGTCTTTAGGAAAAGTGATCTCTCGGATTTAGTTGTTTATCCAGATTTCCGCTGCATTTGTGATGGACCAGAAATCGGAGACCCGTTACTGTGCTTGAGGTTTCGTGTGTGGTAGCACTTAGGGTACTGGTATGCAGTTGATTTTGAAGCTGTTCAAGAAACAGGGGATCGGGGTCAAGCCAGTTGAAGAATTCTGACATCAGTTTCCCATATTACGTGCGAAGCAGGATTTTCAGTAAGCTGATACTTTTTGACCAAATTAATGCTTAGGCTTTTCTCGTCAGGTTGATAGTGAAACGAGGAGAGAAAAGAAAGTGCAACCAGAAACTGTACAATGGAATACTGTGCAAGACAAACTAGAAGGAGAGAAGTTCTTGTCTTTTTATAGCCGTTCGGACTATATGTAAACTTTAATTTATGCATATGAGAATAACTCTTCTCTTTTTTTACATGAAGTTCACACAAGTTATTATATAGGTTTCCTTAGTAAGTTTCCTCAGAAGCGGACACTGACTATGTATCTGTGCTGCCCAATCCAAACAGACTGGCTAGCAATCAAACCATGCATCATATGCACTTCGCGAATGTTGCTGCTTACGCCAATGTGAACGATGCCTGAAGTCTATGCAATCCGGGCTATTAACCATTTCAACGTCTAATTCCATCTACCACCGAGAATATTCCCAGTAAAACTAATCTATATTACCCTTGAAGATCACATGGTGAACTGGAAATGCATTGATTTAGACACTCACCTTGGTTATATAACTGTGAACACTCTACTAATACTCCAGATGGTATAGGTAGGCCCTTTGTGCTTAGCAAAGCTGAAAACCGAAGAACTTTTTAGTGAACAGATGTTTATATCACTAAATAGGAAACTACGCATATGAACTAACAACGTCGTCTGGTTACAGAGCAAACTTCGAACACCGTGCGCTTTTGTCGTTAACAGTGAAACCTATCTGCGTAATGGCAGATGGGAATTCATGCCCCTCTCTTGATTTGCAGCAAGTTTTAATCGGTTTATGCATATCAGTAACTTGCTATGTGAGTTATATAACTCCCGGTACTATTCTGTAAACTTCCAAAATCATCATTTTGACGGTGCTGGTGAACTGGTATCTGTCATGTTAATTCCATTATATGGGAATGAGAATTTTTGTTATCTTCACTTTGCTGCACTGCATATGCTGAAAGTGGTATTTTCTTTGTATCGTAACCGCAGTCTGATGTTACTGATGGAGTTAAACGACCAACGTCAAGTCAGTGCTTCTGTGTGACTCAGAGGCTTGGAGCGTCACGAAAGGGATTTCCAATAAACTGCAGACGTCCATCAACAACTGCTTACGCTCGCTACTGAAGATCAGATGGCCAGAAAGAACAAGCAACAAGGAGCTCTGAGAACGAACCAACCAAGAGCCTATCACCCAACAAATATGCAGAAGGAAGTGGAGATGGATTAGGCATACACTGAGAAGGCCAACTGCGGGCCCCATGGGAAGTGACGAGTTGGACGTCCCAGCTGAGGGTGACATGGAGGAGATCGTGCGAGGGGGAAATGAGGGCTTCTGGGCTGTCGTGGAGCCAGGTTCAAAAGATTTCAGAGAACAGAGTTCACTGGAGACGTGCTACTGAAGCCCTGTGTTCCGTTAGGAACCCGAGGGACTAATAACAATAAACGACCTCCAATCTGTACTATTCAGGACCCGTAGAATCTTGTAGATTTTTTGACATATATCAATGTGATGATGCCCGTAAACTGGCTTCTGTCATCTCAAATTACTGACGTGAGAACATAAATTTATTATCATTTAACATTTAATCAAACACCCATTGTGAGTCCGTTGGGGTAAAAGGTACCTGAGATATATGATAGCCTTACTTTATGCGTTTAGAGGTCGAAACGTATTTTCATTGGCCCAGGACACATGGAAAGCGGCTTAGCGAGTGACAGACCCATCATCTGTGAGAGACCTACCAAGTGAGGAACGAAAAACAGATGGTGAACCCGTAGTGCATATTTCCCCAGGAGGTCCATCCCGGGTGTGAGAGAAATTACCGAGGAAGGAGTTAACTCAAAAGTTGATCCTGCAACACTCAGTTTCAGCTAATAGATTTTGATTACGTACATCGTAAGTAGATGTTATAACCGTTTTTATTTCCTGGCCTCATGAGTGCATGTACTTACGAAGTAACTTACAATAAAACATAAGATTCATTCTAAGCCTCCTTTTCCAGAGAGGTTTCAGTCCTAGCATGTTGCATCTGGAGATGTAGTCTAGGCTTCAGTCAGCTCCTAGTGTTCTTAATGTAAAGTGGCGTTGTACCCCTTCGATTTTTCGTTCGTCGCTCAGACAAAAGCCACTTAGAATAAGCGGGCTGTGTTCTAAAATTGGACGGATGCTCACTCTGTAGAGTAGGACCCTTGATTCAGTACTATAAAAGTTACGGATGATGCATCCAATGAGTCTACGTGACTTAGATGTGGTACAAGCTGTTCTTTTGGAGAATCCTTAGTCACTGGAATATCTAAGACCAAGATCTAGCACTGAAGAACGTCTAGGTAGCTTTTGTCCACATACTTCGAGACATTTAGGTTATCGCTTCCTATGCTAAGCCAACCACATTTATCAATGTTGAACTTGAGATGGGACTCGTCGCACCATTTAGCAACTTCACCTAATTCTTGTTGAGCAGTAGAGGGCACATTACTTAGTTCATGAGTATACAACCGTACGGTCATCAGCGTACAGAAGTTTTTCCCCCGTCTTGAAGCACCTGCACACACTATTAATATGAGTTACAAACAACGAAGGCCCAAGGACATTACCCTGTATTACTCCACTAGTTATGAGCCTAGGTTTGGACTGGGTAGAATTTACTTTAACAATTTGGCTACGATCACCAGGAAACAATGTTAACCAAAGAAGTAAAGGGTCATGAATGCCAGTCGATTGCAGCTCGTCAAAGATTATACCGTGTGGCACCTCGTCGAAAGCCTTCAGTATATCGAAGTACAGAACAATGACGATTTTACGTACCTCGCGGCCGCTAATGATAATGTTGAAGAAGCCGAAACGGCAAGTAACGCGAGGCCTGTTTTCAATGAAGCCATGCGAACACTTTGCAATAAGGTTTTATCCGAGTAGGTAACCAGAGATGCTGCTCTTAATCACTTTTTCCATAATTCGAGAGTTGACTGGCATTGCTGACAGGCCTGTAGTTGCCAGCATTCGCTTTATCACTGGACGTGTAGAGAGAAACTATGAAGCCAGCTTTCCATTCATTGGGATACTCCCCACTTTATATTGATAGTGTGAGCATCTCAAGCAAGGACAGCGGCACGCCATCATCACCGTGTCCCATGAATATTGAGTTTAAGCCGTCTGTCTCCGTACCTGCCGATAGTCTCAAGCGTTTGGTGGCCTGTGTGATACTTTTGACAGTGAACTCCACATAAGTACATGAACATGTAGTAAGTGGAGTAAAACTGGTAGGGTTAAAGTTTTGGGGTTGAAGTTTGCGAACGATTGCCCAAATAGTTCACTAATCTCGGGAAGACCACTACGTACCATTCCATCGTGTAATAAATAGGCTATATCTCTTGACGGTTGCAAACGTTTGTTCAAAAGAGATGCCAACTTGTGTATTCCAGAGCCACTTTTGGGAGCAATGGTCTATTCATTTATTGTGTGTCACGCGCGTGATATTTTAATACACTCGTAAGCCTCATGAATTGAGCGCATTGACACGAAGTCTTTTGACAAGTGGTATTGTGATGATAATTTCCCAAGTTTATTGCGGAGTATTTTAGGGATATACGAGTCTGGTTCCTCATGCATCTTAGCTGCTTTCACGGGAGCAACAGTATCTAGGCATAACTCTATTTTCTGCGGAAAGGTGAGTGTGTCTGTTAATGAGGCTATGGCAGAGTTGTCATCCCATGGAGAGCACCTGGGGAGCTCGATGAGTACTTCCTATTCTATATTCTTGCAGCTTCGATGCCGGGCATAATTTGAGGATGGCTTATTTTTCTCATTGGTTGGAAGAGTTGATAAGCGGCAGAAAACCATTCTGTGGTCGCTGTAAGAGAATTCGTTACTAACGTAAGTAGTGAAAAGGATGATGTCACAGCAGTCTATGTCCAGTGTACTATCTGCACGCGTAAGTTGCTGGGTGTATTGCCCCCACCATTAAATATCTATGGTAGCAAGTATTAGGTGACGGCGTGTGGTTGTCACTTGCCTCCTAGTCGTTTTGACTTTCAAGTGAGGATTGTGGAATTCGACACTTGCATATAGTTGGTCTGTGTGCTCGTCATCTTTTGCTGCACATGATGCCGTATACATACACGCTACTAATTCTTCTAGTTAGTAGCGTACACGAATTTTGTCCGGCAGATTATTGCAAATGTTATCTTTCATTTTATTTGAGATGGCAAATCTACGATGCTCGTATCAGACGGCTTCCAGCATGCTTTTCTTCGCGATTAGTGTGATAAATGGTTTAACCATCTGCACACAGGTTAACACTTAGAATTGTAGTAGGGCATCCTGATTCGTTGACTGGTAACACTGTGGGTTTGTCAATAGGACTGTTGTTCTGAGGTCAGATATTTTCTCCAACAAGGAGCGTGCATTAATAGGTGAAAGTGTTTAATGATCTCCGCGGCTTGCGAAGTGACCTGCTACAACTCTTAGGTCTGATCGAGCGAAAAGACGATGCACTGCTTATGTCGGGATCCGAGGGACTCAGCAGCATGGTGTACCAGTGCGACCGGTAAGTTTCTGCCGCCCACGAAAGTATGATTACCTATTTTTCCAAGGCACTTGTAAGTCGCTGATCTGTGCATCTTTTTTACTTTTGGTGTAAGGCGCGGCTAATGACAGACGTAATTGGAGGACATTGGCTCCAGGCCAATGTATCGCAGGGGGGGCTCAGTCGATTCTAAACACCATGGACCGTACATATTTTGTGGGACCCGAAAAAATTTGGTTGGGTTCATGAGTGGGGAAGTTGCTGGCAGAGGCCGTAAACCTGTTCCCAAAGTGCAGACTGGACGCACAGGTCAACAGATGTCAGATATTCATAGTGTGCAAGATATTTGAGTCTTCGAGATGCCTATCGGCATCACATTGTGACGTCTGTGACTGAAGAGACTCTGTTCGAATGAATGTCTCGTGTGGTGTACTTTTGAGTTGTTACAGTGTTCATTCCTACAAAAAGAAGTTTGGCGGAAAACATACCCTTTTGAGTTCATGTACTGGGAATGCCTTAGTCATGAAGTATTCTTCTTCGTCATTAGGCAAATAGAGCCTGAAATTATATTCCTTCAAGAACTTTCTAGCTTTGCTCAAGGTTACACTTGTGCGTCTGACTTTCCTGTTATCCAGTGGGCTTTCATTTATGACCACCTTAGGGAGGGAAGTGCCGGTAGCAATCTTTTGGCCAGCAACTGAAGTATTGGGTTCAACTGCTTCTAGATTCGATAGAAACTTTTACTGAAGAGGGGTACCCTCGACGGAATTACCGATTGTACCAACTCTTCTTGATGATCCGCCTGTGCATACAACAACTTAAAGGTAATGAAGTGACCAAATCACTTCGTTGTTTTCTGCATTGACACGCGGCTTTATTTTGTGCGGCCGTAGTGTTTTTAAAGTGGCTGAGTAGCTTTATACGGTCTTGACGAATAGTGGGTCTTTTAGCATCAAACGAAGTAGTGAACTTGAAAATCATGGGGCGACTGGACTGTGTAAACAATTTGAGGAGGCGCTTACGATCACAGTATATTCTAGTCATGCCACATGGGTTTAATACCTTCCTCTTAACAATACCCAAGCGCAGGGCATCAGGTATATCACAAAGATGGTCTGTTGAGAATGTGATAATCTCTTCATTACCTCCGTCGTCAGGTAATCCATCAAATCTTCTACTATCTCAATGTGGTTTTCACCTTAGTTCTCATGGTTCACAAAAGGGGGTGCTAATGGGTGAAAATCCCAACTTATTCCCTGGATTTCTTCCGCCATGGTCACAATATTATCTGTTTATCACCCACTGTATTCAATCTTGTTTTTCAAGACCGATATGATGCCTTCTGACGAAAGGTATGGGGCATGCCAATGCATCAAGATCTAAGGATGGCGCAACAGCGCTTCTGTCACGCAAAAGAGCACTGGAATAACCACTGGAAGAGTTAGTTTTACAACGCTCAGCTTTAGATCATCCCATTTAGGCGGACGTTTCATTAGAAATTTCTTATTGAGATACGAAAGCAGTTAACGTATGTAGTCAGCACAAAGAAACGTTGGAAACACACTACGCGAGACGGACAATGGACTCAGCTTTACTGCAAGGTGACTGTGGGGGGATTTCATCAGATGGTTCTCGCACTTGATGTAAAGAAACTACCACGTCGGTCTTGATGTCCTGAACGGTTAAGAATAACTTTAGGAATACTTGAATGTTTTGGGTCTTTCTTGTCTTATTTTGTCAGGCTGATATAAGCCATGGGGTCCCGTCACATGCATTCGTGTTAACGAAAATGATTGTGAAATGGCATGGGGATTGGTCAAATAACGATGAATTTCGCTTGTAGATTTTAGTGGGCAATAAGTGGAAGTGTTAGAATTGACCAAAATTTCATGGATGAGAAGCATACGTTCCGCCTGGATATTACTATTAGTACTAAGCCCATAGCAGTAATACGTTTTGTTGCCGCCACTACATGTTTTAAATGGGGCCGTCTCCCTCCACTGTAGATAAGACTGTTGCAGAGCTCCAGAATACAATTAGTGAAAACTAAAGTCCAGAACAACACTGAGAAACAACCCCTGTATCTGCAACAAATATTTTTCTGTACAGCTGACCACAATGTAACGGCATAAACTATCAGCGTCCACTTGATCGTTTGTACTAATAATGTCTTTAAAGTAATATAAAATACTTTTGATCGTATCGCTGTGGGGTCCACAGTGGGTTAACAACCAAGAAACACCACGGCAAAACTGTGATGGACCAACGAGTGAGAAACTGTTGCGACCAAACAAATGTGAATATTCCAATATCCGGATACTGTTAACACTCCCATGGAAAATAAAACCTATGCCGTTTCTCAGCAGTTACAATGCAGATCATCTTTCTCAATGAATAACGACCTGAGCTGCTTTGGTCGAACCCAAAATGGAAACAAAACCAAGGGAGCTCAGACACACCGCAAGCACACTCACCGTCTTGATCTCAACAGTTCCGCGTTACTTACCTCTCCACACTCTTCGCTGATAGACGCCTTACTTGATATTGACTCTTGCTTATCGCCACTGTCAGAATCCCTCAATCGATCCGGCCTACACGCTTCTTGCAGTCATAAGCGACACATGTCGACATCTATCAAGGACCGGAACATTCACCTCCAAATTTCAGAAAATAGTGAAACCCTTGCCATTACCACTGAGCACTCAAATCGTGATACAACATTTCCGTGCCCGGCACTAGCAGTCAGTCCCTCTGCACGCTAGGTATCCTTTCTGGCTCTGACGATGGCGGCATCCAAAGGCTACACAGACCACACAGCATATCACTACTAAGGTAGTTTACGACTCTCCGGCGTATCAGAAGTCCTCACCGATTAGGATGATAGCAGCACCGGTAGCTCATCACCAGTCCGAAAGCACCTGCCCATTGCAACCGTCAGTTTGAAACTTGTGTGGGCACCATCAGCCAAGCGCTAGCTAACGACAAGTGAAGCAAACGTAGCGGACATCCCCGGAATGTTCCGTACACTATGTCTAGAATTTCAGTGCACCAGGCTGCAGCTGATCTCTTCGGTTGAACATATACAATATGCAGATAGAACATGTTAATGCAGTCAACTTCATAGAGTGCGAAACAACTAATAATACTGTGGAAAACGAGAAGACTGGGGACGCAGGAACGAATGTTTATTATCGACATCTCGTACAACAGTCATCAACTATAGTACACCTTGCACCAAGACAGTCATTTGCAATACGTGCTTCATTCCCTTCCCTGCTTCTGCCTTTATTTCCTCTTGATACGCTCACGTTTTCCCTTCTGCTGTTTTCTCAATATACACCACCTATATCCATTCTTATCGGCAGCGCCCATCACAATGCCACATATACGTGCATAAACTAAAAGGTTGTCCAAACAAACTACTTGTCTTACACAAATTGATTAACATCAGGTTATCATTCGCTGAAGACACAAATATGCACGCATATGCGATGAACAAAGAACACGTATCCAAGTTACCTATATTCACTCGTTAGTACACCTACTTTGTAGACCATGTCAAAGTGGGCCTCTCCTCTTAGTACCATCAACGTGTTGGGAGTTAGAAAACCAATGTCTTTCACATCGTCTTATGAGCTAAAGCTGCCTATTGTTCGGAATTCTATCTTCTTTATCAAAAAAAGTCTCTAAATTTTCATCCCTCATGTTCCGCCCTTCAATTATAAAGCTGAAAACTCGTTTGACAGTTCCAATCAACTATTACCAGGGGACGACACGATGACCGGCTTGTGGTGGATTGAATCTCCAATCTGTATCCCTCTTCATGAGTTCTTCATGTGTCCCTTCTTAAGAAGAGCGAAGATATCCTTTAAGTTCAGCATGATGGCCAGAAAGATTACTCCGTCTGTAACTGAACACTAACTTCCGCATACCTCTACGACTAATAAATCTCAACAAATCCAAAAAGAATGAATCAAAAGAAACAGTGTGCACCATCACAATATGCACGGCCGTCACCCTTAAGCAGAGAAGCAGACTTTCATATCTTTTATATACGCTTCTTAGTGGTTCCACTAAAAATGATTCATGCAAGTCCACAGCCACTAGTAACACATACTAACCAGAAGAGTGGTCGAATATAAAACGCACAGCTAAGCGCTTCCGACTTGCTCGATTGACCTATACAGCTGTGGTGTGTTCGACAACCGAAGACAGACC
Organism: Heterobilharzia americana; assembly: GCA_944470555.2. Classification (NCBI taxonomy): domain Eukaryota; kingdom Metazoa; phylum Platyhelminthes; class Trematoda; order Strigeidida; family Schistosomatidae; genus Heterobilharzia; species Heterobilharzia americana. The sequence goes on along the minus strand of OX104134.1, from coordinate 85,647,640 downwards.
TAAACCCTGGGCAACAGACGCGCCGGCTCCCCAAGAAAATGTGGAAAAATACACAAATTGTTTTCAAGAAAAGCTGAGTCAATAAGGTTTGCCAAGGTCAGTACAGCAGGATTCAAAAACGACGGAATATCACACCACAGTACAGAAAATGTGACTACCAGAAGCCTACTTCATCGCCTAGTAAAGAAGCATTAAAAAGACAGCAACCAGCAAAAACGTAACGGACGAAATTCAACGAGCCCACGTACAACATTTCGACACAAAAAATAAGCAACAAAAAGAGGCGCGAAAAAGAAAACCAAAAGTGACTAAAACCATGAACTAATAATAAAGGAAAAACTTCCAAAAATATGTCACGGGGAACCGTGGTGAAAAGCAAAACAAGGCCTAGAAGCAATCAACCCTCACAAAAATATACAGGCAATCACCAACTTCCTGGCCATCACGAGTATCACACACGAAGACAGATATTGTCTGAAGTAGAGTCCACCGGCCTCAATGGTCGAACGAAGAATGACCATATCAGTTGTCACCGGAATGAGGTGGAGGAGGATTGCCACTGTTTCCCGAGCCATTGCTTGCGTCGTGATCTTCCGCTAGTTCAAGTACGCCTACGTCTGTGCATAAATAGACGTGGGAGAACTGCGGCAATGAGGAAATATCCAGCGCAGTCAGAAAATGAGAATATTCTGGCTACTTGAATAAGCAACTGACTAGACAGTTATCGGAACAGGACATCACTCAACCGCAAGAGGCTTGATGCCATCCCATCTCTAGTCAGCTGTGGAAGCAGGAAAAGGTTACAATGTGTCGGTGGATCTCAGCTGGTTCTTGTCAATTTTCTACATAAGTGCATGCAGATCAAAACATTCCTGCAGGCATCGAGTACAATGATGAGGAGTAGCAACTTGAATACGGACTGACAAACGTGTACGCGATGACGGTGAGTAGTGCAGTGCACTTGTTTGAAAATTAGAAAAGTTGTATCAGGTTTCTAAGGTGAACTCACCACATAACTAATGTTCCCACCTATACAGATCTGGTCACAAGGTTGAATATGCATGTGTATCTCATCCCTATCACAGTTCCGAAGAGTCTGGATTTGTTTCAAGCCCATAATTACATCTCATAAAGTTGATTACTTTGGTCAACATCATTTCCCTTTGTGAAAACCAATCCAAATTATACTGAAACTAGAGTGAGACACTTCATCAACACACAGTCGATCAGTATTATAGTTTAGGATTTGTCCTGGTGTGAACTTGACAGATGCACAGACCAATCACTTATTATTCGGACTTGTTGTATACCCACGAATACGAGACCAAGGAAGAAAACAATGGCGTAGTCGGATGGAATAGTAAATTTGGATGGTTGTGACGAAATGCCGATGCCTTCCAACTAATTGGCTAGAGAGTCGCAAACGAGCAGTGCAACGTAAAACGACAGCGTACCAAATGGCGTGGATGCTTGACCAGGTGCCTTCAGGTTGGTGATCCCAATTAAAATATCATGGTCAGCATCAATATCGAAAGTCATCAAACCATAGGCTATGGATTTTGGGGTTCGTGAGGACCCTAAGACGACACCAGCCAGAAGTAAAAACCCAGTCGTTTTTCCACTGGTAAAACTCTTCCGATGGGCTCAGTGCGTGAAGTGGCCCCGGTTGTCTGAACTTATTCTAGGGTGTCGTGGCAATTAAATAATAAAATACAGTAAATCGAATTGGACGTCGGTCGTGGTCCTCAGTTCCTTTTGACGTTCCGTTCAGTGCTCGTTGCACCTGGAATATAAATAAAAGTCTTTAATACCACGAAAAAGTTTCGCAAAAATGGGAATTATTTATATGTAAACATACCGAAAAACAAAAATTTACGCTTATTTTCATCTTTTTTTAAGTTTCATTACATGGTAATAAAAATTGATTTAAAAAGGCAAAGTGTGCGAGGGTTTGTGCATTACTGGTAAATAAGAAAAATAGTTCACCGAAAAAAATTTGTAAGTGAAATAAAGTATGGTTGGCACATTTTATTTCACACCGCTAGGTTGAATACGACTTCAGATACTTCGGGAACCTGACGGTTCGACCTGATCGTGTTTTCTGTTGCGCCGACGGTTGTTGCAACTGTACATTACCTGGCACATCGTCAAGAATTTCGACAATTCAGTTATCCGTCGGTCGGCTGTAGCGAACTGAAACGTCACTTATAATGGGGTCGCCTTCGAAACAAGCTGGTTTCAAACGGTTGATACTAACAGTATCTTCACGTCCGTCTCGCTCAATTATGTAGAATTTCTCGTGTCGCTTGATCACTTTGAATGGCCCGTCGTAGGGTGGTTCAAGTGGTCGACGAACGGCGTCGTGGCGAACAAACACGTGTGATGTCTTTTGTAAACTGGGGTGAACGAAAACACCAGTCGTTTGAGGTCTAATCGGAGAAGGCCTAACTGAACGCATTGCGTTTTTAAGCCTAGTCACGTAGGACGCCCTGTCGGAAACGTGTTTGAAAGTTGAAGGGGAAACAAACTCACCTGGTAGGCGAAGAGTGGTCCCATAGACGAGTTCTGCAGGGGTACATCCAGCATCAACTTTCAAGGCGTTACGAATACCTAGTAGGACTAGAGGCAGAGCCTCGGTCCACTGAGGTATGTTTGCAGCTGAAAGGGAAGCTTTCAGCTGTCGATGGAAACGCTCTACCATGCCATTTGCTTGTGGATGGTAGGCTGTCGTTCGGAACCGAGTGCAACCTAAAAGTGCCGTTAGAGCGTGAAATAATCCACACTCAAATTGGCGCCCACGGTCGGTTGTGACGTAAGATGGACATCCGAAGTTCGCGATCCATCTTTCGACGAAAACACGAGCAACTGTTTCGGCAGTAATATCCTTAATAGGTACTGCTTCCGGCCATCGTGTGAAACGATCAACACAAGTGAAAAGGTAGGTACATCCATTAGATTCTGGTAGGGGTCCTACAATATCTATATGGACGTGGTCGAAACGCATGTCTGGGGCTAGAAATGAGCCTAAAGGGCTTTTCGTGTGTCGCGTGACTTTACACTTTTGACAAGCTAAGCACGACTGAGCCCACTCCTTAACGTCTTTGTTCATCCCAGGCCAGCAGAAACGTTGTGCGATAAGCCTAATGGTGGCTCGTACACCTGGATGAGAGATTTTGTGCAACGTATTGAAGACGTTGCGTCGACAACTCTTCGGAACTATTGGGCGTGGTTGACTAGCAGAGACATCGCACAAAATTGTATCCTTGTCTGATCCAACCGGACAAAGTCGCAGTTTGAGAGTTGTGGACGACAACTCATGATGCAGCTCAAGGTCTTCCTTTTGACGCCGAGCTAGTTCAACGAGATCAACGCCCTCGATATGGTTTATCGAAGCTATTCGTGATAGTGCGTCGGCTGCGGAGTTATTTGCTCCAGAGATGTCTGACGTGAACTGGGAAATGTAATCCAGCTGTCGCGACTCACGAGGGGAGTATTTGTCAGACGCCGAGCTGAGGGAAAACGTTAACGGTTTGTGGTCTGTGAAAATAATGAAATCACGACCTTCCACAGAATGTCGAAAATGGCGTACAGAACAGTACATGGCTAGGAGTTCCCTACCAAATGTACTGTATCTTGTTTCCGCGTCTTGCAGCCGCCTCGAGAAAAAGGCTAACGGTTGCCACTGGTTGTCAGTCAACTGTTGCAAAACTGCTCCAATTGCTGAATCAGATGCATCAACAGCAATACTCAAGGAGCATTGGGGTCATGATGCATAAGCATGGTTGCGTTCGAAATGGCTTCCTTGACTTTAGAAAAGCAAGTCTAGCCGCGTTGTCCAGAGACACGAACTTCGCAGTTCCTCGAAGTAGATCTGTGAGTGGTCTCATGACAGAGGCACAGTTAGGGATAAACCTTCGGTAATAACTTACCAGGCCATTGAAAGTGCGGAGATGTTTCACAGTGGTCGGCTCTGGATAGTTTGTGATAGCCGCCACTTTATCTCTCAATGGGCGTATACCTTTGTTGTCAATGGTATGCCCAAGGAAGCTGAGTGATTCAACTCCTATTTCACACTTCTGTAAGTTGACTGTGATGCCATGTTTTTTAGTCTTTCGAATGCGAGGTCCAAATGTTTAATGTGAGTTTCCTTATCTGGACTCGCAATTAGACAGTCATCGATGTAGACATGAACAAAATTCAAACCACGGAAGACATCGTCCATAAAGCGTTGGAATGTTTGTGCTGCATTCCGAAGACCAAATGGCATGCGCAGGAATTCAAACAGGCCAAAAGGAGTAATAATGGCTGTTTTCGCGATATCTTCTGCTGCCATAGGTATCTGGTTGTACGCTTTGACCAAGTCGATTTTGGAGAAAATGTTCATGCCGCATAAGGTTGCGGTCAAGTCGTAAACGTGAGGTATAGGGTAGCAGTCCGGAGTTGTTTTGGCGTTAAGCCTTCGGTAATCACCGGTTGGACGCCAGTCGTTGCTATCCTTTTTGGGAACCATGTGCAATGGCGATGCCCAAGGACTGTTTGACGGTCTGATAATGCCCAGTTCGAGCATGTGGTCGAATTCATTTTTCGCCGTTTGGCTTATCGGGGGCTAAACGCGCGCTTTGGATGCCACAGGTGGACCTGTGGTTGTGACGTGATGCATAACATTGCTGGTTATGCACGGAAGAGTGTGCTTCGGTTGTTGTAACTCTGGATATTTCTCCAGAACTGCCTGGTAGGACGCGTCGCCTGATTGTTTAGTCCTAACGATGGCTAAACTCGGACCTACATAGGTGGTGCCGCCAATAGATAACTTTGTGTTATCTATCAGTCGTCGACGGCGAGCATCTACGAGTAGATCGTAATGGTTTAGCAAATCTATGCCAATGATGGGCATAGAGACGTCAGCCAGGAGGAAATCCAGTGGATAGGTTTGCGTAAACCTAAGTTGAGGTAGGCATACCGTCTCCCGAATGTCGCGATTGCCTTGCCGTTGGCTGCTTGAAGATTGAAGGATGGGTAGTGATGACGCTCCTTTGTCGTTGCTGGAAGAACGCTAACTTCTGCGCCGGTGTCGACGAGGTAGCGGACTTTCGTTTTAATGTCGGTGACGTAGAGCAAACGGCTTTTTCCGCCGGCTACGGTTGCCGTGAACACGTGCCGGCGTGACCGTTTCCCGAGTTTGTATCCTTGTTAAAACTGCATGGTTTCCGACATTTTCTGGCTTCATCTCCGTAAGTGTTATGAAACCAGCATCATTCGCCGTTTTCCACCCCATTAGGTTTAGTTTTGGGGCGACCATACGAGTTGCTGCGATGCTCTAAGATGCGTGCCTGCGGAGTACTACGTGAGCTAGGACTTCGAGATCGTAGAAATTGTTTAACAGAGTTGCACAGCTTGGTCACCTCTGAATCCTGGCTCTCTGGTTTGTTGCAGGCAGAGTATACGTTAGAGACAGGTCTGCTAGAAATCTCCAGTATTTTATCTGCCAAGCCCGCCAGGTCATTGAGTGAGACTGACTGCAGTGTCACCAACACGGTTTGCACCGGCTGTCGTAGTTCTCGGAAGAGGCCATCGTCGGATGTTCGTACACCCATAACTTCTCGCATTCGCGCGAGGACTTCAGTAGCTGAGTTGCTGCCTAGTTAGGTGTTATGAAGTAATTCGTCTAGGCGCTGGCTGTCAGATCGCTTTTCTTCAAGAGTGCAGCCTTAAGAAGTGCATAAGGATCACTTACTTCAGGACTAAACATGTGTGCTGTAATATACATGTTTAATTCTCGCGGTAGTGACCGTATGACGGCAAGAAATCGAGAATGAGGATCTGAGACGCCTTATTCTCGAAAATCGGCCTCGGCATACAGAAACCATGTTTCCGCATTGTCTGGCCAAAATGGCACGAGCTGGATCGTGTTCGCAGTCGGCTTAATACGAAAAAGCTTGGGGGTGTGGTCGGACATTAGAAAGTGCAGTAAATGGATATATAAATGTTATCGAAATGAAAATAATGTACAAATATAAAATGGAACAGGCTCACCAATTCAATATTTGCTATTGGTCGGGATGTGTGATAACGTCGGGATATCTGATCACGTCGGTCTGACAAATTTAGGATATGTCCTGGTGCGAACTTGACAGATGCAAAGACCAATCACTAATTATTCGGACTTGTTGTATACCCACGAATACGAGACCAAGGAAGAAAACAATGGCGTAGTCGGATGGAATAGTAAATTTGGATGGTTGTGCCGAAATGCCGATGCTTTCCAACTAATTGGCTAGAGAGTCGCAAACGAGCAGTGCAACGTAAAACGACACCGAAAAAAATGGCGAGCATGATTGACCGGGTGAGTTCAGGTGGCTGACTCCAGTTAAAAAGTCAGCTCAGCGAAAATGGGTAAAGATGTTAAGACACAGCAGAGGAATTAACCAAAAGCGAGTAAAAATCCAAATAGAGTCAGTGCAATAACAAGTACCGGGAGACGCAAGATGCGACAAAAACTTACACGAAAATAACTGATATCCAATTCATGATCTACTTCTAGAAGATGATCTCTAAGATGAGGTTTGAAACTGAACTTTCCCAGTACTTCTCTAAGACTAGTACGATCATAAGCTGTATAGTAAATACATGACAATCATTCCAGCCTACAGATGGAAGACATTCAAGCGGACTTCATGTGACTTGTCTCAATCTTAAGACTATGTCATCAGTTGCACGTCTTTCGAGCTGTTCCATAAGAGAAATATATTTCCTCAGCTAGGGTAGGATGACTATTGAGTTCGTCCCTAGATGACGCTCTATACACAGGCTGTGAACGGTTCTAAACAGCAAAAGATGAACAGTTGGTTAATATGTGTTCGCTCAAGTTGATTTCACATTCGAGCTACTCGCCCGGTAACTGTTATTTCAAGTATGTACTGCTAACTTGATGTGGTGATCGTGCTTGTATATCACAACGACCCAACGAGGTTTTGAATCTTGGTCCAACGAACGGTCAGTAGCGATCACCTGTCACAACCATACTCAGGCAATCACCAACTTCCTGGCCATCACGAGTATCACACATGAAGACAGATATTGTCTGAAGTAGAGTCCACCGGCCTCAATGGTCGAACGAAGAATGACCATATCAGTTGTCACCGGAATGAGGTGGAGAAGGATTGCCACTGTTTCCCGAGCCATTGCTTGCGTCGTGATCTTCCGCTAGTTCAAGTACGCCTACGTCTGTGCATAAATAGACGTGGGAGAACTGCGGCAATGAGGAAATATCCAGCGCAGTCAGAAAATGAGAATATTCTGGCTACTTGAATAAGCAACTGACTAGACAGTTATCGGAACAGGACATCACTCAACCGCAAGAGGCTTGATGCCATCCCATCTCTAGTCAGCTGTGGAAGCAGGAAAAGGTTACAATGTGTCGGTGGATCTCAGCTGGTTCTTGTCAATTTTCTACATAAGTGCATGCAGATCAAAACATTCCTGCAGGCATCGAGTACAATGATGAGGAGTAGCAACTTGAATACGGACTGACAAAACGTGTACGCGATGACGGTGAGTAGTGCAGTGCACTTGTTTGAAAATTAGAAAAGTTGTATCAGGTTTCTAAGGTGAACTCACCACATAACTAATGTTCCCACCTATACAGATCTGGTCACAAGGTTGAATATGCATGTGTATCTCATCCCTATCACAGTTCCGAAGAGTCTGGATTTGTTTCAAGCCCATAATTACATCTCATAAAGTTGATTACTTTGGTCAACATCATTTCCCTTTGTGAAAACCAATCCAAATTATACTGAAACTAGAGTGAGACACTTCATCAACACACAGTCGATCAGCATTATAGTCTATGTCTGCCCTCATCATTTGAAACAACCGTAAATAAACTTATATTACCTGAATATAGGTTATTATGATGACTGCTAATATAATGTATAGTTATGGAGCAAAGCAGGGTGACTAAGATAAATATGTATCAAGTTTTCCCGGAAAGAATCATATATTCTTTTGCAGACATTTTAGGGATATATATACACGGCATTCTATAGTGACGTAGTGATAGTGCTGATCGTGTCGTAAATATTATTTCTATTCTAGCATGAACTTCAAAAGTAAGGAGAATCATTGTCTCACTTAGCATCCACCGGCATCAAGTTGAGGGAAAGCGTGCCCTATCCCTTTAAGTGTTCGTTGGAGAGGATCAGTGGAGGATTGCTGTTCTTTTAGGAGTACCGGTTTGTACTATGCTCCGAGCAAAATGTCTACTGTAGACACTTTGATAAAGACAGTTATTAGCCTGCAGCCAAATGGAAAAGCCAATGGATGTGCGCAACCACAAAGGACTGATTGATGAGTGAAGACCAATTCCATCTGGCTTCCATCAGAATGAGGAGAAGAAAGATATCGGAGTGTACACGTTATAGTAGATTGTGCACATTCAACTGCATGCACAATGTTATGCAAGTATTCAGAGGAAATCTTCAGTCGGGAAAACAGGCGTACATGTTAGCAACATGTGTGACCACAAACAACTATCCAATAATGAAAGACTATTAAACGCCATACGTCCTCAGTTACTCTCGCTTCTTTCGAAAAGCATCAGAATACTCAAGTCTTCAAACCTTCTTGTTCAAGATGTAGGGAACTGTGAAATCTGCACCCGTGGCATTGGAAATGTGTAGTATGTCAATATTGTCTGTCTCTCGATAACTTCTCAAAACAAGAGGATCATTATTTAAGGCTTACAGCTAGTGACTACGCTAGGGTAGCATCCACCTAGAATACTTGCCATCACTTTTATTACTTCTCGGTTGGACATCCAAACTGCATTCCGGGACATCTAGTGATGATCCATCACTACCTCTTGCAGGCATCTAACGAGAAAAGAGTTCACACGAATCTTCCTGTTATCCCTTTCATGATCTACTTCTAGAAGATGATCTCTAAGATGAGGTTTGAAACTGAACTTTCCCAGTACTTCTCTAAGACTAGTACGATCATAAGCTGTATAGTAAATACATGACAATCATTCCAGCCTACAGATGGAAGACATTCAAGCGGACTTCATGTGACTTGTCTCAATCTTAAGACTATGTCATCAGTTGCACGTCTTTCGAGCTGTTCCATAAGAGAAATATATTTCCTCAGCTAGGGTAGGATGACTATTGAGTTCGTCCCTAGATGACGCTCTATACACAGGCTGTGAACGGTTCTAAACAGCAAAAGATGAACAGTTGGTTAATATGTGTTCGCTCAAGTTGATTTCACATTCGAGCTACTCGCCCGGTAACTGTTATTTCAAGTATGTACTGCTAACTTGATGTGGTGATCGTGCTTGTATATCACAACGACCCAACGAGGTTTTGAATCTTGGTCCAACGAACGGTCAGTAGCGATCACCTGTCACAACCATACTCAGGCAATCACCAACTTCCTGGCCATCACGAGTATCACACACGAAGACAGATATTGTCTGAAGTAGAGTCCACCGGCCTCAATGGTCGAACGAAGAATGACCATATCAGTTGTCACCGGAATGAGGTGAAGGAGGATTGCCACTGTTTCCCGAGCCATTGCTTGCGTCGTGATCTTCCGCTAGTTCAAGTACGCCTACGTCTGTGCATAAATAGACGTGGGAGAACTGCGGCAATGAGGAAATATCCAGCGCAGTCAGAAAATGAGAATATTCTGGCTACTTGAATAAGCAACTGACTAGACAGTTATCGGAACAGGACATCACTCAACCGCAAGAGGCTTGATGCCATCCCATCTCTAGTCAGCTGTGGAAGCAGGAAAAGGTTACAATGTGTCGGTGGATCTCAGCTGGTTCTTGTCAATTTTCTACATAAGTGCATGCAGATCAAAACATTCCTGCAGGCATCGAGTACAATGATGAGGAGTAGCAACTTGAATACGGACTGACAAAACGTGTACGCGATGACGGTGAGTAGTGCAGTGCACTTGTTTGAAAATTAGAAAAGTTGTATCAGGTTTCTAAGGTGAACTCACCACATAACTAATGTTCCCACCTATACAGATCTGGTCACAAGGTTGAATATGCATGTGTATCTCATCCCTATCACAGTTCCGAAGAGTCTGGATTTGTTTCAAGCCCATAATTACATCTCATAAAGTTGATTACTTTGGTCAACATCATTTCCCTTTGTGAAAACCAATCCAAATTATACTGAAACTAGAGTGAGACACTTCATCAACACACAGTCGATCAGCATTATAGTCTATGTCTGCCCTCATCATTTGAAACAACCGTAAATAAACTTATATTACCTGAATATAGGTTATTATGATGACTGCTAATATAATGTATAGTTATGGAGCAAAGCAGGGTGACTAAGATAAATATGTATCAAGTTTTCCCGGAAAGAATCATATATTCTTTTGCAGACATTTTAGGGATATATATACACGGCATTCTATAGTGACGTAGTGATAGTGCTGATCGTGTCGTAAATATTATTTCTATTCTAGCATGAACTTCAAAAGTAAGGAGAATCATTGTCTCGCTTAGCATCCACCGGCATCAAGTTGAGGGAAAGCGTGCCCTATCCCTTTAAGTGTTCGTTGGAGAGGATCAGTGGAGGATTGCTGTTCTTTTAGGAGTACCGGTTTGTACTATGCTCCGAGCAAAATGTCTACTGTAGACACTTTGATAAAGACAGTTATTAGCCTGCAGCCAAATGGAAAAGCCAATGGATGTGCGCAACCACAAAGGACTGATTGATGAGTGAAGACCAATTCCATCTGGCTTCCATCAGAATGAGGAGAAGAAAGATATCGGAGTGTACACGTTATAGTAGATTGTGCACATTCAACTGCATGCACAATGTTATGCAAGTATTCAGAGGAAATCTTCAGTCGGGAAAACAGGCGTACATGTTAGCAACATGCGTGACCACAAACAACTATCCAATAATGAAAGACTATTAAACGCCATACGTCCTCAGTTACTCTCGCTTCTTCGAAAAGCATCAGAATACTCAAGTCTTCAAACCTTCTTGTTCAAGATGTAGGGAACTGTGAAATCTGCACCCGTGGCATTGGAAATGTGTAGTATGTCAATATTGTCTGTCTCTCGATAACTTCTCAAAACAAGAGGATCATTATTTAAGGCTTACAGCTAGTGACTACGCTAGGGTAGCATCCACCTAGAATACTTGCCATCACTTTTATTACTTCTCGGTTGGACATCCAAACTGCATTCCGGGACATCTAGTGATGATCCATCACTACCTCTTGCAGGCATCTAACGAGAAAAGAGTTCACACGAATCTTCCTGTTATCCCTTTCATGATCTACTTCTAGAAGATGATCTCTAAGATGAGGTTTGAAACTGAACTTTCCCAGTACTTCTCTAAGACTAGTACGATCATAAGCTGTATAGTAATACATGACAATCATTCCAGCCTACAGATGGAAGACATTCAAGCGGACTTCATGTGACTTGTCTCAATCTTAAGACTATGTCATCAGTTGCACGTCTTTCGAGCTGTTCCATAAGAGAAATATATTTCCTCAGCTAGGTAGGATGACTATTGAGTTCGTCCCTAGATGACGCTCTATACACAGGCTGTGAACGGTTCTAAACAGCAAAAGATGAACAGTTGGTTAATATGTGTTCGCTCAAGTTGATTTCACATTCGAGCTAACTCGCCCGGTAACTGTTATTTCAAGTATGTACTGCTAACTTGATGTGGTGATCGTGCTTGTATATCACAACGACCCAACGAGGTTTTGAATCTTGGTCCAACGAACGGTCAGTAGCGATCACCTGTCACAACCATACTCAGGCAATCACCAACTTCCTGGCCATCACGAGTATCACACACGAAGACAGATATTGTCTGAAGTAGAGTCCACGGCCTCAATGGTCGAACGAAGAATGACCATATCAGTTGTCACCGGAATGAGGTGAAGGAGGATTGCCACTGTTTCCCGAGCCATTGCTTGCGTCGTGATCTTCCGCTAGTTCAAGTACGCCTACGTCTGTGCATAAATAGACGTGGGAGAACTGCGGCAATGAGGAAATATCCAGCGCAGTCAGAAAATGAGAATATTCTGGCTACTTGAATAAGCAACTGACTAGACAGTTATCGGAACAGGACATCACTCAACCGCAAGAGGCTTGATGCCATCCCATCTCTAGTCAGCTGTGGAAGCAGGAAAAGTTACAATGTGTCGGTGGATCTCAGCTGGTTCTTGTCAATTTTCTACATAAGTGCATGCAGATCAAAACATTCCTGCAGGCATCGAGTACAATGATGAGGAGTAGCAACTTGAATCGACTGACAAAACGTGTACGCGATGACGGTGAGTAGTGCAGTGCACTTGTTTGAAATTAGAAAAGTTGTATCAGGTTTCTAAGGTGAACTCACCACATAACTAATGTTCCCACCTATACAGATCTGTCAAAGGTTGAATATGCATGTGTATCTCATCCCTATCACAGTTCCGAAGAGTCTGGATTGTTTCAAGCCCATAATTACATCTCATAAAGTTGATTACTTTGGTCAACATCATTTCCTTTGTGAAAACCATCCAAATTATACTGAAACTAGAGTGAA
>OX104134.1:85599891-85634988 GCA_944470555.2 Heterobilharzia americana | reverse complement strand
GACACCAGTAAGGTATTTCCCCTTGGATGACCAGCAGTGACATGCTTATGCTGCCTTCTCAGTGTACGGAGGGGATCTTAAAAATTGTCGGCCCCCAAAACACCACAGTGCACTATGCCCCACGGTCTGCCAGGCCGGCACTGTTGGTTTATTTGTCGTTTCTTTTCGACCGTCTGGCGCCTAAAATACAAAAGATCAAAGTAGTCATACTCGAAAGGCTACGTGTGACAGGCCTCAATCAGATGTCCGATGGGCTCTGTGGTCACACAAATCTCTTTCAGGTACCTTAAGAAGAAAAAGCCTTCCACAGTGTGGGCAACCGGGAAGTGTCAACCGCCCTCACAACTCTATCAGCACTCATGTTCCCTCAGACTGCTATCCATCTCCTCCATCATTACCTTCTAATCTTCCTTCACGTCTCTCAATTAACGATACTACATCATCTTCAATTTCTCCTACCACTGCAGCCTTCGACAATGATCTGAATTCACAGGTCAGCATCCTTGGTCTCCTTAAACCACGCTCCAAATTACATATTGGAGCCTTCAATGTCCGCACCCTCCGTCAAATTGGTCAACAGGCTTTGCTGGCAAAGACTCTAGCAACTCGTGGGATGGATGTGTGCTGTGTTGGTGAGACACGCATACAGGACCCAAGTGTGGTTATTCACCTAACTTCTCCCGACAAATCTGGTGAATCCGCAAAATTCACCCTTCGAGTTTCTGGAGATTCTATGGCTAGCTTTCGGGGTCTTCCAGGTGTAGGCGTAGCATTAAGCACTAGGGCAGAAAACTCACTACTAGACTGGATCCCAGTTGGTAGTCGCCTCTGAGCTCTCCGGCTGGACGGCACAGTGAAAACTATAAGGAATAATGAAACTCGCACTTGTCTCTTTGTAATCTCTGCTTACGCACTTACTGACTGCAGCTCGGATGAAGTGAAGGATGAGTTCTACCGTAAACTGCCTAGCTTCCTCTCGAAAGCCAAACGTTCGGACATGGTGGTTTTTGCAGGTGATTTGAATGCACAGGTGGGTAGACTGAGTGAGGCAGAAAGGTACTTAGGTAGCACTTTCGGAGTCCCGGTTCAACGGACAGATAACGATGATAGCCTACTACAACTGTGCTCGGATAACCGCCTATTTTTAGCTAGCACCAATTTCAGACATAAAGAAAAACACTATCCGATGTGGCATCACCGAGCTCAATTCAGCAGTGGATACAGACAGACCACATTGCTGTTAGTCATCGCTGGAGAGGATTGGTGGAAGACTGTCGCTCCTTCTGGAGTACGTATTCGGACAGCGATCATGCGTTGGTCCGAGCGCGTATATGTCTGCGTCTCAACGGATGTAGAAAAAATTTGGCAACAAAACCACTACGAGTGCCGCTGGAAAACGGAAACACCAAAGCCGTGTTCACTGAGAAGTTGGCTAGGCAGTTATCGGAACAAAAGACTGTCACTCATCCAGAAGAAGCCTGGTGCCTTCTTCAGTCTGCTGTAAAAGCAGCGCTGAAGACCGTAGCTGACTCCGAAACAGTGGCTAAAAAGAGCCAGAATATATCAACAGCTTCTTCCTAACTAATGAATGCACGTGAATGCATCCCTGCAGGCTCTGACTACAATGAAGAGCAAGCGCAAGTAGAAAGCAGACTGAGAAAAAGTGTACGCAACGACCACGAACCATGGTGGGCAGCGAAGGCTAAAGAGATGGGAAAGGCAGCGGCGATCGGTAATAGTAGACAGTTATTTAGACTTATTAAGGAGACTGGGGGAAAAGGTCAACAACAGTTAGTGAGGTTATAGCGGAGAAGGACAGATCTACGATTCACTCGCAGAGGAGATGACTGGAACGATGAGCAGAACACTTCGAGGAACAGTTGCACTGGCCTCCAGCCACGATTGCGTTGCCCACTACCCGGTCGGATTCTGAATGGGATATAAAGATAGGTCCTCCAACACTAGAAGAAGTTGAGAAAACAGTAGGTAACCTGAAACGAGGAAGGGTGGTAGGACCAGACAGACTACCTGCTGAGGTATACAAGAATGGTGGTAGAGTGCTCTTAGTCAGGTTAACGGAAGTGTTAGCTAGTATATGGGAATCAAATACGATCCTCTCTGACTGGTCTAAATCATTGATTATTCCAGTCTTCAAGAGAGGCGAGAAGTCCTCTTGTGATAACCACAGAGGAATCAGCCTGACGGACATAGTGTCTAAGATTCTAGGTTCTATAATTCTCCGACGCCTGAGTGGAGCTCGGGAACAACAAGCCCGAGAAAACTAGGCAGGCTTTAGACCCAACCACGGGTGCATCGACCAAATATTCACACTGTGCCAGGTTCTGGAACACAGACACGCCTACCGACGCCCGACACTAGCCGTATTTCTTGACTTGAAGGTGGAGGCATTCGACTCCGTTGATCGAGATGTCTTATGGCAGTGTCTGTCACTGAAAGACGTGCCGAGTAATTTTACATCACCTTATTGAAGTCTGTCTACTCGAACACTTGTGGACGTGTTAGAGCCTATGGTGAGATGTCCGGGAAGCTGTGCTCATCGAGTGGTGTCCGTCAAGGGTGCCCACTCTCCATTCTTATTCAATTTTATCCTAGATATTCTCATGGAGGTCTCCCTCTCGTTATCTGACTACACAGAGGTTGACCTAATCGCAGGAGAATTTTCGTTAGACGCAGAATATGCAGATGACATAGTGCTGTTAGGTGAAGACGCTGACAAGATGCAGTCTTCTGAACACTCTGAGTGGGAACTTGAGAATGTTTTGGGATGAGGTTCTCACGCAAATGGAAATGTTTGCTCCAGGATTGGTTTTCAACGGTCCCACGGCTAACAACAGAGAGTGTAGTGGTTGAGTGTGTTGACCACTTCACTTACCTGGAAAGCAGGATCAGCCCTGCCCTGGTGGCTCAGTGGCCGATGAAATCTCCGCCAATTTACGCCACCTATGGCACCGCCGTGATATCCGATTGTCTATTAAGGGTCGCGTGTACTGCACAGCAGTCCGGTCTGTTCAGCTGTATGGCTGTGAAATATGGCCATTGAAGGTGGAAGATATGAGAAAGCTTCAAGTGTTCGACCACCGTTGCCTTCGTAGTATAGGCCTTATCCGTGGTGTCACCATGTGAGTAACGCAGAAGTCAGGTGTAGAGATTTAGAGAGAAGAGATAAGTCAGTTGACACGGTCATGAACCATCATCCACTGAGATGGCTGGGACATGTGTTATGTATGCCGAGTCACCGTCTGCCTCGTCACACAATGTCGACCGAAGTAGGTCCAGAGTGGAAAAAGGCTCGAGGTAGCCAAACTAAAACATGCAACCAACGTATGAAGTTTTTGACTGTTAGTTTGAGCCATGTGGGGGATGCAGACTAGCTGGTTGGGGTCCGCAAGACAAGAGGAACCAGTGGTTGGAGACTCTAGGTGATATGGCTCAGAACCGATGTCAGTGGTGCAGATGTATACACACATTATCCTTATCTTAACCTTATGCCGAATTTCACCATTTTCTCATTCTTCGTTTCTCTCTTTTAGTACTTAACATTTATTTCTACTGAATTTTCTTCTCTTCATCTCCCACTTTACTGGCCTTTTACTTGATGTCGTGATACCAGGTATGGCAACTCGGACTGTTACGCAGTAATGCCTGGCTCTATGTTGATTTGGATGGATGGATTGACCTAGGAAGCTGTATAAAAAGTGTATAAAACATGAACAATAATAGTCCTGTTTAACACCTTGGGTGTCAGATGTACACCTTGCATTACGCGTTCACGCATTACTGTTGTGATTGGTTGGTGTAGAGTGAGGATCTGTATGAGAATAAAAAGGTCCTCTTAGGATACTAGCTCCAGCTGGAATAAGTAACTTGTCACAGTGGTCTTTACGTACAACAGCGAATACTTTTGGAAAGGCTGACTGGAAGTGGACAGAAGAGGCGGAACGGAGGACAGTTTCATTAGTAGTGAGTACCTTTGGAGACCTTGATTAAGTCTTCGCCTAGTTACTCAGCATCGATGTAGATCTGGCATTATTGTGTAACAGTTACAATACCATATATCACCATATCAAGGTAAACAAAACCCAGATAGAAAATGGAGAAATAAGGAGAAAAGCAGGAAAAAGGAATAGAAAGCCATGAGATGAGAGTAGGTATGAAAGAAAAGATTATTTATGACAGTTACGAAACATATGAATGTGCATCTGCACCATTCAGGTCAATTTCGAACTATATCACCTAAGGTTCCCGACCACCGCAGGAAGTTCGAATCCCTCTACACGGTTCAGTCCAACAGTCAAAGAATTCATGGATTGATGCAGTTCTTAATCTGACCGCCCCTAAACTTTTTTCAAACTGAATCTGCTTTAGTCAATATTGCACGAGACGGTGAATAAGTATGCGTGGCATATGTCCTAGTTATCTGAGACGATCAAGGTTCACAGACTCAACTTACTTTCATTTTCAGCCTAAACTTCGATGCTTAACTCTTAAATTGTTTCCAATTATTCAATGTAAATCATGCAGTCTTCGTCATTTATCATCGAAAACAATTCAATAATCTAAGTGCATTTATGCGTGCTTGTCTGCGTAAATTTTTTATGGAAAATGTGTGTCATTCGTTGTCTATTGTATAACATAATTAGAACACTGGCAATATCAAGGCATCCGCAAAGGAGCCCATATGTCAATAGAGACCGACTAATTCGGTCCAAACAACGATGGTATGATATAAAAAAGTAAAAAGAACAATTATACCATTTCACTTCTAGTTGTTGGACTGGGCATCAACATAAACCGGTACTGGAGAAACAATCAGTGATATTTGTCTTCTCAATATCTTATATGAACATGCATTTAAATGGTCAGAAACGCCTTTCTTAACATTTTTTACGTTGCCAGAGAAGGCGTCCATGAGAATCGCATCTTGTCTGTGCCTTCACGTAAATGGACTATGTCGTCTGAGAAACCTATGACTACTTGGGGGTCTTTCATAACTATCTATCTTGCTAAAATCAGAGAAGGAGATGGTGACCTGCGTTGATAAGGTCCTGTAAATCATACAACTCGGTGGCTTGTGGTGTTAATTGTAGCTCTTATACAATTATCCTTACACGTTGTGTTCATCAATGGGTAGCCGATACAGCTATTCAGCGTGGCTACTAAGGTGAAAGACTTGGAATAATAACGCACTGCATTTTGAGGGTCAGTTGTTAGAAATCAATCGTCAGGTAGGCTGCCTTTATAAAACAATCATTCAAAATACTTTTGAATTGGATGTTAGCTTGTGGATGTCTACCACTCACCCAGACAAAAATAAGTCATCCGAGGTCTGGATAACTTGATAGCTCTGACTTAAGTATTAGTGATTGAAAAATGATGCAACTAAGTCCGGTCCAATTTTATGCACTAGGTTATGGGCAACACTGCCGTGAGAACTTATGACACTACTCGGTTGACCAGGCTGTGGTTTTGTAAGGGATTTATTGCTTGAAAGTCATCATCCTAAGACAATGAGTCACATCTCCAACAACAGTTCTGAGTGATGTATGCTTAAATCATTGAGAATATCCGTTTCTATATAGTTCCAGGCTTACCTTGTTGATCAGTGATAATAAAACGCCTAATATATGTCGATGGGTTATTGACATCTGATATCCAACAGTGAAATAGTTGTCGTTTGGTTGAAGAAATTCAAGAGGATCAAATGGATTGGACTTTCTGATTTTTTGTAGATTAGTATCAACATCGTCACCACATTTAATCTTTTCCCTTCAAAATATGCATCATACTCCGTTGCATGTTTGTTGACGCATCACCACAGAAAATACTTTCGCTTTTATGATAATAATAATTATTAACAATAATAATGGTACTGACAATAACAATAATAATGATAATAATAATCATACGATTGACAACAAATACGCGAATTTTTATCTAACCTCGGTATCGATTGTGGTTGGACCGAAAATCGACTTCCTTGAACAGTGGTGCCGCCAGACAACAAGACACGTACCGACTCCTATCCCATTATGAGCTGTCACTTGACCAGCCAAACTAACAGAGTTATTAACGCTGATCCCTGCATTAACAGACTGTGCAACAGAGAGTTCGTAAATTGATGGGAAGGGAGTAAAAGAACGGTCGTCCGGAGGTTCCTATAGAAAAAAGCATGAATAAATCAGTTTTAGAAAATAAATTGCAAACCTGATATTTGGTAATTGCGTCGTACAGTTGAGTTGACTTAGAATTTTAGGAACAGCAACTATAAATACCATAACAAAACAGTTAGGAATTATGTTAAAACTAACATCACCATTTGCTCATTTGAGTACCTTATTTTTCTGTCCAGATGGAAGAAGTAGTTTGAGAACAGTTAGTTTGCATCCCAATGAATGGTCAGCGTGCACCAGAATGATTGCATTGACAAGAAATCCTGTGGGTCCCAAGCAATATAGACTAAGGATAGCTAAAATCACAAATGACGATGAGCAAGGCTGTTATATTTACTGAGTGGTGGCCTTAAGATACTACTCAATTGCCTAAGCTGAGGCAGGATAGTTACGTTGCATATTCGTTGAAGTACATGAGACAATCTTCATATAGAACTGTACTTACCAATCCCCTTATCTGTATATCAAATCACACTTTCGTAACCAATTTTCATGGATTTTATTTTTTTACCTATCTCACATTGCTGTTTCTCTATCAACTTGCTTAGGTCTCATCAGAACATACTAGTAAGATAAATATAAAAACGCTCGGGAACGAATTCGATCAAATTAAAAAGCACTCGACACTGGCATGCGCAACCAAATAGTTATATATGCTTTCGAGCATTATAATACAATTCACTGGACCACTAGAGTACAGCAGAGAGACTGATCAGTAAATCTTTCTGCATCAAGTTAACACCCAAGATAGGTTAAAATGATGTAACGCCCGTTCCCAGTAAAAGATCCACTTCTATTAGACCAGAGATACAGGCAAATAAACAAACTATCTCACATACTAGTATCCAAAACGAAACTAGAAGAGAAAATGTGGTATTAGGGTAGACACGAGAGAATAAATTAAGGAAAGTCACTAAAAACATTCCAGACTAAAGATTATAAAGACAGCCCGACTGCGACTGATGTCGCTCTACAACACGAAAAATCTGCATCTAGTAATTTGCAACATCTCTGCGACGGCAAAAAGGCAGCTTCCACGGAGTAGACCATGCGTCAGACTTTATGGACTCTTGTTATGTTTTGTTCTAGTCAACATAGACTCTCTTCTAATCCAACCCAACTTTGGCTGACATCAACATCATACATGAAATAATGCAACACATGTTCCAGCAATTTTAGTCGGTGACAGTTCATAACCCGCTCGATCAACTTACCCTGTCTGACGCCCTACGTTTTACCTAAATAGTAGTCATACAGTGTTTACACTACGAATGAGTAGTGCTACTGAAACGTCTAGGGTCAAACAACTTTAGTCTCTTGACATATTTACAGGTACCAGTTTACATGTTCACCTTTCAACGGAGAAGTCTCACTCCAGTTTAATAGGACAGAGCTAACTGTTTGTTGAACACCATAGTCATCTAATAGGTAGTCGCATACCTCGCCAGCACCAGAGGTCAAATTCCTAAATGCCATATAGGCTTTTTGTAACCGAAGTAAAACTGCGTCAGCAACCAACTCATTCAGGCAAACGCATATTATCAAATAGGCAAGCTAATCAACATTCAATCGCTTCACTCCCTAGACTTAATCTCGAGGTAGTCGCAGACCACTCCCGAAGCATCGTCTTACACTTAAGTGTAGAACACATGCTTGGTAAACATACTCAGATTGCTGCTCAACGTTTTCAAAAGACCCCGCATTTTTTCAGCATCTTTGCTTAACAGGACAATGTCATCTGCGTATACCAATTTAACCAGGTCCCTTCTCTAGACTAAGTCAGTCGCTGTTAAGTCAAGAGTTACATCCATTAGCACAATCGAAAAAGGAGTGTGACTAATGATACAATTATAGAGATCCAATCTGAGAGTTCATGTGATGAGCGTGATGACTATAAACAATAAATAGTGGTCGAAATATCATCCGGTAAATATAACTTTCACAAATATAAATCGCTGCTTTGATATGGTAAAATAAAAATGAAAAACTGCACGACTAACTTCCCACAATTAGAAGTGATGACAGCAAACGTCGTACCTCGGTGCAGGCATGTCAAGCAAGAAGCAAATCTAGAAACATGAAAAAGACTGCTGCACAGTTGAACTTCCAAATTATATAACGACATATTTTTAAAAATCAATTGCTAAAAAAACAAGATTCCTTATGAAGACTAACCTTCAAGTAACGATCAAATACATCGGTCAAATCCAAACCAAAGGAAAACTCAGAAGTAGGTTGAGTCATTTGGAGTTGCTTCGATGCTTTCGCCTTTTCCTTCAAAAGGAGATATTCTAAACGCAGTTCGGGAGCTGACTTCTGACAACCTGTTATTTGCCAGCCTTGCATTTGTAGACCTACAGAAACATCTTAAATCAGTTAACAGTGCTAGTACTATTTATCTCTTACACTGTGTATGAATAAATACCAACATCAGAAAATTCATACGAAAACATCTAAAATGTGTGGATTCAAGTTGAACAAGGGATATGAGGCTTTCTTTCTAACAAGAACATCAACATAAAAAGATTTCGGTTGATATCTCTTCAAAATTAGCTTCGAACTACAAGCGAACAGAAAGAATCTGATACCAAAATAGCCACAGGTGGGTGGGATGAAAAACTGGAAGTTTAGCGTCACGGAAAATATCAAGCTTTAGATAACATCAAAGAGTACATGCTTCTATGCTATTGTAACCTATCTTTAGTCATTGCACCAAGAATCTATAATTATTGGTTCTCATGGTCTCAGGAAACCCCAACACGTAGACTAAACCTTCCTAGACGGCTGAAACCAACAAGCACAGACTTCGTCGTTCGGTTCCACGTCCCATTCTGACAGCCCTAAACCTCATTCAACAGCAACCCAACTTCTCACAGTATAGGACGTTGAGGTAAACGGCGATTCATATGTCCAACCGATTTCAGCAGATGAAAATCAACAAATTCATAATAGCGAAATCACATAAAACCTCGAACAAAGGTGTATCGGCTCAAGCTACCGCACTTCACAGCGCCAAACAGAGACATTGATAGACTTCAGTGATAACAAAAGAGAAAAGTGGTTTGAGATGATAAGCAATTTGAAGATAACAGTTAGTGAGAACATTTAAGCTTTAGATGTCAAAGAGTGAATGCATCTACGCCAGCGTGACCGATTATCAGTCACGTAACCAATACTCCTAAACTGATTTCTTTCCTTTTGGAGATCCCAACCACTTAGCCGGAACTTCCCCATATGACTCCAATAAACTGTAAGAGACTTTACCGACTGGGCACCGTTAGTACAATCCAAAAAACTCGTCAACTAAGTTGCCCACTTTGCCATGAAACATAAGCTTAAACTCGACATTGCCAACACGGTGGTTTCAACGAACGCGTACAGTGCGATTGAGACACCTTTGGTCGGAAACAAATGATCTCTTCTTACACACTACATTAAACGGTAGTAAAACAAACGACTTCAGAGCAGTACACTGACCTAAATACCTGTCGACAATCTACCCAGTCGGTGACCCACATGACTTAACTTGTCAAATGCCACAATAACCTTCAGTATACCTGACCTACTCCAACAGGAAGCGAGGCCTTTCGAATAATACAGTCCATCAACTTTCAGAGCTACATGTAAGCTCAAATTGCTTTGTGGTCGTTGAATGCTGTATACTAAACACTCCATGAATGTTTGCTGAGTGTCATACCTTGATGATAAGGCACTTTTTAAAGGTCTGTTTTCATCATTCTACTTCATATTGAGACCTCAACAACGGTCACTCGTAACCGCTCCATTAATATCCTAGGCATCTGAAATCTTGTGGACTACTGGTCACGTTGACCGTTTACGTAAGAATTTTTTCACCTGACGACATGCACCATGTTTCTGCACTTCTCCCTATGTCTGTCCTCTAGGGAGTCAAGAAACAAAAATATTAAACTCTGTGCACTTACACACAAAAATTCAACTATACTTTATTTGGCTAGTTTATTATGTGAAAAGTGTTACAGTCCTATCAATGGCAAAGGCAAACAGTTATCTTGTCCTCGAAGTCACTAGACATTTTTAAAATCACGTTGTTCTTCATTATGTTGTGCAGCAGGTAAACTGATGCAATGTCACGTGCTAAGAATTTTGTACTGTAAAGATAATTGTGGAATAAAGACACGCTTACCGATGCCAGACAGCAACCGTATTTCTCGACCTGTAGGCAGTATTCGACACCGTCGATCTAGAAGTCTTATGGCAATGTTCCATTGAAAGAGGTACCGAGTAAGTACATCATCTCATTGAAGGCTCTTTTCTCGAACACCTGTGGGTGTGTTAGAGCCTATACTTAGATGTCAGGTGAGGTGTGTACGTCGAGTGGCGTCCGTCAAGGGTGCCCGCTCTCTGTTATTCAATTCTACCATAGACTTTCTTATGGCTGTCTCCCTCTCGTCATCTGACTACACAGAGATTGACCTAATCACAGGAGAAAGTTTGGTAGACCTAGAATACACAAATGAGTCCTGTTAGGTGAAGACGCTGACAATCTACCTCCATGCTTAATAGTTTTGGGTGGCAAATCATCAGGTTCAGCTGTTTTGTCTCGTTTTAGGTTCGAAGCAGTCTTCCTACCCATCTGAAAGGTACTTGGATGGTCTGGAGTACCCAAATGACAATCCTGTTAGGCGAAAGCGCTGACAAAACAGAGTTTTCTGAATGCCTAACTTAGAAATCTGAGTGTGTATCATCAGTGTACTTTTCGCACTTGTCAAATCTAAGATAATGCTCCAGAAAGTTTAAACCAACTCATGGTTTAAGGATAGGTGGCAAGTGATGAATATTGTTGACAGTTTTTTTCACCCAAGAAGTTGCATCAGCTTATTATCGGTTGAAGTAGGTCCTAACCAAGAAAAGGTTAAAGACACTAACGTCTAAACCTGACATCAGTCCTTGAAGTTTGACTGTTAGTCTGAAGCGCGTAGAGAAGTGTGGCAACTTGAGTCGATGCACCTGTGCGCTGGTTGGTTCTACGTTGATTTTGTAAGTCAGGGAAATGTAGGCTTTCCGATCGGCGCTCACGTAAAAACGAAAAGGCGAGGTTGGAGACTCAAAATGAGATTCAGTAACGCACACGCGTACTTAATATCTGCATCGCAGCTGTCATGGTTAGCATTCATAAACTTGAGACTTGTCTTGAGCCATCTACGTGATCTGCCACTTCAGCTGGCGAGTATACTAAGCTGCAGTTGTATGCCTCAAACAGCCTTCGAAATTACATCTCTTCATACTAGATTTCATTGTGACGTTGGTCGTGCTTGGTGAAACCATTATGTGACCGATTTTAAGGTAACAAGTTTTGTGGTAAGAAAGATAACAAGCTAGTCGATGAGGTAATGCACCCTCGCTAACTTAGATGGCTCGGAAGTGGGCTGCACACGATAGACTCTCCTAATAAATACCTTAACTGGTGAATGTATGATCAAATTGTCTGTACTGTATTGCACAAATATATCACCTGTTTCAAATAAACTCTATCCTTTTATTCACCGCAGAGTTTCCCTAACTTCTCTCTCCGTGAGCTTTAATAACAGTATCTGGTAGCGAAACTTTGTTTCCAATCTCCGGGAACCACAACATGCCACAATCGGTGCATGATGTTATTCAAGGCAGGATTGAGTTGAATGAAAGGTCAAGGGCAACCAAAACAAGATATGACACCAATTCATACAGTTTGACCCATCATCTCAACCGTGTTGGGAGGTGCGTAGCTGAAGCCTTGAAGAGATAGGAATCAATGGTTAGAAGCATTTTGTGATGGAGTTCAAAATCGATCACATACACTCTTATAGGTTTGGAAACTTTCTTTAACTTAATTCACGTATTTTATGCTCTTGAATCTACTCCTATTTTGGTTTTTCACTTTTAATTTGCATGTTGCTTCGACTTGTCGATCCTCAAGCTGATGGAATCGAATGTCTTTTTTCACGTTAATTTGTCTGTTTGTTTGTTGAATGTAACGGAGCATAACAATGAGGATGGTTGTCAACGTTCCTCAACACAGGTTGACTGGAAACCATTCGCACTCGTGTACTTCGATAAAAGTCCTGAGTTCGAATCGTTATTTGAATCGGAACTATGGATAGTGGTGACCTTGAGTCTCCTTATTACTTGTAAATTCGACTGGACGACATATTAAGTTTGGGGTACACTAAATCGATCGCCCAAAGTGTTTAGAAAGATATTGACAATTACCACGAAAATCCCAGTAACTTACCTTTATAACCGAAACTGTCATAAATTGCACGCTGTTTAGGATCACTCAAGATGGCGTATGCGGAAGCAATGCGGTTAAACGCAGCCTCTGCATCCAAGATGTTTGGATGCGTTTTCTCACCTTCATCTATAGTAGAATGTTTGTCCGGATGAAACAACAACGATAAACGTTTGTATGCTGCACGAAGATCAGCTGATGAGGCAGTCTTGTCAACACCCAAAACAGAGTATAAGTCGACATTTTCAAACTCATTACTTTCAATTTCTTCTAAATGTTAACGAACTCAGGGTCAACCAGTGCATCGGAATCATCAGCAGAATCAACAGCTTCATATCCATGATAGGTACTATCACCAAATTTTGTAGTGTTGTCAGCATACATGTGTGGGACAGATGAACAAGATTAGTGATTGTGAAGTTCAAAACAGCGTCACTTTGAATAAAAAGAATGCAAATTTATAGGTGAGATTTCGGATTTACTGAAAAGGAAAGAATTCTTTGCTAAGCATTATCAACATTTTAGTCAGACATATATATTTTGAAAACTGTAAGTTACAGATGACTGACGCGTTAACCATCCCGGTATCGAAAACCCTAAATCTATTGGATTTATGTAGCTAAAAAATTACTTCTCATTTAGGGTGACAAACTACCACACGTCGATCATAAATAAGTAGGACGCAGCTGGAAAAGTCTCTATACGCTACAGAGATAAAACGATTATCAAGAAGACCTCTTAGTATGACAGGTGTGAAGATTTCCGTTAACAGTTCATCTGTTTAGAATGTGGAAGTGAAATCTCAACAGACCTAAACCCTATGGAAAACTTGGTGTGAACAAAGATTGCACTGCAAACACTGATCAACTGAACATTTTCTTTTTGAGAAATCTATTGAACTTTCATTAAGGAGTATCCAAAGCACTGTCAGAGATAATTTATTCACAAACAAATAGGAGTCTGTTATATACTTTCTTCATTGCACGATGAAAGCCATCATACAACACAAGATTTTAGCCACTATTGCTGGTTTGACTATTCTTGAGAACGTCTTATGTTCTGTACATTGCGTTCATTTTACTCAGGCATTCAAACAGTCATACCTTGGGAAAATACACAGTGAAATGTCTGGTGTGAGAATGAAAAGAATGAATCAAGGTTTTTTAAAATAGTTTATTAGAAGTACACGTTACAGTAGGCCAGTGGATCAGTAAAACATACAGTCCCAAAAGAAAGCATAAGTGGATACACCGATTAATCTTCATCTGCAGCTCCTGGTTGACGAGGTTTTGGTCCACCAGCTGGCGTGCCATAATAATCTAAAAGTTTTTATGGCGAAAAAACACATGAACATAGGATATAAGAATCGGTTTCAAAAAAGGAAACTGGGAAATTGAATAACGTTCCATATTGTTTTTTCTGATAAGTCTATGCTATGTATTTTGTTTCAGAGGCACATATCCATTAGGGCTCGGATCCGTAACTCTCCTACAGTTACGGGTAAATCGATGAACTACCGCTTTTTTAAGATATGTGGTATATTGCTGGTAGGATTCGAAGTGTGTTGTTATAATCTTGTTAACAGAAAGCATGAAAGTTATCAATGATCAAGTATTGTGAAAAGTGTTTATTTTTCGAGCCGCAGTATACTGAAGGAGTGATTTTCGCAAACTCAATGCGATTTGAATTCGTAAGATTATCACCCGGCGCCCTAGAACAACTGGGGATGAAACAAGCCTGATTATCCCTGAAGATGATACTACGAGTTTATAGCTCCTACCTGGAGAATCCTACTCACTACATTCATGTGGCGATTTTCAAAAAACGAAGAAGACAAAGTGAATGACCTGTGTTAATCGGCTGATTATTGGAAACGGAAAGTGTCACAAGGGGATTCAGTAAACCCTGATCCCTGCCAATGGTGAACATGGATCATGGGACTCATTGGCTCATGGAGACAACTTGCAACTAATGGGTTGCAGGTGCAAACACTCAACTTACTCAGCTTTGGGCAACCACATACAACAGATGTGGCTAATTGACCGGTGCGCGAATGTGCACTAGGTTGATGAGTGCACTTAGATTTTTGACGTGGGCTGTAGCATCCAAATAAAAGAATGGCGTCAGAAATTACTCTAACAGCCAGAAACTAAAGAGGATGAAGCATCTGACTTGCTTCACTCTCTTATGAAGTAGGTGGGGAGAGTAAGCCCTCGAGACAGTCAACGCTTCAGTGGTCTACGCATCTCGGAGCATCGGTAATTGCAAAACACGTAACAATCGTAACTTCGAAATGTTCACTATATTTAGCTGCTGGAAGGTTGCTTGCTTATTCCTAACCGTTTGTTATAAAGCAAGATAATTTTTTTAAGGACGTAAAACGAAACAATTTGTCTTGTTAGTAAAGAGACTACCTCACGATATTTTTTTATCGACAAACACTTCTCAAAATCTTGATCGATTGGCAGAGAATTAAAGAGAACAACAGTTGAAGTCTCACCAATAAAACAGAAAGACTATTTACAGCCTTTCCGATTCAAACAGCAGAATTCGACTGCACTCAGTGTATCCAACACAATAAGTCATACATTCAACCTTTCAAAAAAGGAAGGTTACAACTACACAAGTGTATCCAACTGCTTACATTTAACAGTAGTAGGTGAAATATGAGCAAATTCCTTTAAAATACTTACCTGATCCACACGCAGTATGGTAATGGCAGCATTTGTAGCGAAACGAATAGACCAGTGTTTCAAAAGATGAAGATCCAAAACATCGAATTTCACAGAATCATTGACAGATACATCACCGTTTGGTTGAGTGACCAAACCAGTATGAATTTGACCGGATTCATGTTTAGCATACAACATGGCGATCACTTCAGTAACCTTCAAATGTAATCAGACAAAGAAATTAATTGTTAGGAGTATGTCTCCGTCAAAATAACTGAAGTGTATCGATTTTTAGCAGGCGAACCCACTTGAAACAGGATATAAGAGGTACATAATAAATGCGGAGGTGGTTGGGAAATCAGGAAAGTTCATCTAATCCAGGCATATATATATATATATATATATATATATATATATATATATATATATATATATATAGTGTCGAAGGACCACTTTTATCTGCATAATTTCGTGAAACAACTTTTACTTCAGATTAGGATATTTATGACATCAGACTACAATGACCGTAGCAAGCCCTAAGGATTTGCTCAAACACCATGTAGTAGCAAAATGGAGGACAACCCAAGGATCATTGCGGAGGTGATTACACAATTTGAAACACCAAAGTTTATCACAAACACTCCGCAACTAAACGGCTACAAGATGTCAATCTGATACCAATCGGGAGGTAAGCGACTTGGAAATATTATAAATATTGAATTAATGGTATTCTAACACGTAAAGTGATATCCAATAAGACTTTTATTTTGTGGTTACGCCGGTTTATAGACCAATAATGTCTTGATCGTCAACCATGGCCTTGAGTATTAAGGTAAGCAGAGATTTAAAAAGCGTCACACATCGAAAAAATTCACATCATTGGTCGGTTCATTTTATCCTACGATCAATGTCTGCATCAAATATGTTGATTCAATAACACATGAGTGACATCAAGGTAAAAGTGACTAATTACTTGCAACTTTGGCAAAGTTGACAGTTCTAAGTGTTGATTTAAAACCATACTTTAGAATGACCACAGATGATTTAGTATGACATACAAATTTGCTTCATTAAATCAGAAAAATTACTAACAATGATGAGCAATACTAGGTGGTCGGAGGCATTCGACAGAAAACTCTGTTAACATAAACCAAAGTGAACCATGATCCTGAATCTCCAAGTTTGGTGACCACAATACGAAGTGGTCGATAAATTCTGTTGAGGACTCAGAGGTATATAACATGAAATTGGTTACTCTTTAGTCTTCGATCACTGCATTGATTAAAAATGTGACTCCAATATAAAACAAGTGGTTAATAGTTATAATATTCACAAACCTTTTGTCCAGCATTTTCAGCAAGCACTTTTACCGTAACTTCGAAAGCGCGTGCAAATTCCCTAATTGCATATTGCTCCAGACCGGGTACAGTGTCAGCGTATGATGTGAGACGGCGAGCCAATTCTATTTCTGTGGCTCCAGCACCCGCCACCAATTTTGGACTACGTGTGAGGCACTTGAAAGTGTTTACACCATCGTCAATAGCACGCTCTACGTCGTCCATTATATTTTCTGTACTACCCCGAATCACTAAAGTGACAACAGTTCCTTCATGAGTATCTGTTAGAAAACCGAATAAGTCAAAACCCATCAAGAGAAACTATCAAGCTTGCGGAAATAATAAAAAATTAGTGTGAGATATTTCAAATCAACTAACCTTGTTCAAAGATAACTACACTGGCATCTGCTATTTCGTCTGTGTAGACATGACCAACATGACCCAGCTCCTCAGGTGTAGGAGTAGTTAACTGAGGGAGGGCTGTCGCACCAGTCGCTTGGCTAAGACGTCGAACATCGAACTTGCTGCTTAACTTTACTACCATCATACCCAACTTGTTAGCATAGTGTAATGCTAGTTCTCCCACTTTGCCACCACTGACAATAACTTTGACTCCGGCATTCGAAAGAGAACGCATATGCTGAAGTGATAAATAAAAGCATAAAAATCCTTGGTGTGCATATAACACAGCAAGCAATGTGCTGCTTGCAAAAGATAAACGCCTAACAATATTGTGCTGACACCCATGAAAGATAGGATAGTGAGTCAAAGAGAAAAAGAGAAAGCAATGAAAAAGCAAATGGGGACATTAAAGTAGTCTGCAACTGAGAACAGATTCGATAGAGAAAGCTGATAATAAGGAAATAATTGCTATTGTGACATGAAAAACAAGATATTTAGCGCAGAGGACACTTCAACGAGCTTGTTCTTAAGCTGTACATTCGTTTATATATGATATTTGAAGACTGAAATCCTTGAGGAAATTTAGACATAAATAATGGAAGGTCTAAATAACAATAATGGTGGTTATAATAATTTTGCTAGTTGAAAACTTGAGGGTTAAATAATAACAAAAACAAATTACGTAAGATTTTTCAAATGGTTTATAAGGTGCATATAGATTACAGAGGGGTTTAAACATGGTAGAGTTAGTAGACGATCAAAGGACCAGGTAATATGAATGAGACAAGGTAGTACAAATAAAAAATAACACATTGAAAGTCGCGATTAGGAAGATTAAATGAAGTAACAACGGAAACTAAATGTAGAAATGAATATGATAATGATATAAGAGTACAAAGATTGGCCTAACAAACGGGTATGTTGAAAACATACCAGAGAAACAAAACAAACATAGACCAAATTAAGTTAACATCAAGGTAAACTGTATGTACTTCTCTAGGTCAGGCTTTAATTCAGGGACAGCCAAGGCCTCTGCTGTTTTTAGAAGTTGAGGAAGTTGATGCAC
This sequence comes from Heterobilharzia americana, assembly GCA_944470555.2. Classification (NCBI taxonomy): domain Eukaryota; kingdom Metazoa; phylum Platyhelminthes; class Trematoda; order Strigeidida; family Schistosomatidae; genus Heterobilharzia; species Heterobilharzia americana. The sequence goes on along the minus strand of OX104134.1, from coordinate 85,617,070 downwards.
TACTCTTCATTCTCTTAAAAATATCTGAGTTGCGTTTCGACCTGTTGTTTCATTTCTCTCACCTTTGGGTTATCGGTCGGTGAGAACCGGCAGCGTTTTGTCGATGTAGCCCTGACGATTAATCAGAACACCTTCTCCTTTATCAGGACGATATTATGTCACTGTCATTGAACGTTTTGAGTTGATCAATATGATTCTTCGTCAGATGGTTTAAGCTACATTTTGACTCAGTGAACTGATGACCAGTCAAATTGATGTGTGAAACGCACTGCAGAGCAACGAAAAGTTATATGTACTCCTAACCAGTGGGTCATGAGTTCAGACCAAACTGCATCTACCAAGGCTTGCTTCATTTTAGCCGCAAGGAAATAAGTATAGATTAAGGCCAAATGCGTTAACCTTTTAATTATCACCAAGTTGCTACAGAAAAACGGAAATAATTCCTTAGGTTAAATATAGCTATTATATAATTACTAAAAGGAATTCAAGTCAGTGGTCTACACAACCAATCGCTTAATTATAGATTCACGAGTTCTAACAAACCCAAAAGTTTGACAGGTGGTTAAACTGTACCACAGTGTATGAAACATTAGTTCTGTTGCATCATTTAAAACATAAGTTTGCAGTGTTGAGTTTCTTCGTAAAACTAGCTATACTTTAATTTACCATACAAGCTTAGTGGTAGCAAAATCACTCAAAGTAAACCAGGTATTTAAAATAGATTCAAACAAAGTCTGCAGGCATGTATTGAAGGTGAACAACCTCAGAAAATACATAACATTAGCAGCAAACAGTTACCTTCTCCATAGAATCCTCCTCGCCTTTGCTGAACTGTGTCAATTCCTCAGCAGAAGTTAGTAAAACTGTACCTTTTGTTTCCGTTTGCAGAGCATCAACAGGACAGGAGAAAATGGCAACTTTTCCATTACGAACTTCCTTAACCTCTCCTTCCGTCTCCCGGCGAAATACCATGCCCTTCACCATTTTCGATTGACTGACACCAGCCCCCTGTAGAACAATTTAACAGTAAGTAAGTCAGCCTGGAGATAACTTCACGTAAAATTTAGTAAAGGTTATCATAATAACCTGAAACATAAGATTATATAGTGTCATATCGGTTGTTCGTCACTAGCCACAGAAATTTTAGTATTAAAACGTTTAGATCAGTTCGCATTAGAAAATGCGCTATAAAGGTAGTAAAAAGTGAATGATGGTCAAGTGTTCAGATACACGCACGTTACTGAAAACATTGAGGACGATGAAAAAGACAGACATCTCTGGTGAAACTGATTTCGAAACCCATTACAAAATGCCTCTAACCACACTTCTCTACGCGCTTCAGACTAACAGTCAAACTTCAAGGACTGATGTCAGGTTTAGACGTTAGTGTCTTTAACCTTTTCTTGGTTAGGACCTACTTCAACCGATAATAAGCTGATGCAACTTCTTGGGTGAAAAAAACTGTCAACAATATTCATCACTTGCCACCTATCCTTAAACCATGAGTTGGTTTAAACTTTCTGGAGCATTATCTTAGATTTGACAAGTGCGAAAAGTACACTGATGATACACACTCAGATTTCTAAGTTAGGCATTCAGAAAACTCTGTTTTGTCAGCGCTTTCGCCTAACAGGATTGTCATTTGGGTACTCCAGACCATCCAAGTACCTTTCAGATGGGTAGGAAGACTGCTTCGAACCTAAAACGAGACAAAACAGCTGAACCTGATGATTTGCCACCCAAAACTATTAAGCATGGAGGTAGATTGTCAGCGTCTTCACCTAACAGGACTCATTTGTGTATTCTAGGTCTACCAAACTTTCTCCTGTGATTAGGTCAATCTCTGTGTAGTCAGATGACGAGAGGGAGACAGCCATAAGAAAGTCTATGGTAGAATTGAATAACAGAGAGCGGGCACCTTGACGGACGCCACTCGACGTACACACCTCACCTGACATCTAAGTATAGGCTCTAACACACCCACAGGTGTTCGAGAAAAGAGCCTTCAATGAGATGATGTACTTACTCGGTACCTCTTTCAATGGAACATTGCCATAAGACTTCTAGATCGACGGTGTCGAATACTGCCTACAGGTCGAGAAATACGGTTGCTGTCTGGCATCGGTAAGCGTGTCTTTATTCCACAATTATCTTTACAGTACAAAATTCTTAGCACGTGACATTGCATCAGTTTACCTGCTGCACAACATAATGAAGAACAACGTGATTTTAAAAATGTCTAGTGACTTCGAGGACAAGATAACTGTTTGCCTTTGCCATTGATAGGACTGTAACACTTTTCACATAATAAACTAGCCAAATAAAGTATAGTTGAATTTTTGTGTGTAAGTGCACAGAGTTTAATATTCTTGTTTCTTGACTCCCTAGAGGACAGACATAGGGAGAAGTGCAGAAGCAGAGTGTAGCTCAAAACGTTGGTAGACTGTATTACTCGAAAGGCCTTGGTTGCTATCGGGTAATTCATATATTCTCAGTTTGCCGATAGATTACACTTCTGATTCACGGATTAAGAAGAAATAATACTCGGTAAACTGTAAAGTGCACTATTTAATAATAGTCCGGAGCTAGTTTTTATTGGCATAGTGTATTACGGCTAACAGTTGTGGAAGTCCGTTGTTCCAGAACCAGATGTCTGTCTTTCAATTTTGGTTTGATGAACTGTTGACAAATACTAAGGCTCAGTTTGAACTGTGTTTTAAACCGTTTATACAACATTAGGAACTCATCTTAATCGGGACGCACTGAAATAAACATGAAATAAGACTTTCGACGGGACAAACTTTTTCAACACTGCTTAAACCTTAAGAATTATATTGATAGGCGCATACATTAAAAAACCAAGCACTCACCAAGATCTTCAAAATCCGAATGTTGTCAACATTGAAATGTGACTTCTGTGGCAGTGTTTCAACTACGGAATGAACTGATCAAGAGTTGACTTACTACACGCGTTTGTGATTAGTTCAGACAGAAAATCGGCCAGGTCAACTTGCTTGCTCATCACAGCAGACCTGATCACACGTCGTACACTCTTGAAACACCGAAGGTCGGTTATGTTTTCAACCACAAGTTCTGGAAATTAATATTGAATACATCTTACCATTTAATATTTCCAATGCCTTCTTACAACCCATTTCGTAGCCACTGGTTACCTGTGCCACTGAGAGACCCTGAATTGATTAGCTTCCAGTCAGTGAAATCTACCATTCTTAACAGATCTCTGGCTTGTTCCAGCAGTGCACCAGCGAGCTGAAAGACAGCATTCGTACCATCACCAGCTTCTCGTTCCTGTTGTTGAGATGCCATGACGAGTATTTTAGCAGCCGGATGAGCCACCTCAAGTTCTTTAAGGATCGTGGCCGCATCGTTGGTCACAAACAAACGACCAACATGATTTATCACAATCTTATTTTGTCCTGAAGGTCCAAACGTTGACCTAATAGACTTTGAGAGGGCCAAACATGCCTCAATGTTACGGTAAACTGCCTCCTCTAAACCCTCAAAATACTTAGAACAAGGATTAACTGTCAGTCAAATTGATTACCCTAGCTCCCTCCTTCAACATTGACATAAAACCCGGAGCTTTCGGTACGTGGAGAGCCATTATCACTAAAAAAGTAATGTGCAATGCAGAGTGAACAATCCCAATAGTTGCTAAGACACGGCGTGCAAAGTGGTAGACGACGCGCTTAAACAGAGTATTTGAAATGGCGGGTGACTTAATTTTTCCCAAAAGCCTTCAATAAACAACTATAACTTTTCAAGGTTGAGTCGTTCTAGTTCAGCTTTGATTTTTCAATGGTCGTAGAATTCTTTTAACTTATCTGCCCATAGTTTTGAAGATACCATAGCTTCAGTCATCTCAGCCAGAGAGGTTAGTGTTCTAGTTTTTTAAGCACCATACTTTTCAAGGAAGTCCTTGCTCATTCAAAAGTATCCATCAAATGTAGATTTGGTTGTTTTCCTAACTTTGATTCTATCAGATGCATCCAAATTACTACAGATAACCGTGCAATACTCTTATATTGCCCGACCTGAGGTCTGTTTGATCTCCGTGCTACCTCATTTATCATAGAATATATTGCATCAAATTTCTCACTTCGATATTGTTTTAATCATTCACTTATGCCAATCAATCGTATCGTTTACTCTAGTGCTTTCTTAAAATCGTCGCAACCTATCGCTACACAACTTGATAGGCAAACTAAGAAGAAGCCTCATGATGGATGGCAACTGGCTCTCAAGCCTATGACCACAGATCAAGTGACTGTTCGGGAAATGCTTGGCGCAAACTGCAGGCCGTTACTAAATGAAGCTAATTACCTTCAGTAACTCTTGTCTACAAGTGTTTATGAAACACGGGTGTAATAATGCCACAGGAAACGGCTTCATAACCTGTATGATGATGACTTAGTCTCCTTGAACGGTGTAAAGGTATTTGGACAAGATCGAAGCTTTTCCGAGAAGAAATGTGGTGGTGGTGCAGTGACGTTTATCGGTGCGAACCGATCCTCCTCCAGCTACGTACGCCTCCGTTTCTCTAACGAGAAAATTGAGTGCATCACCATCAAATGTCTTCCCAAACATTCGAGCAAATACAAACATATATACATAACAAACATTTATGCTACACTTGACCGGAGTTTCTCAAATTTTTCAACTTCTGCTGATGAGTTCACTGAATTTGCTGTTCCAGCTTCAAGTAACTCCTTGTTTATAGTCTGGAGATTTCAACTCAAGACTGCAGTCTTCCAATATCACTGGGTCACAAAAATATGGTTAACCTTTCCATTCGTCTTGACAACATCCTAGACTTATTGTTCTGAAATGAACCTGGCACACATGGAGCCCATAAATGGGCTCCGTTGCCAAATTCTGACCGCCGTGTTGTTCGTGCTTGGCCTAAAGTGCACCGCCAATCACGCAAGAAAGCTTCCGGACACCTTTCCAGGAAAGTTTAATACACAGGCTATTCGCAAGAGAGTTTATTGCCTTTGAGCAGCATCTTTATAGAAACAGACCGGGATATATTTGCTGATGAAGCCTGAAACAACAGTATCACAAGCTATCTCAGATTCTAAGTGAAAAACTTGGGCACTGTGGTAGAATGCAATTCCATGCTAGATTTGTTTATTTGATACATAGCGCACAGTGTGACCAATGCTCACATTGGTTCGATTGCGAGCAATCGTTTGTGCTCGAAACGTAATCAAGTAAATAAAACTGTACTACTGTGCGCTATGTGTCTCAAATAAACAAATCTAATATGGGATCTCAGATTCTGTCTTGACATCTGCTGCCCTGATGAAACAATCTACATGAGATTCGACAGACTTTCCTCTGCTCATCTCAAGAGGCTCCGGAGAGAAAAGGAAAGGTTTTACAGGGCGAGAGATCACCTCAGTGGTAAGAGGCTTCAACTGCCTAATTAAGTCTGAAGTATAACATCTGCATACCAGAAGTTTCCAATATATGGAAATTATTAAAAGAACTCACCGGCAGAAAACATGTGACAAAAGAAACTTGTTTGGATGTCTGCGTGTTAAACAAGTTATTTATACATCGGCAAGCTGATTTCACCCTTCCTTATGTCCAAAGTCAAGTGGATAGCTACCTTCCAGGTTTTAATACACATGACGTTTCTAAATGTCTAAAATCCTTGAATCCCTCCTAAAGCTTAGGTCATGATGATGTTTCTATTATCATATTTGGAAAATGTGCAGATATTTTATGTCATCCCCTTACAGATGCCTTCAACGCATCGTTTTCGAAAGACAAAACACCCACTGCTTGGAAGGAGACAAAGACTGTACCTGTGCCCAGGTCATTATCTGGATCAGATGTTACTTTTCTACCCATCGCTGTAAAGGGCTGAATACACCCAACTGATCATAGGAAAAGAAAAGAAGTGGTTTTATCGAACGAAAATTTTTCTTTCTGACGAAGTCATCGCCATAACTTCCCTTTTCTGAAGACAGCAGAGAAGTTACTTCTCCTTGTGAGTGGGACTTCATTGATGGTTCCAGACATACGAGACAGTTTGCTTACAAACACCGGAAGAGTCCTTCAAATGCAGCTGCCATCTCGCATCATGATATTTTTTCTAGTCTTGACAAAGGCGTTAGGTATGTTCGTTGTGCCTTTTCGGAGTCGTCACCAGCCTCTGACTCTGTTCCTAGACCACTTCTAAGTATGCTTGCCATAGCTCATACTGAGCCACGGGTTACAAAGTGGCGTAATTATTTCCGAAAGGGAGCAGTTCACTGTCCATGAAGGGAAGCGCTCGACTTCGTTGCTTACTGAAGCTGGTGAGCCTCAAGGCGCTGTACTTTCTACTCTTCTGTTTTTGTTCCTTTTACACTATTTACCTTATTCTGCTGAAATTAATTTTACTGTGCTGGTGACCTGATGGCGTCTATTCCAGTTATCCCTCACTTAGATTGCTCTAAATTAAATGAATTCTTGTGTGTAGCTGACCAGCGGTCTCTCTCAAGTCAAACCTTTCTAAATTTCAGACTGTCAGTTTTGGCCTCAGGCGTAGACTAGACCTGTATGAGCTACTTAGATCTCATGACGCCTGTCGTACTGGTGGTACTTCAACAAAAAGTCGAGTGTGAGCTATCTTGGGTTGAGTCTTACTTACGACCTTTGTCGGTCGTCTCATATCTTGGTGAGTAGTAAGAGAATCTGTCGTCCGAAAAAGGGGTACGTTTGAAATTGTGTTAAATTTTAAAGTGGTTTCGTAACCGTATCATAACTTTGTCATTAACGTCATCATAGGGCTATTGAATTCTCAAATGACTAATCACATATCAGACAAGCAACTAGATATGGCTAATGCATGTGAAAAGGCACGGACACAACTGTCTGTGGAACAGTGCATCAACAATCCCCGAATGTTGGACACACCAAAAGCAGATTCTTCTTGCAACAGCATGGGTCAGCTAATACTCCAGTTATGCTTAAGAGAAGGAGAACCGTGTTCGATAAGACAGCCAACGCTAATAATAACAGAGACATCTCTGCATGCCCAACATGTGATAAGACCGCAAAGCCAAATGTTGCAGCGGATATAAAGCTTAATGGAGGCTCCACATCTTTTGTGAGACTAACTAGGCTTCAGCCACGAAGTGTGTCATTGTCACTTCTTCCAGAAATCGAAAGCCCGAAGTCCTTTATAGAGGAGCTAATGGCAGAAATACGCAGACTGAAGGATGACAAACAGAAAAATGCACCACAAGAAAGTATGTTAAGGGCGTTCAAGGTGTCACCCCAGCTGGATGAAATTAGAGCTCAGATTGGCAACCTCTTGCCACTGAGCATCTTGACGCGTAGTGAATCCATTAATGAAGTTGACATCGAAGCACTATCCAAGGTAGATCACCTGGTAAACTTTATCACCACTTAAGTAAGTAAGAGACTTCCACTTAAATTGAACGCAATAATTTATAACGTCCCTGACACGACAAAGTTGAAGGTGGTGCGAGAAATTTTGCTTAGAACAGCAAAAATGCATGATGTCCAAGCCAAATGTTTTCGACTAAATAAGAGCCAGCAGGACCACTGCTGTCCGGCACGCTTTCAATTTAAATCACAGATAGAAGCGGAAGCATTCATCAAAGCAGAATCTATCTTAGCAAAAAACGCTGTCTTCACAGGAATGAAGATAGTTCTTGAAAGGACAGTGATGAAGAGGCAGGTATACAACTGTGCTCATAGCCATGACAATCAAAAGGCTGCAAAGCTGCAACATACTAAAGCAGTAGGTATCTCCACCAATATAGCCTAGGACTTCTCCTTCCACAAACTCTATCAAGTCAAATATACGGAAAAACACACCGACCAACGTGGAGACGGAAGACTGCGAAATGCATGATTTGACTCAACCACCTGAAACTGTAGATCTAGACGTATCCATAGAAAGCCCCAAAGGGAAACCTGACACAGCACTAAAAGTGATAGAACTCTCGCTGAGGTCTACTGGAGGCCTAAAGTCTACTAACCACACCAGCCTAGGTCCTAGGATATCGGCCACTCGATATGCAACAGATAAACCAATGCTCCCATGGAACCCAACACGTAGAGACGGACGCAGAAAGCATATAATGATCCGAAGTGATCCCGTAATCCCTTCTGGAATTGACAGAAGTACGAACACTAGCTCTACCAAGAAGGTTCTATGCACTGAGCTAAGTCTCACTAGTAACGAGAACAAAAATAGACGTCACAACAACCCAACCCTATCGTTTACTAATGAAAAAAGCCAACATCAAACCACCCATAATAGAATGTCAGCAGGGTACTTTGTGAGGAAAAACTTTGGTCGGCTGCATGGCACTAGTTTACTAGGAGACAGCCCCCGATCCAACATAACGCCAGTTACGTCCGTTGTGAATTGTAACAGAAGGCAGTCACTGGTAAGGAATACAAAGCAGAACAGAAGTTTACATGGACCACAAAAACACGATGATTTTTTATCCATGACATCCCTATCAGCTGCAGCTTTGGCCAAACAACTGATGGGGATGTTGAAACCCCTTACTCTGAACCGCTAATCTTAGCGCCCTCGGAGCAACAGAAAAGACACAGTCAAACATACACACAAATCCTAGACACCAACTACCCAAGTGGTGTCAACAGATGCGAAAGCACAACAGGTCTGTTGAATCCTCCAAGTGGTATCACCAGCCCTACATATCCACCACGTACAATAGTAAAACTACCTACCCTCTGTGTAACAGATACTAGAGACGACGCTTGCATGAGGTCAAACTCTGTTTATTTGGATACAATGTGCACACTGAACACAAATAAAAACATTGCTCTGTTCTCCCCTGATAAAGGTGATACTATTTCAAGTCACTATGTGGTCGATTTACCACTAGGATATCCTAGTAACTCTACAGCTACAAGTGAACAAGGTGTAGAGACGTTCTGTAACGCAACGACGTCAGACTATACTCAGTCAAGCGACGCTGAGATACCTTTTGGCTTGTTTAGCGAACTAGAAAGCTTTACACACTATTACTCCTCCTACTTGTACATCGTTCTCATAAACACAAGGTCCGTCCTTAGCAAACTATCGGTATTAGGAGGAATCGCGCTCATATATAAGCTGCCGGTAATAATTATCACTGAGTCTTGGTGTCACGCAAATATACCAGATGAAGAGATAAGTATTGACATGTATACACAATTCCGATGTGACCGGAGTAACAAGAAAGGAGGAGGTTGCTTGATGTACTTCCTGAACACTCTCACCGTACTCAGGTTGGAAAATATGGTTCTTGATAGAGTAAGTGACTTTCTATGGGTCACAGTACACTACAGATATGCTACAGCACTGGTGGGATGTGTTTACAGAGCACCTGGTACCTTTAACAATCATGAGATTCCACTGATTACGGCTCTGGAACATGCATCCACTCTCCCATATGATCATATGCGGTGACTTTAACCTACCTGAAATTAGGTGGGATTCACTTACTGGTCCGGCTAGGTGTGACGACTCTTTCCATACACTGTCTATTTTTGGATGGAAGCAAATTGTCACAACTCCTACAAGAGGTGACAATATATTGGACTTAATATTTTGCCATAACATAAATCCTTTTTTGACAAATGTGGGCTCCAAGTTCCCAGGAGGTGATCACAATACGGTATTATACGCACTGCCACTTCCTGCAACTAGTACTTCAATTGGTACTCCCACTACACACCAAATAGTATGTAGAGACTACGGTAGAATGGATTGGCAGCAGATGTGTCCAATGATTGGGTGCATTGACTGGAGATCATTCTTCACCACTACAGACCTCAAATTAATCATTGATATGTTTACTACAACTCTAAAACCTGTCTCGATACCATCGTTCCACTCAAAGGTTTCAAAAAATGCCACTGAACGATAGGCCATATATACCTCCCAATGTTACGCAAACTCCCAACAAGATACTACAGACGTCGCGACGTCCATGCACTTCGGCTGATTCTTGGTACTCTTAACTTTATCTCGAACAACCATGATTTGCATTTGAGGAATGAAGAGAATCGTGCACTAGCTAGCTCATCTAGAGTATATGCTCTCTCAGCACTCCTTAAGAAGCGATCGAATTGCACAAGACATCAAATTCCTCTTCTTGTCCATGACACCAAAGTTTATAATGACCCAGTGGATATGTGTGAAATATTCAGCGACTAATTTGCAGTCAGTTATCTGGAACCTATAGATTTTTCGTGTGACACTAATGCGGTCTGCACTTCTAAAAGCTATTCTTCTCCTCAAATAACGACAATATATATGGTTGAATTCACATACTAATATTCACCAGGCCATTAGGAAGCTAAAACGCTCCAGCAGGGCTGGCTCAGACGGAATATCATCACATTTATTTAAATTTGGTGGCCCTGATATTCCATTATTATTACTTAAAATATTTTCTCTCCCTATGGAATCTTTCACATACCCTGATATATGGAAAACATCATTTATTCTCCCTAGATATAAATCTGGTTCAAAAACACTAGCCAGTGACTACAGACAAATAAATTTTACACCTGTAGTTTCTAGAATTGTGGAGAAAGTTATTAAAGAAAGCATTCCTCAGCACATGCTTGGTGGCAACATCATCACATAGAGTCAACATGGGTTCCTAAACTCGAGGTCCTGTATAACTTGCCATCTTGACTTCTTTAACTTCATAACCACTATGCGCGACCGACACCAATTAGTCCTTGTACTCTATCTAGACATTTCAAAGGCATTCAAAAGAGTCGATCACTTGTTGTTAATAAGTAAGTTGATGACTGTAGGAATTGACTATCCACTATTGGGATGGATTAGGTCTTTCCTGAGTAATCGCACTCAAGTGGTGAAGGTGGATTCACGCACTTCAAAACCTAGGCCAATCACCTCTGGTGTTGTTCAAGGCAGTGTATTAGGCCCCCTTCTCCTCACTTTATACGTCGATGACATCTGCAGCTGCTTTACAAACCGTAAACCATTCTTGTTTGCTGATGACCTAAACGTTGCATACACATCCGCCCGTGATAATTTATCCCACTTCCAAGCACTAATACAAAGGGAGCTCGATATAATATCCGCATGGTCTACTGCTTGGAAACTTCAGTTCAATATAGGCAAATGTGGCTGGATATGTTTTGGTGCTCCATCGGTGGATGTCCAACCACATCTTCAGTCTACGAAACTTCCTGTTCTTAAAAGTGTACTACTCTACAAAACTTGCGTACGTCCACTGCTAGAATACTGTCCATTTATACTGAGTGGTATCCGCATAAAAGGCAAACATTAAATAGAGGGTGCCAAAGTATTTCACAGCTGGATTGTTAGGACACGATTGCAAACAAGACTACAGCTCCAGGTGCAGAACACTAAGTCTAGAAACACTTTGGATGAGACGACTCAAAATTGACCTGACACTTCTTTAATGTGTTACATAAACACACTTTTACAACCAGTGGTGAGTTTTAGTTCGAACACAACAGTTTTTATGATCTACGCAACCACGCTCATAACGTCAAAATGAAGCCGTTCAAGTTCTGCTTGCGCGCAAACTTCTTTGCCGTCAAATTCTCTCAGTTGTGGAACAGACTTCCAGCCAAAGTGAAGGCCTCCAAATCAACCTCTGAATTTGGTCGGTTACTGGCTGACTTCTTATCATCTGGTGACTCCTATGACTCATCAAATACACCAACAGTCTCTTGCACTACACTTCGTATACTCGGCTCTCTTAATGTATAATGAGATTGCCACCACACCTACACTGACCCTTCACCTCAAACTAACGGCACATTGTGCCCCACCCGACACGGTAATCAAAAACAGAAGCCCTACACCACATGACAGCATGAAATTTATATTTTTAAATACTCTATAAAAAGCATATACAATGAAGGCCACAGCAGGGAAAGTTAAGTAGAGAGAAACGTGAACACAGAAAACTTTCTCCTTGTTGAAATTCTTGCTTTCTCCGCCTGTTGCTTTGTCTGTTTTTCCATTGTAGAAAAATAATTCAGTTCTAAAAGTTGGCTTTGTTGCCATCGAGAATTAATTACTTAAGGAACAGACCATGGCTGAAACTACCTTTCATGGAGGGTAACCAGCTTTACCAGGTTCAGAACAACTGACTACAGCAAGCAGAAATAAAAATGTTCATTGGATTACAACTTCATAATTATCAAAATCCAGGATTAACTCATTAAAAAAGTGACCGGCAAAGTCCAACACTTATCAACTGCAAGGCTGTCGCAACCCGTGGAAAGGACGGATAAGATGTTCTGGAAGTCCATCTGGCGCGTTCAAACAAGTCTACTGCTTCTGCATGCTGGAGTTGCAAAAGTGAAGATATTTGGCTTTCAGTAATAGCGTTCATCAAGATTATGAAGCTTTGTTGTAGGATGGTGTTAACATGAATGAATTATGCAGTCCTGGAACCGTCAATGAAATACGGTATGTAAACAATTCATAAACTTTTCATCATTATCTCAGGCAAGAGTACAAACTGTTACAATGGAAGTATTAGCTTCAAGCTTTATTTTTCTCCAGGTAATACCTGTAGTGTCTAGATAAAAACCTGGTTTTTTTGCTAATGCGAAGACAATACTTCCACTTGTCCAACTTGTAAATTTTCTGCACACTTATTCTTTTGGGATGTTCATTATATGAGCATGCAGCACACATATCTTCTAGTGACAACGGGTAGGGATTCGTATTACCTTCCATGAAGATGAATGTAATTTGTATATAGACTTATTCAAACCTATAAAAATGGTGTGTGCCTGTATATTCAAGAATAAATATTATTATTACTACTACACAAAGAAACTGAGGCTTTCTGGTATATCTCAACTTTGGCTTGTACAATTTAACAATTCCTGCATTTTACCTATTCTTATACGTTATTTCCCATTGATCTTTCCTGCTCTTCTTAAAAAGGACTATGTTATGTTGCATCGGGCTTTGAAGGCCGTTAGCAGGTTGAGTGGTGTCCTTCTGGCTCAACTGAAAAACACGGTGGTTGATAGACATTTAGACTCCAGCAGACAACTGGCTACGGAAATTTAACTGACACTGATCATCCACCTCATTCACAGCTCTCTCCATGTATCACCTCAGAGACGACAAGGAGAAGCCACACAAGACTGTATACTCGTACAGATAAGTATAAGAATTCGACCGTACCTTACCTAGCAAGCATATTTTGTGAGGAAAAAGGTGTTGGAACAGAAATCACACGTCAACTTGTAACAGTTAAAATCCCACTTCAGTAATTCAACTAACAGTGTAAAATTTTCTCGTTTTTAATATTTCCCACATTACCTACATTTTTACAATAAGATTATTCGAAATGTTGTAAAGGATTATGTATGTACCTATATTTTGTTGTTGTTTCAATACATCATGCTGAGAATTCCAAATTAAGCAACAAGTCGTTTGGAATAAAGTGAATTATTTCTATTAATGACCATAAGTTTGTATGGCATTAGTTCGGCCCCAGGTGTGAATAGGTTTTTGTGTAGAAGACCTGTGAGTCTTCGGCTTTCGGAAACTACTGAATCTGCATACTCTGTAAAAATTTAGCTCCTTGAGTAGTTGATACCAAGATATTTCACACAGTTGAATATCTGCTGTGAGGTAGTCTACTAGGTGTAGTGTCACACCTGGGCAGGACCTATCGAAACGTGACTTTTTTTCGGATTTAAAGAGAGCTGCCAGGTCACACTCCGTACTAGTATTCCCTTCAGATCATCTTGAATTTGAGAGAAGCCTCCTGTTAGTCCCAAGAAAGGAATGAAGTTGACAATCTTCAAGTCGTCTGAGAAAGATAAGGTGTACTACGTTTGCCAACGTTGCAAGTGTCACTTACACACAAAGAATAATAACGATCCCATCATGCCGCCCTGGACGACACCACTTTGTGTAGATCCAAAGGAGGAGAAGAAGTTACAGAATTTTACTACTTGGAAGCAACTCTCCAGGGATGGCATCGCAGGGGAAATGTTCTGCTGAGTGAAGAGCACATTACTTATGCAGTGAGCTGATGTTGACGGTGTGACAGTGACTACTGTTTCATCCTTGTGCGCAGAGAAGCTAGCAAACTGATAGCCGAACAGCTCGCAGATTTGTAGTGGGTCGTCTAAGAGATTTTCACTGTCTTGAATAAACTGGGGTGTTATTTCTGTAGCTGCTTGTCCGGGATTTCATCAGCTCCACCAATGCCTTCGTATCATTAGTTTTATTACACTGAATACGTTCTCGCTAAACAGTTTTAAGTACCCTTCCCGAGCGTGATAAGCAGGGGAAAATCATCTGACTTATAGAACTCTGTGGCACGGCTAGGCATGTGGTTGCATACTTTCGCAGGAATAGAGTTAGCCTTGTTTTTCTTGATTTCTCTTTGACGCAAGCAATATGGTCGCAAGAGGTACCTATATATTCACAAAATAGATCACAGAGTTCCTTGTCTGAGCTGCTGATAAAGTGGGTGCCTCAGTCCATGAAGCGCAGAAACGATCGTAGTTCGTTCAGTTTAGCGTACTTATAGTTTCTAAATAAAACTATTCCGTGCTTTAGGGCATTTTACTCTGGATGTGTGGGAACTACTAAGTATTATTTTGAGGTCACTGGCTGGTAATTATGTACTCGTTTGGGGCTGGTTGAGCACGGTCCCATTTATGAACGCTAGGTTCATAACACCATCGCACAGGGAGGGACATCATACATCTCGTTGCCAAGCTTGTATTTGAAGCGTCTTGGGGAGGTGATTGGTTGGCACGTTGAATGCGGCACGCTAAGGCCACCACATATAATTTTTGCTATGTGTGTTAGTGATCCTGCATAAGCAAACACACTTGTCAGCCCCTGGCGTAATCGACCAATCAGTCAGAGGGTCGACAGGCGCATCCTACAAGAAGAGCTGGAGTGAGCATGTTTTGGGATAACCCATATGGGGTCGTCAATTCCGCCAAGCTCAGAGGCTGGGCACTACGTAGTGGGGATGCCAGACCCGACCCATGCATAATGCTCCCTTCCTCACCTGTTTAGTCCGCCCCCTAAACAAAGAACAGTTATCGATGGAGATTTCTATTTTGCAAGCGTCCGAGGTACACCATGCTTCAGTAATCATTATCACGGACGGATCATATATCGGAGGTAGAAGTATGGTCTCTTCCAATTTTTTGTGCATAGAGTGGGCATTAAGCAAGCAACATAAGAGTGCGTCAAGAGCACAGAAGTGTGGATGTATCTCGAAAAAATTCGGCACTTCTGTAAGTGGTCAGTGGGCCCTTCGCGTACAGCCCGCTAGTGGTAACGTGATAACCCGTAAGGTCTCCACTAGTGCAGGGCGAAGAAACCAGGAATTTTCGGAAATTCTGCACTCAGCAGAACCGGAAAACCACCCCGTTCGCCCACAAGCGTCAACCGCAACCCTAGCCGGCGGAAAAAGTCATTTATTGCTGACGTGAAACCAGGAGCCCGCTGCCTCCTTGGCACTGGCGCAGAAGTCAGCGTTCTTCTCCGTAACTGAAAACCAATGCCGTCAAGATCCATCCTTCAATCTGCAAGCGGCCTATGGAAAGGTGATAGTAACACCTAGGGAAAGATATACCCGGCTCAGCTCAGGTTTACGATGACCTATCTAATAGATGTTTCTTCTAGCTGATATTTCTGCTCCCATAACTGGAATGGATTTGCTGAGCCATTAACACCTACTCTTAGATGTCCATCGACAGCGACTAACAGAAAACAGCACGAGGTTATCTGTTGAAGAAGCCACAAGCATGGGTCCCAGCCTAGCCATAGTTAGAATGAAACATACATCTGTATAGTCCTATTAGAGAGCGCAAGGCAAATATCCGGAGTTGAGAAAACTGACGCACACTGCCGTCCATGAGCAGCAGCGTTACGCATCCTACCGTGACCACCGGTTCACCTGTGGCATCCACAGCAAGCTGTCTAGAGCCTGGCGGGCTCAAAACGACAAAATGCGGGTTCGATCACAGACTCAAGCCGCGCACTGCCAACCAATCGGGCAGTCCTTTGGTATAACTGTCGCGAATGTTGCCCCAAATAGAAAGCAACGAAGCGTCCGAGCAGTGATTACCTCCAGCTCAACACCAAAACAACACCCGAATGATACACTTTATCTGACAATAGTCAGCTTGTAAAAGACCTGACCACTGAGTCTCTCAACGACCCACCCAGCAAGATAGTCGCAAGATGATCTACCGCACAGTGAAAAACACGTTCAGGTGGGACCGTCAGGTTCCCGGAACATTTAGAATCAAAACCAACTGTTTAATATATGCGAAAATGTGCTAACTATTTATCTTTAAAAAAGATTTATCCCCTGGCACAGTTTTCGTTAAGAATGTGAAACTTTTCATAAGTTTTATCTTCATGGTATCGGTTTCTGTAACCGGGTGGTTATGTGGTTTTTAAAACACAAAACAAATAAAGTCAAAACATTTTCATCAATGAGTTTATTTTTGTGTTCATTTCCGCATTGAACAAGTTATTTAAAATCGCCAGTACTGCAACAGTTTAAAAGACCAATAGGTTTAACTGTGTAGTCATGCCTTCAAATGGTTCAAATTGTTGTTGACGGACCGGAGGAAACTTTCGCTTATCAGGCCTCCGTGTCTAAAATCCGTGGATCACTACTTCTTGTAGTTATTAACCCGTGTGCGAATAAAGCAACAGGAAAAAAGGGCAGCGAAAACGTGAAAATTCAATTAGTTCTGGTCAGATCTCAGCCACATATAGAATTGGCATGCAAGTGGCGTTTAAAGGGTTCAGACGAAGTAGCCTGGATCAAGTCTGCAAGAAGAGAATTCCAGGGTTTAACGACTTTTGGGAAATAGAAGTTGTGCTTGATATCTAACCTATCATTTTCCAGGCCTAGTTTCTGTATGCGTCCTCGGAAATTAGAGCTACAGCTGAGATTCAATAAGTGATAGGGTGGGTGTTCAGACGTGCTCAGAATTTTATGAGTCACTATCAAGTCTCCTCTTAGCCCTTCATATTCTAGATCCGGAGCAACCAGTCGTTCTTCGTATGTTTCAAACCTAAGTTCTCTAGCAGATTTGTTCCAGAGCCCCTGGACGCGTTCCAAGCTTCATTTGTCCTCCTATGGAG